>JALIGW010000014.1:18888307-19435807 GCA_023053685.1 Diadophis punctatus similis | reverse complement strand
TTTTAGGCCCAGTACTCTTCAACATCTTCATCAATTATTTGGATGATGGGATAAATGGGGAACTCATCAAATTTACAGACAATGCCAAACTGGCAGGAATAGCCAACACTCCAGAAGATAGGCTTAAGATACAAAAGGATCTTGAAAGACTTGAACATTGGATGCTATCATAAAATGAAATTCAATGGTGAAAAAAGTAAGGTTAGGCAAGAATTTAGACAAGAAAAACAAAATGCACAGTACAGTATATGTGGTATCACACTCAATAGTAGTAACTATGAGAGGGATCTTAGAGTCCTAGTGGACAATCATTTAAATATAAGCCAGCAGTATGCTGCAGCTACCAAAAAGCCAACACAGTTCTTGGCTGCATAAACACAGGGATAGAATCAAGATCACGTGAAGTGTTAATGCTACTTTATAAGGCCTTGATAAGGCCACACTTGGAATATGGCATCCAGTTTTGGTCGCCATGATGTAAAAAAAATGTTGACACTGTAGAATGAGTGCAGAGAAGAGCAACAAAGATGATTAGGGGACTGGAGGTTAAAACATACAAAGAACGGTTGCTGGAATTGGGTATGTCTAGTTTAATGAAAAGAAGGGCTAGGGCAGTGATGGCAAACCTATGGCACTCATGCCACAGGTGGCACGCGGAACCATATCTGAGGGCACGTGAGGCGTTGCCCTATGTCAGCTCCAGCGTGCATGCGCATGCTGGCCATCTGATTTTCGGCCTTCTTTTTCGCCATTTCCGCTCTCCCCAGGCTTCAGGAAAGCCTCCTGAACCCTGGGTACGGCAAAAAATGGCCCAACTGGAAGTTCGGAAATAAACTTCCGGTTGGCCCGTTGGCCCGTTTTCACCATCTCCAGGGTTCAGGAAAGCCTCCTGAAGACTGAGGACAGCAAAAAATGGCCCAACGGGACAATCGGAAGTTCATTTCCGAACTTCCGTTTGGCCTGTTTGGCCATTTTTCGCTCTCCCCAGGCTTCAGGAGGCTTTCCTGAACCCTGGGGATGGCGAAAAACAGCCCAACAGGCCAACCGGAAGTCTGGAGGCTTCAGCGAGGCCTGTGCGCATGCCCGGGGGCGAGTGCAGGAGGGGTTGTGCGCATGCGTGGGGGCAACGCGGGGGTTGTGCGCATGCACGGGGGAAGGGCATTGCATTATGGGTGTGGGCACGGGTGCGCTTTTGCACGCACACGTGCCCTTTTGGCACCCAACCCAAAAAAGGTTCACCATCACTGGTCTAGGCGGTAACATGATAGCAGTGTTGCGATATCTGAGAGGTTGCCACAAAGAAGAGTGAGTCAAGCTATTCTCCAAAGCACCTGAAGGCAGGAGAAGAAGCAAATTTTAACTTTAAAAAAGCGAACGATGATCTCATAGCTGCCGACCTCTCATTTCTTGATTGGCACATTCTGTTCACTGGTTGTAATACTACTAAAGACCATTATAACACTTTTTTGCTCAAAGTCAAAAGAATCATTATACTACACATACCATTAGTAACCCCCAAAACCAGAAAAAACAAATTACCCATAACAATAAGGAAGCTTCAATCAAAAAAAAATCTCTTTGGCGAAAAAACAAAACTGGCTACGTAGCTAACTTTAAAAGCCGCTACAAAACCTTATGCTGCCAGATAAAGGCAGAATGCACCAATTATCACTGCAAAACCTTTTACGCATGAAATCTACCTGGGCCTTCTATAATTTTGTAAGCACCAAACGTAAAGACTCGAGAACCATCCCACCCCTATAAAAGGTCCTACCGGGAAGGACTGTAATGATGAAGTGTTAAGGCCAACCTCTTCAATATGTTCTTCAGTTCAGTCTTTGTAAACAGCAATGGCTCATGCCCCACATTCCCTAGTCGTACCACAACTAACTGCAATGATCTGTTAATGTTTTACAATAAAGACAATGAAGATTCTACAGTAAAATAGAAGCAGTTCATCTAGTTGTCCTATCTGATCTACTTGGGAACACTGACAGGGACTGGCAATAATAGTCCCATTCTATTAGGGGGCATGATGGCTCAGTGGTTGCCACTGAGCTTGTAGGCTGGAAAGACCTGAGTGCTGTGTGTCAGGGTGAGCTCCCGTTCCTTGACCCAGCTCCTGCCCTCCCAGCAGTTCAAAAGCATGCAAATGCAAGTAGATAAATAAGTACCACTTTGGTGGGAAGGTAACAGCATTCTGTGCGCCTCAGCATATAGCCATACTGGCCACATGACCATAGACAGCATTCAGCTTCAGACAACATTGACTCCCCCAGCCAGGACATGGAGATGAGCACCACTCTAGAGTTGAATACAACTGGACAAGGGGAAAACTTTAGATAGAAATAAAGCAAGGAAAAGGGTGCGGTTAAGGATAGCTCCATCAACCTTTCAGTGTGGTAAACAAATTGTGTGCTAAACACCAGGGGTGGGTTCCACTTACCTTCCCTACCGATTTGCATCGCAATGGAAGTGTGTGTTTTGCGCACGCGTGCGAGCAAAGTGAGTGCGCATGCCCCATCACGCCACGCAAATGACCCTCTGTGCATGTGCAGAAGCCTCTGTGCATGCGCAGAGGGTTCTCTGCCGGCTGCGGCGACCGGAGAACCGGTTCAGGGGCGTGGACAGCCGCCCATTGCTGCCGGTTCGGCAAGCAGGTGGAAATTTCCACCACCGTACGTGAGAACCGGTCCGAACCGGCAGCAACCCACCACTGCTAAACACACAGAAGACGATGGAATGGATTGAAACCAAAGGCCCGCTCGAACCAGGCATTCATCGGTGGATCACATCCTGGTGCTACATCAGCTGATTGAAAAGCACATCCACAAATTGAAGTCTCCATTCTAGGTAGCTGTTCTTGACTTTAAAATGGCAAAAAACTAATATTGATAGGCAATTACTCCATCTGATCCAAGAGCTGAATTTAAACCACACCTCACCTTGAGATGTAATGCTCAAGAAAAGCTTTCTAACACCAAATAGAGAGAGGGGGGTACTAATGGCCCTCAGTACAACAGGGGTGCATTTGGCCCCCACCTTGTTTCATTTTTAGATGCATTCTGGTCCCCAAACGTTCATATGCTAAAGACTGCAAGTCGTAGAGTGCCCAGATTGCTTTACGCAGATGACGCTGCAGTGATCTCTCCCACCCCCCTTGGAAAAAAACCCTATTGTTTTAACCCAAGGGGTCTCCAAACACAGCAACTTTAAGACTTGTGGACATCAACTCCCAGAATTCCCCAGAAAGCATGGCTGGCTGGGGAATTCTGGGAGTTGAAGTCCACAAGTCTTAAAGTTGCCATGTTTGGAGATCCCTGCTCTAACCTGATTGCTATTCCCCCCTGCATTTTCAGCAGTGGGAATTATCTGTTTCTCTGCTGACTTTTAGAAATGAATGCCTCATGATAAATGGGGACTTTGCCATTCAGAGACATGAAACATTTCCATGTGAAAATTAACAAAACCCTGAAACATTGCTGAGCGAAATATGAATTGGAGATGTTTATTGACTTCTTGTGAAGTTAGCAACCCCCCCCCCAAAATGGTTAATGTTTATCAAAGATTAATGAATGAGCAACTTCCAGAGAAGTGAAAATTCTTCCCTCTCCAGTCTGACTCATCACTTCGCCTCTTCAACACATTTACGTCACTGCTTCTCTCTCTCTCTCTCTCTCTCTCTCTCTCTCTCTCTCTCTCTCTCTCTCTCTCTCTCTCTCTCTCTCTCTCTCTCTCCCTCTGGAGCAGCAGGCAGAAGAGCTCAGGGACTTTAGGATAAAAATGGAAAAAGCTAGGCAGGATTAGGGATGTGCAACGGAGGACTCACGTCGGAATCACAGTTATCCATCCCCTGTGGATTTTTGGTTTTAAATTTAACTTTTTAGGGGAAAAAAATGATCAGTCAAACATTTGTTAAATTCCAAGGAGATGTTCAGCATTCCTGCCCTATATTTTGTATTGTGCATTTATCATAGCTTAAAACTCTTCCATGAGATATTTTCTCTTCGGCAGAGTAACAGAGTTGCAAGGGACCTTGGAGGTCTTCTAGTCCAAGCTCTTGCTCAAGGAGGAGTCCCTATACCACACAGACAAGTGGTGGTCAAGTCTCTTCAAAAGCCTCCAGTGATGGAGCACCCACAACTTCTGAAGGCATGCTGTAAGACTGGTTGACTGTCCCAACTGTCAGGAAATTTCTTCTCGATTCTAGGTTGCTTCTCTCCTTGATTAGTTTCCATCCATTGTTTCTTGTCCTACCTTCAGGTGCTTTGGAAAACAGGTTGACCATCTCTTCTTTATGGCAGCCCTTCATATATTGGAACCCTGCTATCATGTCACCCCTAGTCCTTCTTTTCACTAGCCTAGACCAGGGGTAGGCAAAGTTGGCTCTTCTATGACTCATGGACTTCAACTCCCAGACTTTCTGAGCCAATCATGCTAGCTCAGGAATTCTGGGAGTTGAAGTCCATGAGTCATAGAAGAGCCAACTTTGCCTACCCCTGGCCTAGACAAACCCAAATCTAGACAGCATACTAAAAAGCAGAGACATCACCCTGCCAACAAAAAGTGCATATAGTCAAGGCTATGGTTTTCCCAGTTGCAATGGATGGCTATGAAAAGTTGGACCATAAGGAAGGCTGAAAGCCAAAGAATTGAGGCCTTTGAACTATGGTGCTGGAGAAGACTCCTGAGAGTCCCTTGGACTGCAAGGTGGTCAAACCAGTCAGTCCTAGAGGAGATCAACCCTGACTGCTCTTTAGAAGGCCAGATCCTGAAGATGAAACTCAAATACTTTGGCCACCTAATGAGAAGAAGGACTCACTGGAGAAGAGCCTAATGCTGGGAACAATTGAGGGCAAAAGAAGAAGAGGACGGCAGAGAATGAGGCGGCTGGATGGAGTCACTGAAGCAGTTGGCGTGATCTTAAATGGACTCTGGGGGATGGTAGAGGACAGGAAGGCCTGGAGGAACGTTGTCCATGGGGTTATGATGGATTGGACACGACTTCGCAACTAACAACAACAAGACAAACCCAATTCCTACAATCATTATTTGTATGTTTTAGCCTCCAATCCCCTAATCATCTTTGTTGCTCTTCTCTGCACTCTTTCCAGAGTCTCTACATCTTTTTTATAAAACAGTGACCAAAACTGGATGCAGTATTCTAAAGTGTTACCTAGAATCCCCCTGAGATCTCGCACAAAGTTTAATGCTGGCTAAGCATTCCAGAAAATGCTTTGTATTAGAAGACTCTTATAATCCTTGCTTTCCCTCAGCAGATTTATCAAGGTCTATATGGAATGTTTAACTGCCATTATTGAGTTGAGGAGTGTTAGGACTCTGTTCAAACGATTGGGTTTGCTAATATATGAACAAGCCACAAATCAATGTTTATGTGAATATTGCTTTAAATGCATTGTAGGCTGATTACTATAAAAAGGAGCAAGAGAGCATGCTCATTCAGTGCTCTGCTGATTTCCTGCTGATTCTGACTCTCTCTGCTGATTGTCTCTGCTGCTTCACTGTTGAGTAATTGACTTCGTGTCTGTGTAAAAGTACTGTGAAGAGCTGCTATGTAAAGTGTAACTATCTGTGATAGTATAGATTTGTTTGTTAGCTGTAATCTTTGTTTGCTAGTTCAAACAAAGATAGGCAAGAAGAAGATTCTTCGTATTGACTGACTTACCGTGAATGACTTTGGACTTCCTATTTGAACTTTGCTACTTCTTTAAGTAAACTATTTGTATATACTTAAACGTATCTGTTTATTGACTGAATCATAGCAACTCATATCAAACTGCAACATCACATTTTGCTGTGCACGTGCTCAAGAGCACAAGAACTCCTTAACAAGGAGTGTTTGATGAATGAATTGATGAATGAACATACCCTGGAATGAACATACCCTGAAATCTACATCATGAAAGATAAGTTTAAAATTTAATATAGGACCTCATGAATATGAGAACCAGTTTGGTGTAGTGGTTCAAAGCAATAGGCTAAACATAATGAGTACTAATCATGCCTTAGACATAAATCTAGCTATCTAGCCATCATCAGTTTATTTCTGTTTTGTGCTAAAGATCCATAAGGGGTTTCCAGTGAATAATAAACTTAGATATTGTCTTTTCTTTGATCAAAGAAGTCAATCACAAAGAAGCTCTCTCACTGGAGGATTTTAAGAAGAGATTAGACAGCCATTTGTTTGGAATAGTACAAGATCTCCTGTTTAGCAGGGGCTTGGACTGGAAGACCTTCAAGGTCCCTTCCAATTGTGTTATTCTGTATCCTAATATTATGTCAATAATTTATCCCAGCAAGTTTCATCATATTCACCAAATGTTCCTCCATTGTGGGTAGTACCGAATCTTTCCATCTTTGTGCATACAATAATTTCACTGACACAAACCACCCTTGCATTGTACTGAATAATATTCAGTATAACTACACAGACTCACACCAAATTACAATTGTGATTGGACAGATGTTTATAATTTTCTATACAGAAAGGCAAAAGGTAAACCAGATTCTGCCATGCAACTAAATGAGTTCCTTCCTGGATTCATGAGCAATTCTTTTTTCCATTCGCGAACAAATCTTTTCGCCCACTTCCTGCATGAGATGGGATTATATTTTAAGTGATTAGCATTACTGGAAAATGTAGCTCCATCTGATCGTTTCAAAGGCTGTCCTGTATACTCCTATGCATGAAGACCGCAGCAACTAATCACATCACCTTCGTGTCCTGGAGACTGATTCTCAACCCTGTGAAATTTCAGGGCACATTTTGGTACAGTGTTAGTTTATGTCACCATACTGTAGATTTTCAAGATGGAAAGATGATAATAAACATGTGTAAGCCCTGATTTCTAGGGAAAGCATTATTTTAAAATAGATTTATAATAGCTACCCAATCCAAAAGATTCCAAAAGGTACAAGGGGCATTTAAATCCTTTATGATAGTTAATTTTCGTTTGTGTATCTATGGCTCACGGCAGGATCTGTTACATCTACTACCACTCTAGTATACATTCATAAAAACCACAGGAAGGAAATAATGTTTGGCATAGAAAAATCTCTTAGTAGTATCATGGCTAAATTGGGAACTGAATATCAAACCTCCTCCTTTTTATCTCCTGTCATATATTTCTTGTATTTGTTTATAAGCAACTACAAGTATATCTGACTTTTTTTTAAAAAAAAATCATTAAATCATTGTTTGATTCTTGGTGACTGCCTGGATGAGTCCCTGCAGTTTTCTTGACAAGGTTTTTCAGAAGTGGTTTGCCATTGTCTCGTTCCTGGGGCTGAGAAAGAGTGACTGGCCCAAGGCCACCAAGCTGCCTTTGTGCCTAAGGTGGGACTAGAACTCACAGTCTCACAGTTTCTAGCTTGGTAACCTCACCACTATGCCAAATTGGCTCTACGTCTGACTTAGCAGCAGAGAAACATTGCTACTTGAGCACCATTGATGAGAAGTCCTCCCCATACCTTTGCCACCTTTAAGAGAACGTCTTCCTTTCACACACCCTTTGCTTTCGCTTTCCAGAGACCTGCACGATCATTCACTCCGTAGACAAACAATCAAGATGGTTAAGTGCAGGTCAAATACCTGATTTCCTTCTACTAGCAAAATTGTGCTTGTACCTTCATTTGGTTTCTCTGTTCATCGCTCTGAAACGTCTTCAAAATTTGGGGGGAAACATAAAAGAAGCCATTGCTAGTGGCGATGTAGTAAAACACCAACTTTCCAGGTAGAAATTTTTGACAAGGTTCCGGTTCCGTACCAAAGAAGAAACTGGTGGGTTTTATAAGCTAAGGAGAATAGGACCAGAAAATCCTGCTGCTGATGTTACTTAGTCTGGTAATGAAACATTGAGAAATTAAACTGAAACAAGCTTGGAGACCAAATCACTGCCAAAATCTAAAACCTGAGCTACAAGTATTTTCTATTATTTCAAAGAAACCGATGTCTCCATTTCGGGAAACTGGCTAACAAAGTTACTTGCAGGTTGGTTGGCTGGTTTTTCTTTCTTTTTCCTGTGAAACCCCAGCCAGTGAGTCTATGTCATCCGTTTTCCAGGAAAGAGGTAAGCCCTACCTCAACCCTCTTGCAGTCACGTAAAAGGTATCACAGAGGAAACATTTCAGGTCCGTGCTAGAATGCAATGTAGAAGCACTGAAGAGTTTCAAACTTTTCTGAAAGGGGGAAGAAAAATTATATTAATTCATCTTTGCCATAAAGCACATCCAGGTGTTGGAATAAACAGGTTGGGACTTGTGAGCAAATGTTGCAATATTCATATGTATTAACCTTCATTTATTAAAATTTGATTATTAATTCTCTTATCATCCTTCATCTTTATTACCCTGGAGGGAACAGCTCTTGTTCACCTTGTCAGCCAGCCAGCTGTCCTTCCTGCCAGGGGTCAAGCTAAACGAGTATCAATGATTATAAATCTCAACTGATTTATTGGCTGCTTTCCAGGACAGGTTCCTACTCCCAATGTTTTTCACTGCCCTGGATTTTTAATTTTGAAAATGCAGAAGAGAGGCTTGGCTTTTAAATGCTTGATTGAGCATATTTCTTAAAATGTATGCAGAATGCATTTGTGTTTCACAACGAACGTGCTTTATGGATTCATAGGCATTCAAAGTGTGCTTTTTCTTTACTGGACAGGCATTCCCCGACTTACAACCATTCATTTAGTGACTGTTTGAAGTTACAATGGAACTGAAAAAAACGACATCTGACAATTTTTCACAGTTATGACCGTTGCAACATCCCCATGGTTATGTAACCAAAATTTGGATGCTTGACAACTGGCATATATATTTATGACGATTGCAGTGCCCCAGGGTCACTTCTGACAAGCAAAGTCAATGGGGAAGTCAGATTCACTTAACAACCGTGTTATCATCTTAACAACTGTAATGATTGACTTAACAACTGTGGGGAAAAAGGTTGTAAAATGGTGCAAAACTCACTTGACAACTGTTTCACTTAGCAACAGAAATTTTGGGCTCAATTATGGTCATAAGTCGAGGACTACCTAAACTACACTTTTTGCAATGACTTGGAATGCATTGTGTATTGTACTCTAAAAATTATCTCATTCTGTACAGTATAAACCTGTTTCAGAATTTATTCTGTTTATTTATTTATTTTATTTTATTTATTTGTTTGTCAAACAACTACAAGATAGCAGGTATTGGTATAAACATAAACAAAAGCAAAGTAGGTACAGGTAAATTTGGACAATAGGACAGTAGGACAGGGACGGTAGGCACGATGGTGTGCTTATGCACGCCCCTTACAGACCTCTTAGGAATGGGGTGAGGTCGACTGTAGACAGTCTAAGGTTAAAGTTTTTGGGGTTTGGGGAAGAAACCACAGAGTCAGGTAGTGCATTCCGGGCATTGACCACTCTGTTGCTGAAGTCGTATTTTCTGCAATCGAGTTTCAAGCAGTTTACATTGAGTTTGTATCTATTGTGTGCTCGTGTATTGTTGCGGTTGAAGCTGAAGCTATTCTGTGTCTGATGTTGTTCTTTCTGTCTTCCTTTAGCAAAGGAATATGAAAGAAACTTTTTGATTTATGTCACCAACATTATGAAAAAGACATAATTTCTCACATTTTCATTTTAGGAAAATGCCCCACATTGCAGCGTGCAAAGAATAGTTGTTAGAGTAAAATCATTCTTTTTTACCCCTTTTTATTTTTATCACTGTCCATCTTGATACATGATGCTGTTTGACACAATAATATTTATACAATATTAATTAAAAATAATTGAAATACAACCAACTCACAGCAGGGTCCCCCAAAGTGCTCTTATTGTTGATCTTGTTGTTTTTGCTACTATTATTATTCATAGTGCTATTAGTTAAAGTAGTATTTATTAAATTATTTTCACATAATTTATGTGTGTGTCGATGAACAATCTGAAACTTCATGAAGAGGTTGATGAGCTAAACAGTTTTGGGATCCATTGACTTAGATTATTAGAAAGAATAGAATAGAATAGAATAGAATAGAATAGAATAGAATAGAATAGAATAGAATAGAATAGAATAGAATAGAATAGAATTCTTTATTGGCCAAGTGTGATTGGACACAGAAGGAATTTGTCTTTGGTGCATATGCTCTCAGTGTACATACAAGCAACAAGTAATAAATCATGATCATAATCATAAAATACAATCATCATAAATTATAAGATACAAACACAAGGTGATAGTCCTAAAATACTAAATAAAAGCAATCAACATACTGTAAATCATAAGATTCAAACAACAAAGTGTTAGTCATAAGTTGTTAGATGATAATTCTTAAAGTGTTTTGAAAATTTTAGCCTTCTCCAACCTTCCATCTTACCTGTATCTTGTACTACAATTCCTATCTTCCCATGCCTGCTGGTGGGGCAATCTAACCCATCAGGCAAGGCAACATAGTCAATTTTAAAATGACTATTCTTGATCCATGGCAAGTTTTTCTTTTAATGGTTTCTTGACTCTCTACTCTCATAACCTTCAAGTAATTTTAAGTCTATTTTAATATTCATGATGCAAATTTGATGCTGAAGCAAAAAGCAGGTAAATATATTTTAGCTTCAGTTGCAAAACCAATAAACTACAATTTACTTCCTGCAAGTATGAACGGTGTAAATATAATATTATGAATGCAAGAGGTTTTGTGGAGCTGAGGAGATGGATGCAGGTCATGCAAACAAATCAGAAAGAGAGAAAATAATGGAATGAGATCACAGACCCCAAATATTCATAAAAGAAGCTCAGCCAGGGCTGATTTGCACACCAGGTTGGAAATAATCCGTATTGACTCTTCTCTGAGTAAACAAATAAAATCGTGCTGTTTATTTCGTTGAAGTTAAATAACAGCACTTTTTATATAAACTCTGATACTTTTCCTCCTTAGTTTGCATTTTTAATTTTTTAAAATGTTTCTAATTTAAAGATGAAAGATTGCTTTGTTACAAAAAATAAAGATACTAAAAAAATGATCTAAAAAAATAAACATGTGGTTAAAATAAAACATGGTAAGTAAGCTTTGACAGCTTTTGAATCTCCAGCAAGCATCTTATTACTAAGTGCATTATTAATCATCAACAACTAGTAATAGTTAGAAGTTGATTAATATAAATATACTTAATAATCATCCTGATTAGTGATTGAGTATGATAATTAATTCATTGTTAATTATAATAATTAAAGAGTGCCTAACCCAGTGGCATATTTTCCCTTTTCCACATTTTGCTCTGTTTCTCTTTAATCTAATTTAATTAATTAACCTAATTTAATTCAATTAATTTATAAGGCAGCCCTTATAATGTAATTGCTATAAAGTGAAATAGAATTTACAGTGAAACCCACTTCTTGTAAGGCCATCCCAAAATTAGTGCCTTCTTTTGGGCTTCCAGTTGGCACACAAGGTCAAATCATATATTTTTCATGCATTTATCTACAGGCAGTCCTTGACTTATGACCATTCACTTATTAACCGTTCAAAGCTATAATGGCATTGAAAAAAGTGACTTATGGCCTGTCCTCGCACATGTAACCGTCGCAATATCCCGATGGTCACGTGACCAGAATTGGATGGGGCATCCTGTAAAGGTGATGCATTTGCCTGAATGTTGATGCTTTGTATGTACCATATATGTAATATATTGCTTTATTTTCTTTTATCTGTTTTTTCCTGGAATTAGATTATTTTATTGATATGACTGGTAGACTAATCAATCAATAATCTGTCTATCTCACTTTCTCTCTGTTTCTCTCTCACTTACTCTCTCTATCTGTCTTTTTGTGTCTGTCTTTATTTCTCTTTGTCTTTCTCTGTCTCTGTCTGTCTATTTCTCTCTTTTTCTGTGTGTGTATCTATCTGTCTCTGTCTCTCTCTTTCTCTGTCTCTATCTCTGTCTATTTCTCTCTGTCTTTCTCTTTCTCTGTGTGTGTATCTTTCTCTCTTTTTCTCTACCTATTTCTCTAACTTGCATTTTCTGTTTCTCTGTTTCTGTTTCTCTGTTTTTCTCTCTCTCTCTCTCTCCCTCTCCCCCTGCTTACCTACCTACCTACTATAGGAGCAGCTATAGGAGACCGGACTCAGCTACGGGAGACCAGGCGCCAAGGCCAAGACAAAGACGTTGGTCTTCTTCAGTCAGTTTCTCTTGGCCAATTTGCATTGGAACATCCACTTCCTCATTTTGCTGGGATGGGCGGAGGTGCTTCTGGTGGTACTGAGTGTCCTTTTAAGATTTCCTGTAGCTGTAGTTAAGGCCGGCATTCCCACAAGATTTGTCCCTAAGGAAATGTCAGCAAACCACACCTACCATCTTTTGTAATAAGATTGGCTCCTCCTCCTTCTGGTTCTCCTCTGGTTTCGGTGTTGTCCTTCTCCAGTTGCCTCTACCAATGAATTTCTGGCTCTGTCATCGTCCCACACCACATCATTCATTTCATGTTTTGTTTCCTTGTTCATCAAAGTTGCATTGTTTCATTGTGTTCACACCTACCCTTCAAACTCCCAGCAAGGAAATCCACTGTTATAAAAGAATGGCACGCCAGCACGGGAAACCTTGATTAATAGCTGTGATAACAACACCCCTTGCATAATATAAAATGGGGGAGGGGGAATACGCTCTGAGCACAACTTCGAAGAGAATGGCTGAGTTACAAAAAGAAGCCGCAGCCATGCCTGTGGTGATGCCAAACACGCAAGGCAGGAATAACTCAGGCTTGCCAACCCAGTGAAGGGTATTGCTCAAGTTCATCTCCCTGTGTTTGCCAATTTCAATTTCTTCCTCCTGAATTTAAAGAAGCAGATTACACATTCACTCTTGTGGGGCCTTTGCTGCTCTCTGACTTTGGCTGTCAGAAACCCCACTCCTTTCCAGCACTGATAATGTTACTTAGTTGGGTAATGAGATGTCTGCAAGAAAAAAAACTTCAGTTCTTCTCCTCCTCCCTCCACTCTGCAAACCCCACACCCTTTTAGCATTCATGATATTACCTAATTTGTTAATGAAACATCTGCAAGAAAACAATCAAGCTCAGAGAGCGCCAAGGATCCCACAGCCTCCTCCTCCTCCTCCAACCCCACTCCCTTCTAGCACTGATGTTGTTCCCTAGTTGGGTCATGAAGTATCTGCAAAGAAAACAACCAAGCTCAGAGAGACCAAGGACCCTGCAGTCCTTTTTTCCTTCTCCTTCTGCTTCTCCTTCTCTCCACAAACCCCACTCCCTGATAGAGAACCAAGGACCCCACAGTTCAACCCTGAATTACGAATCTTCTCCTCTATTGGTACATCACCATTGCTCTATTTAAAAATAAGTAGCAATTTCTTTGATCATATGCAGCTTGTTCCCAGCTTTTGGTGATCATCCATAGGATAAAATACTCTCAAATCATTGTATTGGAAGGTTTGTGCATATGGCTGAGTCAACTTCAGGCCATTTCTAGGCTGTAGCCTGCTTCTAAACCAGTAGTGGGTTCTAAAACCCGTTGCTACCGGTTCGCACTTCTGCACATGCGCAGAAGCGTCCCGGGCGGGTGGGTAGAGCCTCCTGCCGCCGGCGCTACTAGTTCACAGAACTGGGCTGAACCAGAAGCAACACACCGCTGTTCTAAACATACAAAATTACTTTTGGACTCACTCATATTGACAATAAAATTAAATCTGAAGAAGTCACTCTCCTCACCTAGAAATTATTTAGTCAGAGTTTGATTATAATAGGCTGGATGCCCAGGTCTGAAGTGGAATTGCTACATGACACACCAATTTCCCACCCTGTGTTTTTTTTAGCATTAATTGCTCCTCTACAGGGAGAAGTGGTACAGTCCTGAGGGTGAAGACTAGTACAGATAGTCCTTGACTTACAATATACCGTATTTTTCGGAGTATAAGACGCACCGGAGTATAAGACGCACCTTAGTTTTTGGGGAGGAAAATAGGGGGAAACAATCTGCCTACCAGGTATTCATCTGGCTAGCATCCTTAGTCTGGTCAGCTTCAGCACATTATTTTATCTCCTGGTTAGGACTTAAAAAAACCTTCTTCTGAGAGAGTAACAATGAAAGAGCCTGCAAGCCAGTAAGAGCTGGGAAGATCGTTAGCACCTGGTTAGGGCTAGAAAAAAACTTATTCAGAGCAAGTAGAGCAATGAAAAAACCCCTGCAAAGACTTAGGGCTGGAAAAACATTCTTTGGAGAGAGTAACAATGAAAAAGCCTGCAAGGTAAGAGCTGGGAAGATCTGTTAGCACCTAGTTAGGGCTGGAAAAAAAAGCTACATTCGAAGTATAAGACGCACCCAAATTTTCAGCCACTTTTAGGGAGGAAAAAGGTGCGTCTTATACTCCAAAAAATACGGTAGTTTGCTTAGTGACTGTTCGAAATTACATCGGCACTGAAAAAAGTGACAATTTTTCACATTTACAACCATTGCAGTAGCCCCATGGCCATGTAATCAAAATTCAGACGCTTGGCAACTGACTCATAGTTATGACTGCTGCAGTGTCCTGGGATCACGTGATCCCCTTTTGTGACCTTCTCACAAGCAAAGTCCATGGGGAAGCCAGATTCACTTAACAACTGTGTTATCAACTTAACAACTGGAGGATCACTTACCAAGTATGGCAAGGAAAATGGGGCAAAACTCAGTTAACAAATGTCTCACTTAGCAACAGACAAGTTGGGCTAATTGTGATCGTAAATTGAGGACTACCTATATAGCACTTTGAATATATAGGGATTGAGAGAAACAAAACTTGAGTTCTCCTTGTGTAAAAGACAGACTTAATGTAAACAAATAAAAGAAGCAAGTTGAATCAGAATTAAGTCAGCTCTAGTTTTTAGCACTGAGCTAAAGAGCTGAAGTGGTGCAGTGGTTAAATGCAGCCACTGCAGGCTGACTGCTAGTTCAACAGTTCAGCTGTTCAAATCTCACCAGGCTCAAGGTTGACTCAGCCTTCCATCCTTCCGAGGTGGGTAAAATGAGGACCCAGATTGTTGGGGGCAAGAGGCTGAACTCTGTAAACCGCTTAGAGAGGGCTGTAAAGCACTATGAAGCGGTATATAAGTAAAGTGCTATTGCTATTGCTATTAGCACTGACCACAAAGCTGGGTATTTTCAAAAATGGGGCATTAAATTGCACCCACCTGTGCATCTAAATCACACACACAGCACCCTCCACCAACTTACTGTGCTGAATACTTTTGCTCAGAAACGTAAGAAATGATCTGAGTTTGTGAAAGACTGTGTGCAACCCAAACCAAACAAGGCTACCCATGGTTGACATTCACTTACAGTAGCTTACCAGGTAGTGTGAATGCACAACCGGGTTTGTTAATCACCCACTGGAAAATGTGATTTGTACACCATCAGACAGTTTTGAGCCATGCTTCCTTCTACTATTTGTCTGCTTTTGATGTACTGACGGATGAGACTTAACTAATTCAGCCAGTGATCAAATTTTACATTTCTCCCCATGAAAATAGAGCCTTTGCTTTGGGCCTTATTTTCTGACAGTTATTTACAGTTTTGGGTGATTCTAGAGTTGCACATAAAACATCTCTGCAATGTGAGTTACTTTGGGTGCCAGGGTGTTTCTGGGTCCAGTTCAGGGTGTTGGTTACCACCTTTAAAGTACCTTACTAACACCACTTTATAAAGCTTTAGTAAGACCACACTTAGAATACTGTGCCAATTTTGGTCACCATATTATAAAAAAGAGTGCAGAAAACAGCAACCAGGATGATTAGGGAACTGGAGGCTAAAACATAGGAAGAACAGTTGCAAGAATTCGGTAAGGCTAGTCTAGTCTAGGGGCAACATGACAGCAATGTTCCAATATTTGAAGGGCTGCCACAAAGGAGAGGGGGGTCAACCTATTTTCCAAAGCACTGAAAGGCAAGACAAGAAACGATGGATGGAAACTAATCAAGGAGAGAAGCAACCTACAACTAAGGAGAAATTTTCTACAGTGACAACAATTAACCAGTGGAACGACTTGTCTCCAGAAGTTGTGGATGCTCCAACACTGGAAGTTTTTAAGAAGAGATTGGACAACCATTTGTCTAAAATGGTATAGGATTTCCTGCCTGAACAGGGGGTTGGACTTGAAGACCTCCAAGGTCCCTTCCAACTCATGGCATGGGACCAGGTTATTATCTGATCCTGATTTCATCGACCCATCCCTCCTGGGCAAGCAGAGAGCGCATATTTTGTACCCCATTGATTAAAGAAGTCCAAATTTTGAGGTCTAAAAAGAGAGCCTTCTCTGGACACCCCCTCCCTCTGGAATAGCTTGTCCTTGGAGATTTATATGTCTTTTTGTTTGTTTTTTATGGAAAGTTGCCATGAGTCACCTAGGATTATCCTGTATAAAGTAGATTAGCAATATAACTTTCCTAAATGAATAATTGTTGCCCTGTTTTCACTGCAGGCGCACAAAGTTGGCAACTGTGTTGGGGAAAGCATGATTGGAGAGTGAAAAATTGACATCACCTTCTTTTGTCTTTCTTGAGAGGTGTTGCAACAAAGGTAATATAACATCCAGGCACTGATCTGTGGAGAAATGGAAATGAGATCTCACATGATAGGCAAGTTCTCTTTCCCCAGAATGAAACGGACAGGTTCATTCGGTTGTTGGTTTTGGTAAACCTGCCCTGCAATAATGCTGATGTTTTATAGATTTGGGGGCCACAAAGGGGAAGAATGGTATGGAAAAAAGAAAAGGCCCCCAGTTATATACAGTTCAGGAAACTTTGCCAGAGGGAGGAAGATGCATCTTATTGACTTGCCAACATGATGTTGAATGTCACATACATATTTATATTTATCTTACATTGATAAATAAAATTCCTATTTCAATTGTTTTCTATTTTATCCTTTTTTTCCCTTGATGAAATTCAGCCCTTCATTGCTCTATATAGCATAAAATTTGGGATGGAATATAATAACAGTGCTCTCTCTCTCTCTCTCTCTCTCTCTCTCTCTCTCACACACACACACACACACACACACACACACACACACACACACACACACGTCTGTTTGTCTATCATCCATCTATCTATCTATCTATCTATCTATCATCTATCTATCTATCATCATCTATCTAATCTTCTGTATCATCTACAGTATCTCTATATCTGTCTCGCTACCTATCTATCCCCCTATTCTATCTTCTATTATATTTTAACATATATTTATCTAGATCTAGCTATTTATATTCTACTCTAGCTCTATCTCTATCATCTCTATCTCTACCCTCTGTCTGTCTGTCTGTCTGTCTTTCATTGTCTGTCTGTCTGTCTATCATCTATCATCTATCAATCAATCAATCAATCTATCTATCTATCTATCTATCTATCATCTATCTATCCTTCTGTATCATTTATCTCTATAACTGTCTCTGTTTCTCTGTCTCTCTATCTATCCCCCTATTCTATCTTCTATTATACTTTAACATATATTTATCTAGATGTAGCTATTTATCTTCTACTCTATCTCTATCCCTATCCTGTCTGTCTGTCTCTGTCTGTATATCATTGTCTGTCTGTCTGTCTGTCGTCTATCTATCTATCTATCTATCTATCTATCTATCTATCTATCTATCTATCTATCTATCTATCTATCATCTATCTATCTATCATCTATCTATCTATCATTTATCTATCTATAGCTTCTATCTATCTATGTCTTGTGAATAATCTTTCTCTATCTACAGTATCCATCCATCCATCCATCCATCCATGGTTCTTAGTAGGATAAAACCTGGTGAAGAAGCCGTTGGCTCCATCTTGAGTTCTTTGGGGAAAAGGCAGGCTACTTCTATAAACCAGCAAATGAAAAACTCGGGGATGTCACCAATGTTCCTTTAGATTTCAAAATCTGGGTGACACCACACACTCTGACCAGACGAGCAATGACAGAGCTGTCTGCAGGTATGGGGGGAGGTTGTTTAAAAAGTGAAGATGGGAGGGGGGCAGAGCCATTGAAGCTCCACCCCACCCCCATTTTATGTGCACCGCAGCAGATATCAAAAGGGGAAGGGTTTCAATTGTTGAGTTGTGATAGACATCTTTGCTTATTTGATTCCCTCCCTGTGGACACTCAGAGAAAATCCCATTCAAGATGAGCTGCTGGGATTTAATCCCCTTGTTTACTGTACCTACTTCAGCCCCTCAAAACATACTTACACTCCCTATCCTATACATTGTCTAGAGAAATCTGAAAGTAAAGATCTGTTCCCAAGAGATCTGTTCAGAAATATTTTTTATTTTTATTATCACCACCTCCTCCATGGCAATCCCGTAAGCTGACGCAGTCCAGTTTGATAAGTTTTCACAACCTCACCCTGTTTCCCTGCCCCAATGCAGTGCTTTGCAGGTCCTTTGGACTACAATTCCCATGACCCCAATGAGAATGCTGGCTTTTGTTGATGGACAAGCTCTGGCGATGCAATGCCTTCTAGTTGGCATATCCTCACAACAACCAGATGAGGTAGGCTTGCAGACAGAGAAAGAAAGGCAATAAGCAAACCTCAGGACTAAATATAGATGTTATTTGTACATCACCCAAAGTCCTTGGACATTAGTGGTTTCTAGATAGATAAATTATAGGTAGATATGGGTGGGTGGGTAGACATACAGACATACAGACATACAGACAGAGATAATAGATAATAGAGACAGAGAGACACACAGAGAGAAAGAGATAGATGATATAGAAAGATGATAGATAGATAAATAGATAGATATAGATAGATAGAGATAGAGAGATAGATAGAGATAGAGATAGAGGGAGAGAGAGATAGAGGGAGAGGGAGAGAGAGAGAGAGAGAGAGAGAGAGAGAGAGAGAGAGAGAGCGCAATCAACCAGTGGAAGGGCTTGCCTTCAGAAGTTGTGGGAGCTCCATCATTGGAGGCTTAAGAAGAGACTGGACAGCCACTTGTCTGGAATGGTATACAGGCAGTCCTTAACTTATGACCACAATTGTGCCCAAAATTTATGTTGTTACATGATAAATTTGTTAAATGAGTTTTGCCCCATTTTGACTTTTCTCACCACATTTGTTAAGTGAATCACTGCAGTTGTTAAATTAGTAACATGGTTGTTAAGGGAATCTGGTTTCCCCATTGACAGAAGGTCGCAAAAGGGGATCACATGACCCTGGGACACTGCAACGGTCATAAATGTGAACCACTTGTCAAGCATCTGAATGTAAATCATGTGACCATGGGGATGCTGCAATGGTCATAAGTGTGAAAAATAGTCATAAGTCACTTTTTCAGTGCCGTTGTAACTTTGAAAGATCACTAAGTGAACTGTTGTAAGTCGAGGACTCCCTGTAGACCCTCCTGCTTGTGCAGGGAGATGGACTAGATGACCTCCAAGGTCTCTTCCAACTCTGTTATTCTATGTTCTAGAAAGAGACGTTACCGGTTTCTTCCAAAGCCGTAACCACTAGACCACAATGCCTCCTCCTCTTCCTTCTTCTCCCGGCTTCTAATCGCCGCTCAGGCACCGCCAGTCAAAGCCTTGCAAAAGCTGCCTTGCAGGCGTGCGGCCGTGCGTGCGGGTGTGGCTGCCCGCGAGCGAGCAAGTGAATGCCTTTGCGGGGGAGGGCAAAGTGGCCCCAAGTAAAGCGACCGGAAGTAGCAGCCAGGAGAGAGAGAGAGAGAGAGAGAGAGAGAGAGAGAGAGAGTTGGGAGGGGTTGCGGGGGGGGGGGGAGAATCCTCTCTCTGGGACTTTGGCTGCTGACGTCTCGCCTTCCTCCTTTTCTTCCCCTCTCAAGAATTCCAAGTGCGTCTCCAACATCCCAGGAAAAGCCAAGTCGGGCTGGGAGGGGGCAAGGGGGAAATGACGGTCCCCGGTCTCCCTTGGACCAGCCCCAGACCTTGGAAGGCAGCGCAGACCCCGGTCTCCTCTGGCAGGCTTGCGACTCCTCCGCTCCCCCCTCCCCGCTTAAAACCCCAATCCTGAGACTTTCGCGAGTTGCTGAGAAGTTGGCGCTGCGCTCCGGCCCTTGCTTGCTCCCGACCTCCCTGCCTCCCCATCCCCGCCCCGAGCCACTCCGGGCGTGGGCTGCCTTCTCCTGCCCCAGGAACACCTGCTAGCCGGGAGGAGCCCGCGAAGATCGGGAGCCCCGCCGGTTCTGCCAACTGCGAAGTCTCCGGCTTCCCTTCTTGCTGACCCTCCGCCCCTCTGGAGAGATCGCAGGAGACCTAGAAGGAAGGACCCAGTCGATTTTGGCAGCATCAGGAACAAAAAGGAGAGGATCCCCTTTTTTCAGCCAGCTCAGACACCCACTGCTCTGGACGATTTCCACCCCAGCCAGTGAGGTTGCAGCTTGTCTGGTGCCCAAGAGGGCATCCTGGGCTGGGCACCTTCTGCTGCCAAAGGACCCACCTCGGCCGCACCGGAACATGACTGCCAAGTTGGTGATTTCCATGGCCGTTTGCTTAATGCTGGCACTTCAAGGTAAGCATGTGCCCTCTTGGTCTTGCAAATTGCCTGGAGCCTTCCAGATTTTTGGGCAATGTGAACTGGAGTTCCCAGGGCCCTTTGCTGCAGCTTGGAAGGGCTCTAGTTTTTCCCTGCCTGCCTGCCACCTACCTGAATCGCTCAGCATCCTTTTGGGTGGGAATGCGGTTCCTAAGCAAAGGAAAGTCTTCAGAAATAGCCAGGCCAACTCTGTCCTGGCAGGAGCTGAGAATGAAGCAGCTCTGGAATTCAGGAACTTTTGTAGTGGTCAGGGTGCAAAACTTCATCAGCCACACTTAGTGCCTTGCTGAAGGCGCTTTCCTAAAGTGTGGCCTCTATTTTCCAGCTCTGGGTTTTAGCTTGACTTAAAGCATGCCCAGGAATCAAACTATATACCAAGGATGACCAACCTTGGCAACTTTAGACTTGTGGACTTCAACTCCTAGAATTCTCCAGTCAGCATGGATGGCTGGGGAATTCTGGGAGTTGAAGTCCACAAGTCTTAAAGTTGCTAAGGTTGGACACCCGTGCTATATGCCATCAGTGAGATTACTAGATAAAACTAGTGACTAACTATTCAGTATATTTATCTTTCCTTACTGTTGCTCGTGCTTTTATGAATCCAGAGTTTTGGGATTTGTTCACAAATGCATGAATAAGTCCACTTGTAGAGCATCCCTTTGTCCAAAGAAGGGACCAAGGTAATCCTTGGCATACTTGTTTAAGCATAAAAAATAGAGAACGGGTAAAGGAAATATGTTTTATTTTCCCTTACTAATTCTCACTCAATCTGACTAAAAGGCACTTGGCTTTCCAAGTTTTTCTGAAAGGAGGATAGAATTTTGGAGGAAACAAAAATGTATGGTGCGTGGTCATCTGACAGTTATTTAGGAGAATTGGGAACAGTCTCAAGGCTCGTGGTCATCGTCTACTTTCCTTCAATCTCAAGAGAAGATTTCAGAAAGGAATTTGCCACTCAAGAATTTAGTTCTTGAGAACTTCTAGGAGATCTCCTGACTAAACACAGAGAAATTCATCCACCCAAATTTCTCTTCTCACAAACTGAGTGGAGAACTTTGGAAGTCTTGCTAGGGCCTGGTTCTACCTGGAACCTTGGAGAGATATTTGTCAATGAGAAGAGTCCACTATCATAGGACAATGAAAGCTATAGAAGGTAGCTTTCACATGTGGATAGCTGAGGAATCAAGGTTTAAAGTCCAACTTGTGGCATCTGCTATGCCCTGATGCTGAAACTCTGCCTTTAAGTTTGAAAATTGTGCTATCTGCAAATACGAAGCTGGAAGGACCTAGATTTGACTTGATAGGAGACCAATCCAGGGAACCTAAAAATTTGAAAGGGGTTGTCAATTGGTATCTTGGCCGAGATGAATTCTACGCTTGATATAGTGAAGTTTTCTTTCTAATGTTCTGCAAAAGAAAGTAAGGATTTTTAGTTTGGTTGTTTTGTTGCACCCCAAACCCTTTTGTTTTTTCTCTTTCCAAAAAAGATACTATCTATTGCTGATCCACTTTTCAGCTCATATGAATTTGTATGCTATCCCTATTCCTTCCATTGGTTCCTGAAGAAGGTTGCGTTACTGGGTTGACTATCACTGTCTACTGTTTAAAAAATATATGTCACTCAAACAGAATGATTAATCCCAAAATTGAAGTTGGAATTTCTTGCCTTTTTAAAATCATAACTGCCTTGTTTTGATCCAGACTATTTTACTCCTTCTCCAAATATTGTGCCACTCTGGAGGCACCACCTGCTGTATAAGTTCTTCAGCTGGTGATGCCAGCATGGAGATGCCCCTCCTGCTTCTGTTGCTTTCAGCTGGAAATTTGGATCTTTTGCAGGTCAAGCACACTGGCACATGTTCTCTCTCTAGTCCTCATTTGCATCACTGGGTTGGGGATTATATTGTATTGTATTGTATTGTATTACATTACATTACATTACATTACTATACTATACTATACTATACTATACTATACTATACTATACTATACTATACTATACTATACTATACTATACTATACTATACTATATTATATTATATTATATTATATTATTATATTTATTATATTATATTTATTATATTATTTAAAATGGTATAGATGGTTTGGTGTAGTGGTTAAAGAATTGGGCTGGGAACCAGGAGATGATGAGTTTTAGTCCTGCTGTAGTGATGAAAGCCATCTGAATGACTTTGACGCAATCACTCTCTCTCTCTCAATCCAATTCACCTTACAGGATTAGTGTTGTTGTAGAACGAGAAAGGAATATTAGGGGAGGGAGGGAGGGAGGGAGAGAGAGAAAGAAAGAGATGGACCTTGTCAAGACACAGAAGAATCCATGTTAATATATCATCTGAATGTTTTCCCATTCATATATACTGGGGGTAAAATCCACCCCCCCCCCCACATAGTTAGGTGTGTCTATAACAGTATTTCCAAAGTCCATCTGTTTTTCATCTCTCCCCCACCACCACGCTGGCCACCACCGTCTTTCTTGTTCTTGTGGACCTGCTTGAGATGCCCTAAATCTTGGCCACCACTTTGCAATGCAGATCAGCTTTGTCAACGTTCAGCTATGGAAGCAACCCATTTCCTAAATTTGCACAATCCATCGTAACTGAAATTGAATAGGCTGAGTCCATCAAATACGCTCGAGCGCAGGACAACTGAACCAAGGCGAGACCTCAATAGTATGTTGTGCGCATGGGACCACCAGGTTCTTCAGTGGAAGATGATGGGGCCATGATATGGCAGGGGGAGCAAATATGCTGTTAATGACCCATAGCTGATTTCATGATAAATCATTAACATGCGATGGTTACCAACCAGAACATGGAAATGAACTTCTCTGGAAAGCTGCTTTGAAGCCAGGAAGGGAATAGGTCTATGGAGGTTAATCTGGGATGGCTCTTTCAGATATGGAAACTCTTGAACAAGCTTGGGTATGAAATGTTCTCCATATATGTCTAGATCGTTCATAATGTTGTTGGAAAAGGATTTTCTTGTTAAAGGATGATATTTCTCAAGCTTGACAACTTTGTGTTCACACATCTTAAAATGGGCAGGCTTGAGAAATACTGCTGAAGGGAAACCTTCTCTGGTTGATGAGCTCCTGGCAGAACTTCTCCCCATCAAAAACGTGGAGTAAAACACAAGCCAGACCACATTTGAGTGAGGTGCTGACGGTCTGCCTAACTGGTTGCATCTTGGTCTGTAGACATGCATGCAGCCCATTAAGCCGGAAAGTTTGAGAAACCCAGAGCAGAAAAGCTGCTTCCCTTGGCTGGGATGGGTGAGGGTCTAGGGAATCCCTCAGCCTATAGTTGAACTGCTTCAGAGTTCAGTTCGGTTTCCTTTGGAGACAGAACTATTTCAAAAATGCTGTCAACTTAATTGGGTGGGATTTTTCTAGGGATGGTTCCAATTATCATTCCCCCCCTCCGTTTTTGGATGCCAAGGGGAATAGAGCGGGCCATGTACAAGCAAGTCAATGCTTGAAGATTCCACTAGATGGCAATTCCTCCTAGAAACAGTTTTCCAGATGTTGTGTTGGGGAGAGTTGGAGGGGAAACTCCAAGAAGACCAGCATCTGCTCCATCAGGCTTCAGTTTTGTTCACCATTAAAGCTGCAAGATAAAGCTCAAATCTATTTTCTTCCCAGTCCCTGATCAGATCAGATCACAAGCATTGAATTTTTTTATTTTTTCTAAGGAATTTTGGTTGCTGTGCTCTGATTCTAACTAACTAACTAACTAAATAAATAAATAAATAAATAAATAACCAAATTATTTGTTTGTTTGTTTGTTTGTTTATCTATTAACTCAAGGCAGTGAACACACATAATAGAGGTAGTCCCCAACGTACTGCCACAATTGAGCCCAAAATTTATGTTAAATTTATTAAGTGTGTTTTGTCCCATTTTACAATGTTTCTCGCCACATTTGTTAAGTGAATCACTGCAGTTTTTAAATAAGTAACCCGGTTGTTAAATGAACCTGGTTTCCCTATGGCAGTGATGGCGAACCTTTTTGGCTCGGGTGCCAAAAGGGTGCGTGCGCACGCGATAGCATGTGTGCGCGTGCCCACACCCATAATGCAATGCCCTCCCCCGCATGCCCACAACCCCTGCGCTGCCCCCCCACACATGCATACAACCCCCCCATGCTGCCCCCCACGCATGCGCACAGGCCGTACTGAAGCCTCCGGACTTCCGGTAGGCCCATTGGTCTGTTTTTCGCCGTCCCCAGGCTTCAGGAGGCTTTTCTGAAGCCTGGGGAGAGCGAAAACGGCCGAAAAGAAGGCCAAAAATCAGCTGGAGCTGACATAGGGCAACGCCTCGTGTGCCCTCAGATATGGCTCCACGTGCCACCTGTGGCACGCGTGCCATAGGTTCGCCATCACTGCCCTATGGACTTTGCTTGTCAGAAGGTCACAAAAGGGGATCACATGACTCTGGCACACTGCAACCGTCATAAATGTGAGTCAGATGTCAAGCATCTGAATGTAAATCACGTGACCGTGGGGATTCTGCAATAGTCATAAGTGTGAAAAATGGTCATAAGTCACTTTTTTCAGTGTTGTTGTAACTTTGAACGGTCACTAAATGAACTGTCGAGGACTACCTGTATGTCTTCCTCCTGTTTTCCTCATAAAAACAGCCCTTTGAGATAAGTTTGGCTGAGAGTGAGTGAATGGGCCAAAATCACCCAGCCAGCTTTCACAACTAAGGCAGGACTAGAACTCACCGTCTCCTGGTGATTGACCCAAAGTCAGCTAGATGGTTTCCATGTCTAAGGCAGGACTAGAACTCACCTCCTCCTAGCATTTTAACCACTAGATGAAACTGGCTGGTAGTTAGCTTCAGCAATGGTTGCCTGAGCAAACCAGCTTGGAACCAGGGTTATTTATTTCTCCTGAAGTGAGGTTCTTCCATACTGGTGTTTGGAACTGAGCATTAGTCCTTCACAATAGCAAAAGCTTTCCAGGATTTCAGATGGAAGAAAAACTATTTTTCCCCTGTAGCCTGATTAACTCCCCATTGCATTCGACTTGGATTCAGTGAGATGGTTATTTAAAGTTTTATTATGATTGATATCCCATATTTCTGTCCAGAGGGCATTTGAGGATGGAGAACAGATAGTCTTGGCTGGGCTCTTCTTCATTTTGAAATAAGGTAATAAAGTCTGTTTGGAGATCAGCCATAAGCTCTTTCCAACTTGTGTGGTCAATTCACACAACCGCTTTGTACAGCTTGTCCATCTGGAATTTAATTGTGCAATTCATTAGAGGGGAAAAAAGGAATTTGCCTAAAAAAATAAAAATTGCCCCAGTCAATACAAAAGTAACCCATCATTGGTAACCAGAAGCAGTGTAATAACTTTGTTTATATAAAGAGAGTTTGTGGGATGCAGCTCATCAAAGAAAAATGATTTTGCCAACGGTTTGATCTGCTGTGCTGTAACTAAAATGGTTTCCTTGCAAACAGATTCTTTAGTCACAGTGTGAATATTTTATGCCTTGCATAAAGACTATAATAGTGTCTGCCGATCACAGTTGTCAGTTGTGATGGTCATAAAACAGGTCAGTCAACAAATTTTATGAGCTTAAGTGGACCAATCCTTCGCTATGGGTGCAGTTTTGCTAAAAACTGGAAGTAATTGCCAATTTTTTGCAAAACTGTCATAAAATACAGTTAGATAATTGCAGGTGCGGTAAATAGGTACCGTATTTTCCAGAGTATAAGACGCACCGGAGTATAAAACGCGCCTAGATTTTAGAGGAAGAAAACAAGGAAAAAAGTATTCTGAACCAAATGGTGCAGTAATATATTATTTAATAAAATACCACTGTAGCAGAATACTTTTTACAATCATGTATACTTTTTACAACCGTGTACACTTTTTACAACCATGTATACTTTTTACAAACTTCAAACTTGACAGCTTTAAGACTAGTGGACTTCAACTCCCGGAATTCCTCCTCCAGTCATGCTAGCTCAGGAATGGGAGTTGAAGTCCACTAGTCTTAAACTTGCCAGTTTGAAGACCCTTGCACCCCTAACCCCTAACCCAGGGGTCTTCAAACTTGACAGCTTTAAGACTAGTGGACTTCAACTCCCAGAATTCCTCCTCCAGTCATGCTAGATGGGGTAATTAGAAGGCAAAAACGCCCCAATTTTTGCAAAAAACAGCCTGTTTTTCGCTCATTTTTTTTTTTTTTTGCAAAAACAGGGCATGCAGAGGATCTGGGAAGCCTGCAGAGCACTCCTAGGGGGTGGCGGAAGGCAAACCCCCCCCCATTTTTGCAAAAAATGACCCATTTTTTGCAAAAATTGGATGTGGGGGCGGGGCTTCGGGAGGCTAAAAAATTGCTGTATTCGGTGTATAAGACGCACCGACATTTCCACCCTCTTTTTGGGGGCAAAAAGGTGCGTCTTATACTCCGAAAAATACGGGATTTCATTTCTGGAAATGTTATGAATATTCTGGATAGACACCCGTCAAAAATAGTTTCATTGGTTTCCCACATTGCAAAGGGTCGCACCAAATGCGTGTTTCTCAAGCTTGGCCATTTTAAGATGTATGGACTTCAACTCCCAGAATTCCCCAGTCACCAATGCACAGGGGCAGAGATGAAAACCATGTAATGGGGCCATGGCACTTACCAAGTGGGCCACAGAAAAGCAAAGTGTATTATACCACAAATACTGTCTTGTGGGCATCAGAAAACACACCAGTTACTGTTTCATATCCATATCTAGTAAGGGACCATTTTGGTCTAGTGGTTAAGCCACCAGGCGAGAAACAAAGAGGCAGTGAGGTCTAGTCCTGCCTTAGCCATGAACACTGGCTGGATGACTTTGGGCTAATCACCAGAAAACTGAGTTCTAGACCTGCCTTAGTCACAAAAGCCAGTCTGGGAGTTTTGGGGCCAATCACAAGGAGACTGTGAGTTCTAGTCCTGCCTTAGGCACAACACTGGCTGGGTGACTTGGGCCAATCAGCAGGTGGTGGTGAGTTCTAGTCCTGCCTTAGGCAGGAAAGCCAGCTATGTGATCTTGGACTCTCTCTCTCAGCCCAGCCTACCTGACAGGGTTGTTGTTGTCCAAGGTGGATATTTTCACTACCTTGAGTTTTTTATAAACATACTGTAATAAATAGGATACAATAAGATAAACCAATCAATAAATGGGACCTGGAGGGAGGGAGGACACAGGAGAAAAATGAAATGAAACCTGCTCAGACTAATGTGCTTTGCAATGCTTTGCACAACCCTATTGTATTCTCATTACTTATTTATTCATCTGCTAAGCAAACAGAAAAGAAACAATTTGCCAGTTCAGATTATGATCGGCAAATGCCACTTCGCATCAGCACATGTTGACTGAGAAAGCTTTGCTGAAACAGGAGACTGCACCAACCAGAACAGGATCAGGCAACGACAGAATGAATCATCCGGAGATATTTTCATATGGGACGAGATCTCCAATCCAGCTTTTTCTCTTTTTACTACAACGAAAAGACAAGATGTCAAAGTCAAGTCAGACAGGCTGGATGATTCAAAGCCCATAAGATATTTTTATCTTATCTTAGCCAAAAGGCACACACAGAAACAGACCTATAATCTGTGAAACCCAGGCAGGCTTACAGTGTGAAATGCATGACATGAAAGGAAGAAGGAACGGAGGGAGGAAAGGGAGGAAAAACAAACAAATGGAGGTGCCAGTTGTTAAAGTTAAATAGGCAGCTGGAAAACTACGTTCAGTGAAAGGAGGACCCCAACAGAGCTGCATATATCAAGTTATTGGAGATAAATTCCTAAGAGGTCAGTAAGGGGTGTGCATAAGCGCACCAGCGTGCCTACCGTCCCTGTCCTAATGTTCCCTCTTATCAGTACCCATCTTATGTACACAAACAATGTTACATCTATGTATATTACTAACACGTACTTGACAAAGTAAATAAATAAATAAAATAAAATAAATAAATAAAATCAGTGTTTCAGAAATATTTATTAAAGAGATTTTTATAGGCATGGGATTCTAGGAACAATTCTATAATGTTTGCATTTGTGGTGATGTTGTGCAGGATGCCTATTTTTGAAATTCAGTACTTAGAGAGAAAGTTGTGATGTCGATAGGTGAGATTCAGAAAATTTCCTTAATCTGCACTTAGATTTTTATTGAATGGTGTAGGTTGAACTGCTGAGGTTTGGAATTATGAAAAGGGAGTGTTTTCGAATTCCCTCAATTCCCTCTCAGCCTGGGAAATTTACGAGGTGGCTCTGGACCTGCTACTGGATTGCTGTCTCAGGGAAAATATTGAGTTAGATCTAGTAACTCTGTCCTTGTGGTCCTTCAGAAGATGTAGATTAGAAGTCTACATCTGGGTGGGTGGCTGGATTGAATTGGATTGGATTGGATTGGATATATGATATTTCACTCCCCATTACCACCCTGCTCCCCCCCAAATCATCTTAATTCTGTTTGGTTGTTTGCTTCTTCTGAATGTTTTCTTTTACAGTACTTTTCTTTTTCCTGTGTTAGGGATATTCTTTCAGGTAAAGATTTAAGGATCCCTGTCACTGTGGCATAGTTAACTAAGCATTGTTTACTTATTAAGTAAAGTTGAATGAAGTTGCAAAGAAAATGCAAAGAATATATGTCATTCACATTCTGTTGTCATGGTAATGAGGAGTAGGATGGCGATGATGATGATGATGCAAAATGAGTCAGGGGGATCCATGGAAGGATAAAAGAACTCAAGATGGTGACCCTCACTGTCCCTTATGTGTGTCCTGTGCAACACATACAAAAGGTGTGAGGCTTTGAATGCCATTGACTCTGCTTGCTTGGAGACCCTGCTTTGTGCATCAGATGGATGGCAAAAGGTATCCGGAGACTGCAATTGGTGCAAAATGCAGCTGCGTGAGCCGTGGTGGGTGTACCAAGATACACCCACGTGATACCTCTTTTCCGCCAGCTGCATTGGCTGCCCATTAGTCTCCGGTTGCAATTTAAGGTGTTGGTTATGACCTTTAAAGCCCTTCATGGCTCAGGACCAGGCTACCTGCGGGACCGCATCCTGCCACATACCTCCCTACGACCAGTTAGGTCCCACAGAGTTGGTCTCCTCCAGGTCCCGTCAACCAAGCAATGCCGGTTGGTGGGGCTGAGGGGGAGAGCCTTCTCTGTGGGAGCTTCCTCTCTTTGGAACCAACTACCACCAGAGAGCTGAACTATCCCCACCCTGCTGGCTTTCCGCAAAGCCATGAAAACATGGCTTTTCAAGCAGGTGGGCTAAAATAAGATCAATTATGCCCACGTATGAATGATGATAAGCTCTTTTAAATTTTTATAATTGTTTTTAAATCAGTATTATTATGTTTTTTTCTATTGATTGTTTCTTTTACATGTTGTATGCCACCCTGCCTTTGTGGGATAGCTATTCTACTTGTCCAAAGCCATACTTTGTATTTGGCTACACATGTCTGAAGCTCTTGTTTCCCTTATCCTAAACCAGGGGTCTGCAACCTGCAGCTCTGGAGCTGCATGCGTCTCTTTGGGCCCTCTGCTGTGGCTCCCTGTCGGGTGATCCCATCACTGACTGGCCCTGCCCCTCGCCCTCCCCTCCCAGTCACCTTGCCTAGCCTGAGAAGGTAAGGGCAACGGCGGGGGATGGAGAAGCAACTGGGGCTGATTGTCCGGCGCCTCATTCTTGCTGGAGTTTCTTCCAGCCCTTGATGGTGCTGAGTGTGCCTCGGTCGCTTGGGAAGATGCACAACCTGTTCTCCGCCCCGAGACACTGGCCTGACCCAGCTGCGACTGACACCGGCCTCGCTATCGTGAGGGCTGGTGGGGTGGGAATGGGATCTGGGAGGAGTGGATGACAGAAAGGGGGATGGGCCCACAGCGCCCAGCTGTGGCTTTAAAACATGCACGGGGAACTTTCGCCGCCCAGAGGATGTTTTTCAATTAAAGCCGTGTGTGTGTGTGTGTGTGTGTGTATCTCTGTATCTCTCTGTGTCTCCTCTCTCTCGGAAACACGGTGAGAGCGACCCTCCTCCTCCTCCCATTCCTCCTCCTCTCACGATCCTCTGGCTGGGAGGGTGCGCACAAACGGGGAGACTCTCCTCAAGTGAATGCCCATCCACCCTGTGTGCGCCTTTCCTGCGCCTTTGCCGAGCCTGGCTGCTCACTTGAGGAAGGTCTTCCCGCTTGTACGTGCCCTCCCAGCCTCACCACAGCCGGCAAGGGGGTCACGAGAGGAGAAGTAGTGGGAGGAGGAGGAAGAGGAGGAGGAGCAGGAGGGTCGCCGGAGCCTTAGTGCAGGAGCAAAGTGGCCCTGTAAATGCCTAATGCAGCATTTGTGCTCAAGGCAGCCTTTGGCTCCTGCCACTTGGGGCTGGAGCTTGCACCCGCTGCGCTCAGCCAAAGAGCTGCTTGGGGGGGCGGGGGAAAAGGGGACATGGCAAGGCGATGGCTGGAGTCTTGGTGCAGGAGCAAAGCGGCTCTATATTTGTCTTCGGGCCACATTTGGCTCAAGGCAGCCCTCGCCTGCCGCTGCTTTGGGCTCGGAGCTGTAAGTCGTATCCTGTTGCTAGAGGCAAGTGGGACAGGGTTGCATTGTGGTTCCATGTCATAATGGGCTCCAGGAGGAGGAGGGGACACCATCTCCCCCAATGTGAAGCACACTAAAGTTCACTATGCTGCACAAGGCACTGCAAGAGTGCCTCATGGCCTGCTCGACGCCTCATATCAGAATCAGAGGGGGGGAGAGGGGGGAGAGAGACATACAGAGAGAGAGACACACAGAGAGAGGGGGGGAGATGGAGGGGGAGAGAGAGGGGGAGAGAGAAACACACACAGATACAGAGAGGGGGAGAGAGAAGTGGGAAGAGAGACAGAGATATACAGAGAGAGGGGAGAGAAGGAGCGGGAGAGAGGGAGAGAGGATTCAAAGGGTTTTGTGGCTCCTGGTGTTTTTTAACAACCAGTTGTCTGCACTAATGACCGGCTGGTAGGCTTGGCTAGGGGGTCATGTGACTGGGTGGAAGTGAGTGAGTGACATCGAGTTGGCCACGCCCACAGAGGTTTTGTGGCTCCCAATGTTTTCTTTTCTGTGGGAAATGGGTCCAAGTGGCTCTTTGAGTGTTTAAGGTTGCAGACCCCTGTCCTAAACCCTTGAAAAAGAGGGCCCATCTTTTGAACAGAACTAGACCTGAATGCCCATTGACATGAGATTGGGAAGAGACAAAAAGCATTTCCATCAAATAATGCAAAGTGAAAAGCTTCTTGCATCTAATCCAAGCATTCTCCAAGCTCTTGTGGAAGATTCGTAAAGTTTTTAGCTTTACACTGATCTAAAGCAGCTGGCAGATTTTGACTGAGTTTTATCTGGATTTGGGTGCTAAGCAGGATTAGGAGCCATCTGGGGATTCCATCTTGGGAGAACCCAATGGCAGACTTCTGTATTGTTGCCAAGACAAGTTCTTGAATGTGCCCACGGTGTCACCATCAGCTAAGTTCAACTTCCAGGAGACCTCAACACTTGCCTGATCTTGAAAATCTTGATTGAACTTGACCAAACTTTGAAAAAACACCCCAAGAGAAGACAGTAGCAACTCACTTCCACAGGGTTGCTAAGAAAACTCCATGGAGATCATGCCAAGTCATTAGCATTGTGTTTGATTCAATTGCTTTAATTTTACTAGACATTTTTGTAAGAGTTAGGGGTCCATATGAGAACTGTGGAGACGTCCAGAATGGCTTCACTGAAGACATTTCCAAATGGAAATGGTGCCTTATGGATTGAGCAGCACAATGTCACTTCCCCAGGCTGCAGGCTTGAGTCCAATATCCCTTTCAAAACTGCAATGTTTAATGTGAGAGAAACATGGAGGGGTTAATCATCTTAACTGTCCTGGATTAAATCAGTGTTATTTTAATGAAGTTTAAGGGTCATAAAACAGGACAGATTTTATGTTTGTCCTCCTGTCCCATGTTCCTTTTGAGAGTACAATTGCTAACGGATCGGTCCAAGCCTCGGGGGAACGGCTTTGAATGGCTCCCAGCGTGGAGTGGGGTGGAAACCAGGCACATTGTTCAAAACAATGGGAAGTGGGAAGTCAAAATGGTGGCTGGCTCAGAATGTCTTATTTTTTCGTGCAGTGGATACAGCCCATCTGTTTCTTCCTCCACAAAACTTTATGCAATCCAATGGTACATTTTGTTTTTGTTTTAATTCCTCTGCTGCCCCTCACACTAGGCCAAACAACACCCAATTCCTTGATGGAACAAAAGGGATGTGAAGAGGTCTTGTTGTGTAGCTAAATCGGCAAAAGTTTTGGTTTTGCAAATGAGGCTTTATAATTTTCCAAGCATTTGTTAAGGGGAAAAGAAAACAAGAGGGTTGAAGCTCTTTGCTGATAATGAAACAGTCCCAAGTTCCATTTCCTTTTTTTTTTTTTTTGGTGTATAGGGAATGGAAAAAGCATATGGCCCCAAAGATTTTGTAGAAACCTGGAGTCAGCTGCCATATGTAAAGGAAATGTATGGGCTCCATTTCTATTTTCAGATCCTGTGCTTTGTCTTCTCTGTTTCCCCGTAAGTTTCCTTAGATCTTCCTGTGTTTTTCTTAAGTGTGGGAACAACCTTGCCAAGGAAGTGGGGAGCAGGATTTGCAGGATAACGGGAATTGTTCTAGATTGAAAGGTCAAGGAAATCTGATCCAGGACTACCTGTTGAGTTTATTTGGGATCCCTTGCATTTCTAGTCTGTATTTGGACCTTTTTTTTGAGGGGGGGATGTTGTTGCTTAAAATAATTAGTTTTCTTGAGTGGAGAAAGAAAAGAAACAGATTTAAAACCAACAACAAACAATGCTGGGATGAAAAAGGCATTTTCGGTTAAGAGCCATCGCTCAGTTTAGCTTGAAATCCTCTCTTTCCTTGATTATAAGAGTTGCTTTATGTGTTTTTCCTTAGTTAATTTGTTTATTAGAAGACCCGTAGCCCTTTTCACTCACAAAGAAAATGTGCTCCAGGCAACTTATGGCAATGACAACAACAATCAAACCACCCAAGTAAAGATAAATCCCTTTATAAATTCGCAAAAAGCCACAAATTAAAGAGGGCATGAAAAAGTTAATAAATTGCATACACACCATCTTCCTCCCCCAACATAATGCCTTCCAGTTGTGTGGGATTGCTGATTACAACATTCTCATTGGCCAGAGGGACTGGCAGTTTTGGGGTGGGGGGACTCATTTCTGGACAGAGACGGGTTGGGGAAGGTTGCCTGAGATAAGTTGAAAGCTGATCAAAAAAGAAGAACCTTTAAGTCAAGCCAGACTTTTGATAAAAGTAAATATAAATGAACTTCCCACCATGGATTTCTCAACCTGGATCCCACAGGAGAAAGCACAATCCATATCATTTGGATTCCTACTCAATCTCTGTTCAGAATTGTATGTAGTAACCTTCTAGATGTTGGACTTTAACTCTCAGATGTTATAGTTATGGCATACTCACGGAGAATGCTGGAAACGGAAACCTATATTTTTTGAGGTCACTTGGATCGAGAAAGGTTGGTCTACACTGGTGGTCTTTGCTCTAGAATTTCAAGCGTGTCCCTTCCATGTTTGTTTGGAGGTGCCAAGAATGATACCTGGAACCTCCTTATACACCGAATTTACTGTATGAGAGTGATATCCCTTCCCCATTAGACAAGCCCATTAGGCAGATTCTCAACTGTTGTACAGAGAAAATAATTTGTTGTCATCAAGTATAGAGATGTTGTCATCATGGAAGGGATATGTGAAAATCTTCCAATCTGGGGAGACACATTCTCAGGTTCCTCTTTCTGTCACTCTGAAGCCTCCCTGATATCCCACATTTTCCAACTTGACTTTGTCTTTCTTGACCTTGACTTTCTCTTGGGATTTAATGGAAGTGGAGAAAGGCAGGGAGGGTTTCTGGTAGGTGCAGGGAAAAGAATTACAAAAGAGAGACCTCATCCCTAAATCAGTGCAAGAACATCATGTCCTTCCCATGAGGATTTCACCAAAATTCTTCTCATTTGAAATAATCTTTGGAAGCAAATTTCCCTTTCGTGCAAGTAAATGAGAACAGCAGCAGGAATAGTCATTTGGTCCAAGCTAGAATCATCTTCCAAAAATCCAGCTTTCAGTTGGCCTCTTGTCTTTGAGTCCTGTTGCTTCATTAAGTTTGACAAATGGAAGGCTGGGAATATTTGAAGGTTGCAACGGACTTATTCTTATCCATTCACTCTATGGAGAGTGCAGGATCCAATCCAAAGTGACCTGAAATGGACTTTATGAATTATCTAATTCAGTATTTCTCAACCTCTGGGTGGACTTCAACTCCCAGAATTCCCCAACCAGCAAGCCTTACATTTCCAGAGATTGAGAAACACGGCTCTAATTGTACGTATCCAGCCTCAAGAGTGGTCAAAATATCAAAACAGTGGCTACAAATAGATGATTGATAGTGTTGTGGCTGCACTCCTGTAATATCCAACACATCTAGACTGGATTAATAAAGAACTACATTTACAATGCACATTGTACTACTAATAAGTTGATTTCTTCTAAATGTTGTTTTTTTATGCGTTGGCTGTTGGCTGTTGAAGAGCAGAGAAAGATATGTGTGTAATTTCACATGGGTCAGAAATAGGGTCAAGAATGTTACTTTTCAGGATGATTAGAAAGCCTAAAGTTCTGGATTTCAGCCTTGGCTTGGTGATGGAGGAATAGCTTTGAAATGAATCACTTTTGTTGATTGTTTTATTTTTATTTTGAGTGTTATGCAGTCTCGGGAGATATGCGATCAGCATGTTGGGACTATCAAAACATTCCATTTTTTTTTCATTCTGAAAAGAATGATGAGGAGGAATCTTCTAAAATAATTACTCATCAGGATTCTGCCATAGCACTTCAACAAATGTGGATAGTCAACAAAGAATGGTACATAAGGGATGTTGTTAAAGGATGTTAAAAGATGTTGTTTGGCCATCATTGTCACTGAGCAAAAACTGGCCAGTTTGGATGGTCTTCTAGATTGAAAAAAATGGTCAGGATCATATGACATTTAACATGATTAAGGGCCTGGAGACTAAAAGATATGAAGAACAGTTGTAGGAATTGGGTATGGCTAGTCTAGAGAAAAGAAGGAATAGGGGCAACATAATAGCAGTGTTCCAATTTTGAGGGTCTGCCACAAAGAAGAGGATACCTATGCTCCAAAGCACCAAAAGGCAAGACTAGAAACTAATCAAGGAGAGAAGCAACGGAGAAACTTCAGAATAGGGAGAGCAATTAACCAGTGTAACAGCTTGCCTTCAGTAGTTGTGGGTGCTCCATCACTGGAGGTTTTTAAGAAGAGACTGGACAGCCACTTGTCTGGAATGGTATAGGGGTTGGACTAGAAGACCTTCAAGGTCCTTTCCAGGTCTATGCCATTCCATTCCATTCCATTCCATTCCATTGCAGTGCACTTCATTCCATTCTGGATCTAATGATGTTGCCTAGACTAGATTATAATTGTGCACTGAAGCGTTCAGCATTGAGATTCAGTAAGTGAAAGAACCAGCTGTAGTCTTGTTTTTGCTCAAGTGTAAGAAAGGATAATGCTTATCTTTCAGACTGATGAGGAGGAACTAACCATGGCACAATCAATATAGAAGGGACAGTCATCACTTACCACCTATTTCAATTTTTTTAGCAGGTTAAAAGAAATCCATAAACCTGAACTTGTATCCCAGGGACATTTCAAATGAAACTTTGGCTCTCAAACTGGAGAGGTTTGCAGGTTGTGGAATTATTTCGGAGCAGGGAATATTTGTCAGCCAACAAACCTTTAATTACGTGCCCACAGAGCAATAAACTGATCTCAGGCAGATTTATTTCTGTGTGAATATGCATAGAAGCTGACTGAAAAGATTAAGTAGGGCAACCGCTTGTCCCCAGGCAGAAGCATGTGCCAAATGTACAAAAGGGAATGTGATAATTTGGTGGCATTACCTGCCAGGCCACATTTTTCTAGCACAGGGCTCTTCAAACTTGATTAACTTTAAGACTTGTGGATTTCCACTCCCAGAATTCCCTAGCCAGCATGAACAGCAGAGTTGATTTCCTTTAGGATTGACTGATTTGATGCCTTTGCTGTCCAAGGGACTCTCAAGAATCTTCTCAAACATCATAGTTTGAAAGCATCAATGCTTCAGCGTTCATCCTTCCTTATGACCCAACCATGCCTGCTCAGAAATAAACCTTGCTGAGTTTAGCAGGGCTTCCTTCCAGCAGAGTGGATTCAAAGTTGGACCCTTTTCTTAGAGATTTCTTTCCAGGAGGAAAACTTGTAGGTTTCAGTCCGATTTCTGTGGTTGATCTCTCTCAACTACAAGGGAGGCAAGGATAGAATTATAGCAACCTCAGGAGTCACGAAGTTGAGGACCAAAATGCCCTTTAACCAAAAGGTGGGCTTCTGAAAGCTGTCTCATTTGCGAGTCAAGGACGGAGACCACAGTCATGACTTCATCTGCCGACAGAATCTGTAATGAATCCGTGTTTCCTTCCCAGCCCTTTTAACAACCAGATCATTACTTGGGTCACTAGAGCGTGAAGAATGGCTCTTGATCTCCAAGGTTCAGCTCAATTGAAGGGCACCAGATTGAGGAAGAATGATGCTTATATACTGTGCCCACAATTCAATGCTATCATATCTGGCTGCATAAATCCAGGTGACTCTTAAATGGCACAAAACGTTTTCTGAATCTCATGCTGTCATCTCAAGGTCTGTGTCCTATTGATTCAGATAGGGTGGGCATGTTCCTACCTAGCCCCTTCCCCTAAATATTGCCATCTGATGAGAGCTAGGAAGTATATCTTGTCTATGGCAGCCCTTACCCTATCGAACCCTCTGTCCCCTGAAGCTCAGCAGGCCTCCACCCGTGTAGCCTTCTGTAAGTACAGTGTACAGATTGAGATGCGCTTGTAGCTTCTTCGGCTGGCCAAGCATATTGGGTGAACCAACCACTGAAGTTTGTATTAATGGATTTTGTTAACCTACCTTTGTTAACAGAACAGAATAATAGAGTTGGAAGGGACCTTGGAGGTCTTCTAGTCCAACTCCCTGCTCAAGCAGGAAACCCTATAACATCTAAGACAAATGGTTGTCCAATCTCTTCTTTAAAAACCTCAAGTATTGGAGCCCCCACAACTTCTGAAGGCAAGCGGTTCCACTGGTTAACTGTTCTAACTGTCAGGAAATTTCTCTCTAGTTCTAGGTTGCTTCTCTCTTTGATTAGTTTCCATCCATTGCTTCTTGTCCTGCCTTCAGGTACTTTGGAGAATAGGTTAACCCTCTCTTCCTTGTGGCAGTCCCTTAAATACTGGAGCACTGCTATCATGTCAACCCTAGTCCTTCTTTTCTTTAAGCTAGACATTTAGGGTTGCAGGGTTTAAGCAAACCCTGCAACCGTTCTTCATACTTTTCAGCCTTCAGTTCCCTAATGATCTTTGTTGCTCTTCTCTGCACTCTTTTTAGAGTCCTTTTTATATCATGGTGACCAAAACTGAATGCAATATTCCAAGTGTGGTCTTACCAAGGCATTATAAAGTAGTATTAACACTTCACATTAAGCCAGGTGGCCTTGAGGTATATGGATTTCAACTCCCAGAATTATCCAACCAAACATGGCCACTGCTCTGAATTCTGGAATTTGGAATCTTTGCATCCAGAAGATGTCCAGTTCATTTATTATGATGCAGTTGTAAGGTGGTGTATGAAATGAACCCTCCTAAGCAAAGCATAACTTCATGCAGTCCATGAATCCACTGTAATGTGTGTCTTCTATCTAAAACTTGGGTTGTAATCAGAGCTAGAATACGGACACTGAAAACAAAGGGACTTATAAGGTGTATTCTAAACATGGAGCCTTAGATCCATTGATTAGCTCTTTACAATATGTTGATAGTTTGATGCAATCCTTCAGTCAAAAACCTTCTCAAGTCTACTGTATTGTATCACAAACACAAGGCAGCCTGGCAAATTCCTTTGGGAAAGAATCCTCTTCTTTCAATAGAGGACATGTGTTTATGATCTTCTTAAATGTGGATGACTGGCCATGTGTGACACAGAATGCTGGACTAGAAGAGCCTTTGGCCTGATCCAGCAAGGATCTTTTGATCTTCTTAAAATGTGTCTGTTGGGGGATTTGGAGTGGGGGGAAAGGGGCAAGGAATAACCCAGTTCCTCTGTTTGGCGATCTTGGCTGCAAGTGATATTTTTGGTGAGTTTTGCTCTAGGACTTCTTTGTTATTTTTTCAGTCCATGAGATGTATAACAGTCGCCTCCAGCACCACAGTTGAAAGACGTCCATCCTTCTCCTATCTGCCTTTTTTGGAGTCCACGTTTCACAGCCATAAGTAGCAGTTGGAAAAATTATTGTGTCAATGAATCTGCATTTGGTTGTTTGGGTCCCCCAAATTCAGGAATTCTAAGCTAACCAGATGGCCTGGATGCAAATCCCTGCCTGCTAAGCCGGTGATGTTCATAGCAAAAGAAACATTAAATTTGCTAAGGCTTTCCCTGATCTGCTCATGCATATTGTATGAATGCAGCCATATTGCTAGATCCACTCTTTTTTCACTGAAACAGAGTTGCATATCTCCAGGAAGAGATTGTTCAGTTCTCCATCTACTATTTTCCTACTACATCCTGCCCTTTTACAGGAAAAATAATCTTTCCAAGTCTGAATTTCCCATTATGTTCAACTAGGTTAATGTTCAGAGGTGTGGAAGGAGGAAAGTTAGAAGTCATTTTTAATTGATTAAATAATTAGGTTTACTTGTATACTGCAGAAGATATAGATTTCCAGTGGTTTATTAAATGGATAAAATAAAACCCATCAATTGTTAAAACATCCACATCGAGTAAATTTAAATTTAAAACAACACTTCTTTGTGAATAAGAATTATAAAGCTGAGAAGTATATAAAACAAAATTGTAAGAAAGCCAAATGCAAACCTAAAATAGCATAAACTTATTGAGATAATTCAAAGTAAAGTAAAAATGCCAATGATAGATTATTCATCAAACGCTTATTTGGAAAGTCTGTTTTCAGAAGTTTTGGAGATGTTAGGAGGAACAGAGGAAGTCTGAATTCTAAGGGGACTTATTTTACCAAACTACAGCAGCAACTCGAAAATAGCACCTCATGCCCTTCGTTCCTCTTCAGAAAAGTAAAGATTTCTTTTGAGGGTCTCTTCAAAGACTGCTTTCTCACTGTGAATATTTCAGGAAGGAGAAGATACCGTTAAAAGAAGAAGAAAAAGGATCTTCAGATGCAACAGATACTTGAAGCTGGGTGGATTATTTTTTTCCTTCCCCAGTGGAGTTTCTGAATTACTTTACCTCTCGTGTTTTGCATGCAAAACTGTACCTCCAGAACGTGGGTGTAGGCAATGACTTGAGGGCATCTCATAATAACACACGCTTGTGGCACTTGCGGAAAATAACCAAGGAAGCAGAACACAGGCAGAGAAAGGAAAATGCAGTATGATGGTGTCACAGTACCATGATGGGCACTAGTTGCTGCTTGTGGCCGTAGTGAGACAAAAGATGTACTCCGTCAAAAGCTTTGAAGGGCTGATCTTTTTGTGGTTTGCTGGTTGAAGGAAAGCATCCTGTGAAAGCTGCTCACAAAAATGTGCTTTCCATTTCCAGATGTGAAAGAAAGCTTTCATCTTGGTTTACCACATCCCTTCTGTGGATTCACAAGAAGTTCTGCAATATAAATAAGGACTTCTGCAAAGGCCGTTCTTGCTTGTTTTAAAAAATAATAATCAGGCATTCAGGTATACGGATTACCCTTGTTCTGACATGATCTACACCAGGGTCCTCCAAACTTGGCAACTTTAAGACTTGTGGATTTCAACTGCCAGAATTCCCCACCCAGCATGGCTGACTGGGGAATTCTGCGAGTTGAGGTCCACAAGTGTCAAAGTTGCCAAGTTTGGAGACCGCTGATCTATGTTTAGTTAATGCGTAAAGATAAACTTCTTTTTGTATTCTCTCATATTCTATCTATCTCATTTTAGCTATCTGATCGTGGAGCCCTTTGCCTCTACTGAAACCTGTCTGTTCATTTGGAATTTCTGTATTCACACTTGGGTCAATTTTCCTTTATCAATCAAAATTGAGCTCGAAGGGACCTTGGAGGTTTTCTAGTTCAACCTCTTATATCATTTCAGACAAGTGGCTGTCCAGTCTCTTCTTCAAAACCTCCACCCACAACTTCTGGAGGCAAGCTGTTCCACTGGTTAATTGTTCTCTCCGTTAGGAAGTTTCTCCTTCATTCCAGGTTGCTTCTCTCCTTGATTATTTTCCATCCATTATGTTTTGCTTGGGTGGGGGATTGATGCAATGCTTGATTAAAAATGTATACTCTGTTTCATCTCATTTATTTGATGTCCGGGCCACAAAATCTTGTTTCATGTTTGTTGACATAGAACGGTGAACACCTTCACTGCCTCTTCTCCTGAATAATAGAATAACAGAGTTGGAAGTTGGAGTTGGATGTCTTCTAGTCTAACTCCCTGCTTGAATAGGAGACTCTATACCATTTCAGACAAATGGCTGTCCAGTCTCTTCTTGAAAGCCTCCAGTTATGGGGCACCCACCCCTTCTGAAGGCAAGCCGAGGTGGCGCAGCGGGTAGAGTGCAGTACTGCAGGCCACTTTAGCTGACTATGATCCGCAGGTCAGGTTCTTTTGCCCTCTGCGCATGCGCAAAGCGTTCTGCTTGCGCAGAGGGCAAAAGCACGCAAATGGCGGCATCCAGGCGGGCGAGGGAAAGCGGGCGGGGGAAGCCCCGCGCCGCGAATGCCACCGGCTTCTTCGGCTCTGCGGCGACCAACAGGTAAGAGCGTACCGGCAGGAACCCACCTCTGAACCTAGGATTGTTTTGGCCACACTGCTGGCTCATATTTAGATAATCTACTTGGACTCCTAGATCCCTCTCACAGTTCCTGCCTCTTTAAAGAATGAAATGAAGATTTCAGCTGATCCTATTGCTTTCCTATCTCTATTCCTGAATACAATCTCCACTGGCAAATTTTTGTCTTTCTGTAATTCTGTTTATAAATGGATCTTTCTCTGTTCCTTTCATCACTTACGCCTCTTTTCCTTGATTATTTTTAACCATGGAAAAGACCTAGTTTAGCTCTGATTTCTCTGATCTTCTTTTTAAAAAGTCTCTTGTTTTCCTTTTCTTGCTGACATCTTCATTTTGAGGAAATTTTCCTTGTCCTGGGCTTGGTCATTTATTTATTTATTTATTTATTTAGACGCTCTTATAGGCCGCCCAATCCCGTGGGACTCAGGGCGGCGTACAGCATGAATAAGAACGTACATTTAAAAACAATCATAATGTAAATTAAAATATAATTAAAAAAGAACATTTTAAACACAACATTCAGGGGGAATCTGATTGTCCTATTCACCCCATCTGCCGGAAGAGCCATGTTTTTAAGGCTTTGCGGAAGGCCAGCAGGGTGGGGATAGTCCGGATCTCTGGTGGAAGTTGGTTCCAGAGGGACGGGGCTCCCACAGAGAAGGCCCTCCCCCGTGGCCCCGCCAGTCGGCATTGTTTGGCCGACGGGACCCGGAGGAGGCCCTCTCTGTGGGACCTAACCGGTCTTAGGGAGGTATGTGGTAGGATGCGGTCCCGCAGGTAACCTGGCCCTGAGCCATGTAGGGCTTTAAAGGTAACGACCAACACCTTAAATTGCAACCGGAGACTAATTGGTAGCCAATGCAGCTGGCGAAGGAGAGGTGTTACGTGGGTGTATCTTGGTACACCCACTACAGCTCGCGCAGCTGCATTCTGTACCAACTGGAGTCTCCGGATGCTCTTCGAGGGTAGCCCCATGTAGAGCGCGTTACAGTAGTCTAGCCGTGAGGTGACAAGGGCATGAGTGACTGTGAGCAAGGCCTCCCTCTCCAAGTAAGGTCGCAATTGGTGCACAAGACGCACCTGTGCAAAGGTCCCCCTAGCCACAGCTGAAAGATGTTGCTCCAATTTTAGCTGTGGATCTAGGAGGATTCTTCAATCAGAGCAAAACTCTTGTTGCCCAAAGCTTTCATCCTCTGTCTCTCCCTCCAAGTATCATCATAGCTTGTTTTGAAAGTCGTTTTGAGTTTTTCCTCCTATTGGCCTGGTTCACAGATAGGTTCCTGTAACAGATTGAATCACAAATTCTCCAAAGCTGAGCACAGTCTTATACATTGTGTGACTTGCCAGTATACTTGCCTAGTTTTCCAGAATCTCACTTGGAAATGGAGATGGAGACTAAGTAGCTGTTTTCATTAAGAACTACTATACAAGTAGTCCTCGACTAACGACCACAATTGAGCCCAAAATTTATGCTGTTAAGCAAGATATTTGTTAAGTGAGTTTTGTCCCATTTTATGACCCTAGCTATAAATATTCTCCTTCATTGTAACTTTGAACTTAATGAACTGTTGTAAGTCAAGGGCTTGCATTTATGCTAATTGCAAGTGAATAAAAGCTCTGAAAAAGATACTTAACATCTAGTTCAAATTTCTTAATGTAATAGCTATTCCTAGTCTACTCAAATACCCCAGTTTTTAAGTTGCTTCCCCAAACTGATTTCAGCTACATCCCTGAACACAATGTTGTAATAATTTAAAATCAGTAGACCTCATCCTTCAAGCTCTCTCTATATTTTGAAGACCATGAACAGCTTTAACTACTACATGGAGAATGACTGTTCGACGGACTTGTTTTCAATGTCCATTCTAAATTTAATAAGGAATGCCAGTTCTGGATCGGATGCAACTCCAGTACTTCTGTTTTTTTCTCGGATAATTGGCTCTGCAGAGTGCTGAGGTGGGGCATCTGGTCTTACGTGTGAGCAGCAAGGCCATCAAGAAAGGTGAGAGAGGACACCAGCCGAGAACTGCACCAGCTTCCTTCTGCTATCAAAGTGCTTAAAACCTGGGAATCAGCAAACCTCTTCAGTTTTCCATGCTATATGTGTAAACATCTACTTTGGACCAGACTGCAAATTAGTCTTCATGCTGCTGTTATCACTCCACATCTCCAGAGAATGCTTTTGAATATTGAGTCATTTGTTTTTGAAAGGAACTGTCACTCATGCTGCCTTATCGTTGTGATTGTTCCTCCCGAACTTTCTTCCCAGGATGGCCTGCCAGAATACATACAAAATTTCTTACCTCCCTACCAGGAGATTCTCAGTCATGGTTGTCCTAAAGATGCTTGTTTTTTTTAAAGAGGCAACTGGACTTTCTTTCTTTTTCCTTGAAGGCGTTTCGCTTCTCATCGGAGAAGCTTCTTCAGTTCTGACTGAATGGTGGAGAATCCTTTGATCCGCCACCATTCAGTCAGAACTGAAGAAGCTTCTCCGATGAGAAGCGGAACGCCTTCAAGGAAAAAGAAAGAAAGTCCAGTTGCCTCTTGAAAAAGCACCTTCGGGGTCCCTACCAGAAGATCTCCAATGGAAAACATCTCATTTCAGGGGCAAGCTGCCCGTTTCTGGGCAGGCTGAATACTAGCTCCTGAGTGTCAGGTATTTGGGCTCAATGGCACACTACATTTTTGGCACCTTACGATTATCAGGGCCATTGTCAATTTCCCACAATGCCTTGTGCTGATGCCGGAGCTTATCTTCTGGAAATTCAAAATGGTGATTCAGCATTGCTAGTCAGGTCAGCTCTTCTTTCAGTCACTTTTACATGGTGGTTCTGATAGCATCTACTCTACAACAAAGATGTCTTATCTGTCTCTTGAAAAATTAAGCCATCCTGATAAGGCTTGATTATATTTCTCTCTGTCAGTAATATGGATTTGCCTGACTAGAAATTGTGTTGACTCCAAGTTTTAGAAGGTTCTTGGCCAAGATCCCTTCACTGTCCCGCCCTCTTTCCTTGCTAGATCTTCTTCCTCATACCCATTTCTGCCAGCTGTTCTTGTGCCAAGGAGGAAATCAGTGAGTAAGCTGATTCCTCACCCTTAGCACTACCATTTACTGGAGGTTAGATGAGCAAAGCACTGGAAACAATGAGGAGGAGGAACAGGAGTACTAGAAAATTAGCTCTTCTTGACAGTGGGCTCTCCGCCAGCTTCTGGTGCCTAATTTTCAGGATATTGGAAAAAAAATTAGAGCTACCCAGCTGTTACTCAAAGGAAGCCAGGCTACTTTCTGAAACTGATAAAGAGCATGTAAATCTTGGCATGAGAGACTGACTATAAGAGAGAAGTGACTTAGAAAAGACAAAGCTGCTGTTACACAGGATGTGGAAACCACTTTGTTAGAAGTCTTCAGTGGAAGATATGGGGGAGTTTCAATAATTTGGGGTAAAATTATTACTTCATGTTCCCTCCCAATCCCCTTGCTTTTTCTTTCTTGAAAGCATCTACCTATGTTTTTTTTTCTTTTTGCAAAGAAATCCAAGATTGTTTGGGATTGTTTGGGAACATCATCAATAGCTATAGGCTCCCTTTGGCTTTAGAATGGGTTTGATGTTAGATAGGATATGAAAAATAGAAGCTATTGGCGTTTCAAAATTTCAATGTCACTGAGCCTGAAAGGATAGCTTTGGGGAGTGCATAATCCAGGCTCAGCTACCTGATGAATATTCCCATCATTGGCCCATGTCATCTCCAGTTCTTCAGCAACTAAGATTTGAATGCAAAATGAAAGACTCATTTCCCATCCATCCATCCCTCTTTTTCCTTCCTTTTCTCTTCTTACTGGAATGGTGATGTCCTGCTAGGAACAACCAGAAAGAAGTATGTTTCAGTTTTCCCAGGTGTCAAGCTACACGTAGCCCAAATCTTGTGGTTTAATCTATCACACCAAAACTTGCATCCTGCCAAGAAGAAATTGAACACTTCTTATTTTTAATCTTTCTTTTTCTTTTTCTTTTTCTTTTTCTTTTTCTCTTTCTCTTTCTCTCTCTCTCTCTCTCTCTCTCCCTCCCTCTCCCCCCCTGCCTTTCTTTCCTGTAAAGAAAGGGAGGAAAATGAAGCCAGTCAGCATCAAAATAGTAGCCATTAGATTAACCTCAGAGGAATAATCAACTCATTGATGCACTTCCTTTCTTAGATTAGAAACCTGAGTGTTGTTTGTTTGTTTTAAAAAAAACATGGAGGTCAAATTTACTATGTAGGGCAAGAACCAGTGATTCGTTTTCCTTAATCTTTATTGTTAATGTTTCTCCTTGACCGCCAAAGAATTGGAAAGCAAAGGGGGAGAAAGGGAAGGTTGACTTGCATCCTGTCAGGGCAAGAACTTAAATAATTCTGCATCTTTAAAGGCTGGATTCCCACAAAAGGAAAGGGAGGCCCAGATTGAACATGATGAGATGGGAAGGGCCCAGAGCCCAGGAGGCAGCCCAGATAGAGGAATTCCGGCCATTATTCCTTTGGATTCCAAACTTCCTTTGCAAAGGAGGCAGTAGGCCTGCTGTTGTTATGCAAAAAGTGATCTTGGGGCTGAGGGTAAATGCAATCCAGCTTCCACTAAAATAAACCCCAACCCTACCACTTTATAAGGCCTTGGTAAGACCACACTTAGAATATTGCATCCAGTTTTGGTCACCACAATATAAAAAAGTTTTTGAAACTCTGGAAAGAGTGCAGAGAAGAGCAACAAAGATCATTAAAGGGCTAGAGGCTAAAATATATGAAGACCAGTTACAGGAATTGGGTATGTCTAGTCTAGTGAAAAGAAGGACTAGGGGAGACATGATAGCAGGGTTCCAATATTTGAGTAGCTGCCACCACAAGAAGGCAGACAAGAAGCAATGGATGGAAACTAATCAAGGAGACAACCTACAACTAAGGATAAATTTTCTGACAGTGAGAACAATTAACCAATGGAACGGCTTCCCTCCAGAAGTTGTGGGTGCTCCAACACTGGAAATTTTTAAGAAGAGATTGGACATCCATTTGTTCAGGGTGATATAAGGACTCTTGCCCTGGTCAGGGGATTGGATTAAAAGACCTCCAATGACCCTTCCCACTCTGTTATTCTGTTAATGCAACTTTTTAGGACAAAACTGTTACCTGCCCCTCCCCCACCCCCTATACTCCCTCTCCTTTGCGAACTTGGTTCCAAAGATTAAGCAAATATTCAAGAAGGATTAGGTATGCCACAATCGTATTGGTAGCTCCAATTTTTCAAGAAGTAACTGCCCTAGCCTTTTGCAGCAAAGCCAACATGAGATCTTAAAGCTGAACCAATGAATTATCCCGTGAGGTACCACTATGAGCTCCTTCTCTTCTCACATCTAGCCAACTTTGGCTAACCTCAGAAAGCTAAGCAGAGACAGAGGTAGTTAATAAGGAGAGGAGAGATCATAAGGAAACAGAAACAGAATAACAGAGGTGGAAGGGACCTTGGGGGTCTTCTAGTGCAACCCCCTACTCAAGTAGGAAACCCTATGCCATTTCAGACTGTAGAAAGTGTAGGAAGTTAGCACCCATCCCCTCCTAGAAAAAATGAAATATCCTAGGTTAGCACCCACCCCTCTCCTAGAAGAATGAAATATTTTGAGAAATATTAAAAAGCAGGTTTGGTTGAAGTTTGGACTGCTGATGCAAAGAAGGGACTTTGGGCAATTCCTATTGTGGCTGAGGGCTAAATCCCTCAGAGAAAAGTAAAATTCTACACCTAGGTAAGAAGAATCAAAAATACACATACAAACTGGGTGAAACCACACTCAATAGCAGCGATTGTGAGAGGGATCTCAGAGTCCTGGTAGACAGCCAACTAAATATGAGCCAGCAGTGTGCAGCAGCAGCCAAAAAGGCCAACACAGTCCTGGCTGCATAAATAGAGGGATACAATCAAGGACCAGAGAGGTACTAGTACCACTCTATAAAGCCTTGGTCAGACCACACCTAGAGTACTGCATCCAGTTTTGGCCACCACACTACAAAAAAGACATTGAAACCCTAGAGAAAGTGCAGAAGAGAGCAACCAGGATGATAAAGGGTCTGGAAAATAAAACATAAAAAGAGCGGTTGCAGGAACTGAGCTTGGCCAGTCTGGCAAAGAGAAGGACCAGGGGTGACATGATAGCAGTGTTCCAATACTTGAGGGGATGCCACAGAGAGGAGGGGGTCAGGCTGTTCTCTATGGCACCAGAAAGCCAAACAAGGAATAATGGATGGAAGCTGACCAAGGAGAGATTCAACCTGAAAATAAGGAGAAACTTTCTGACGGTGAGAGCGATCAACCAGTGGAACAGCTTGCCAGTGGAGGTCGTGAGAGCCCCAACACTTGCGACCTTCAAGGGGAGACTGGACTGCCATCTGTCTCAAATGGTGTAGGAACTCCTGCTTGAGCAGGGGGTTGGACTAGATGACCTACAAGGTCCCTTCCAACTCTAATAATAAATCTAAATCTAAATCTAAATCCTACCTTTGTTCAGACCTTGCTGCAGGGAGTAATAGATTACCAAATCTGCATTTCTAAAAACTGGCCTCAGCTTAGTATCTGCTTGGGATGGGCAGGGAGCTGGAGCTCTGAATTTCTATATCCCTTAGGGTTTTTATTTCTCTTCTAGGGGAAATATTTTATCCTGCCTTTTTAATATTTCTCAAAATATTTCATTCTTCTAGGAGAGGGATGGATGCTACCGTAACTTTCTACAAGACAAATAGTTGTCCAATCTCTTCTTAAAAACCTCCAGTGTTGGAGCACCCACAACTTCTGGAGGGAAGCCGTTCCACTGATGAATTGTTCTCACTGTCAGGAAATTTCTCCTTAGTTGCTTCTCTCTTTGATTAATTTCTATTCATCGATTCTTGTCCTGCCCTCAGGTGCTTTGATCAACAGGTTGACTCTTTGTGGCAGCCCATTACATATTGGAACACTGCTATCATGTCATCCCTAGTCCTTCTTTTCATTAAACTACTAGACTAGACATACCCAATTCCCGCAACTGTTCTTTGTATGTTTTAGCTTCCAGTCCCCTAATTGTGTTTGCTGCTCTTCTCTGGACTCTTTGTAGCAACTCAACATCTTTTTTATATCATGGTGACCAAAATTGGATGCAGTATTCCAAATGCGGTCTTAGCAAGGCATTATAAAATGGTATAAACACTTCATGTGATCTTGATTTTATCCCTCTGTTAATTCAGCCTAGGATTGTGTTGGCTTTTTTGGCAGCTGCTGCACACTGCTGACTCATATTTAAGTGAGTGTCTACTAGGAAATCTAGGCCTATAGTTTAAAGTTAGAATTTGAAAAAATATTCCAAAAGAAGACAACATCAAGTGATGTCTGTAGGTCAGAAAGAGACATTATTGTCTCTGTGAAATTTTCTTAGGTAGATGGCAATACCAAGACAAACTCAGCTGATCTTTAAAAAACACAAGGATTTACATAGACTTTTGTAAAGCCTTTGATTCAGTAGTACACGACAAACTACTTCGGAAACTAAAATCTTATGGCATCTCTGGTCCCCTTCATGATTGGATAACTGCATTCTTGTCAAACAGACAACAAATGGTTAAAATAGGGAGTGCCCTATCAAATCCTGCACCTGTCAACAGTGGTGTCCCTCAAGGCAGCATTCTAGGACCAACACTCTTCATACTCTACATAAACGAGCTTTGTGATCATATTATAAGCAACTGCGTTCTCTTTGCTGACAATGTTAAACTATTCAACACCACCGACAATACTTCTACCCTTCAAAAAGACCTAGACCATGTATCACAATGGTCTGATAAGTGGCAACTTCAAATCTCAACCAACAAATGCTCTGTCTTACACATTGGCAAAAAGAATCAGAACACAAAATACAAGCTTGGAGGACACGAACTTGTAGACGACCCTCACTCTATCAAGGACCTAAGTGCCTGAGCCCATTGTAACAACATTGCCAAAAAGGCACTAATAGTTGTTAACCTAATCTTGTGTAGCTTCTTCTCTGGCAATATTACACTGCTAACCAGAGCATACAAAACATTTGTTAGACCAATTCTGGAATACAGCTCATCTGTCTGGAACCCGCACTGCATATCGGACATTAATACAATTGAGAGAGTCCAGAAATATTTCACAAGAAGAGACCTCCACTCCTCTACTCGCAACAGAATACCTTATTCCACCAAATTTTGGGCTTAGATAGCTTAGAGCTACGTCCCTTTCGATCTGATCTAAATGTAGTTCATAAAATCATCTGCCACAATGTCCTACCTGTCAATGAATACTTCAGCTTCAACCACAACAATGCATGCGCACACAATAGATTCAAACTCAATGTAAACTGCTCCAAACTCGATTGCAGAAAATACGACTTCAGCAACAGAGTGATCAATGCCTGGAATGCACTACCTGACTCTGTGGTTTCTTCCCCAAACCCCAAAAACTTTAACCTTAGACTGTCTACAGTCGACCTCACCCCATTCCTAAGAGGTCTGTAAGGGGCGTGCATAAGCGTACCATCGTGCCTACCGTCCCTGTCTTACTGTCCTATTGTCCAAATTTACCTATACCTACCTTGCTTTTCTTTATGTTTATACCATACCTGTTACCTTGTACATGTTTTGATAATAATAAATAATAAATAAATAAATAAATAAATAAATAAATAAATAAATAAATAAATAAATAAATAAATAAATAAATAAATAAATAAATAAATAAAATAAATTATTAGAAATAGCAAAAGGGTAATAAAAAGGACAGCTCTAGACCAAAACACAGAAAACACCCAACCATATTTTTGCTTGACTTTCATGTCTACAAAGGATCCAAATGTTGGCTTTCACTTCTGAAAACTCTCTGGATTTTGGAAGTACAAGCAATCCTTGACTTCTGAGCACAACTGAGCCCAAAATTTATATTGCTAACTGAGACATTTGTTAAGTGAGTTTTGCCCCATGTTATGACCTTTCTTGCCACCGTTGTTAAGTGAATCCCGCAGTAGCCAAATTGCTAAGTGAATCTGGCTTCCTCATTGACTTTGCTTGTTAGAAGGTCACAAAAGGGGATTACGTGACACCATAAATATGAACCAGTTGCCAAGTGTCTGAATTTTGACCACCTGACCATGGGGGTGCTACAATGGTTGTAAGTATGAAAAACGGCCATAAGTCGCTTTTTCAGTGCTGTTATAACTTTGAATGGTCACTAAACCAATGGTTGTAAGACAAGGATTAAAACGGAACAGAACTCTGAAAAGTCTCTGAGCTGCGGTGGCGCAGTGGTTAGAGTGCAGTATTGCAGGCTACTTCTGCTGACTGCAATTTGGCAGTTCGATTCTCACCATCCTTCCCTCCTTCCGAGGTGGGTAAAATGAGGACCCAGATTGTTGGGGGCAAGAGGCTGACTCTGTAAACTGCTTAGAAAGGGCTGTAAAGCACTGTAAAGCGGTATATATGTCTAAGTGCTGTTGCTAGTGCTATTTTGGAAGTATTTGAATTTCCTCTCCTTTAGAATGCACTATTGCAGGCTACTTCTGATGACTGCTGGCTGCCAATAGTTTGGCATTTCGAGTCACATTGGCTCAAGGTTGACTCAGCCTTCCCTCCTTCCGAGGTGGGTAAAATGAGGGTCCAGATTTGGGGGGCAATGTGCTGACTCTGTAAACCGCTTAGAGAGCGCTGTAAAGCACTATAAAGTGAAGTGGTCTATAAGTCTAAGTGCTGTTGCTTTTTCTGTTGAAGTTGTGTTTTGCTGCGTATCTATACCCCAGGGTGTTATGAAATCCATCACTCTCAAAGTCTGGCCTCAGCAGAATGGCCCTCATGTCAAATTAGTGGGAAGAGGTTATCTAAAGCTACATCGGTTGCTGTAGCTGATTCTTTGCATCCAATGCTTCTTGCATTCAGGTTGTGTATGAGAAAACATTTGCAGCAATAAGAGGTTTTGCAACTTGCAAGTGTGACCTGCATGGGGAAATTATCAGGAAAGCTGTTGAAACGAGGAAAAGAGAATGACCTTTTAAATGAGATTTCAGTGCTGGTGAGTGGGCAGAACCTGTATAAAGTGCTTTATTTTCTTGCCTTCAGGAATGTCTTTAATGGAACCACTTTCCCATTTCAAAACAATGAGATTGGCAGTTGAATTTATTTGCCAATACTGACTCAATGCAGATTAAAGTTTGGCCGGCATCTAATCTTGGTTTTTCTGAAGGAAACTCTTTAACAGCTCACTGAACTATAGAGCAACACAGCGGATATCGCAAATCACAATTGAACCCATAATGTTGCCAACCGCCAAGGGGCAGTCCTCCGAGTAGAAATTCGTTTGTCTGGTATCGATAAATCTTCCTCGTGCAATTCAGGGAATCAAATTCCATTTTCTTTTTCTGTGCTAAAAGGCTTTGGGGTTTGGAAATTACATTTTAGGATATTCTTGTAAAAAGAATGACAATAAAACACAGAATGCTTTAGAGCAGTGCTTCACAAGCTCTGCAGCTTTAAGCCATGCGGACTTCAACTCCCAGAATTCCCCCGGTCAAAAACAATTGGATCCAGGGGGTTGGACTAGAAGAACTCCAAGGTCCCTTCCTGCTCTATTCTATTCAGTTTATCATCAGACGTTTAGTGACCATTTGAAATTACAATGGAGCCCCTCCCAGGGACATACAACCTGGTTTCAAAGTACAAATATACAGCCACCCCATGGTCACATGGCTGCATTTTTGGCACTCGACTACTGCCCCACATTTATGACTTTTTACAGTACTCTGTGGTCACATAACCACGATTTACATTTTTACTAGAAACTGGCGATTATTTCCAGTTTCTGGCAAAAAAAAAAACCCCACCCCATAGCAAACAATGGGTTCGCTTAGCAACCGCCGCAAAAAAGATCATAGCATCATCTCCGGTTATGTGGTGACCTGCTTTATGACCATCACGACTTATGTCCATAATTGCAGGGCTCAATTATGGTTGTAAATTAAGGACAGGTGGTAACACAAATAAAGGTAAGATCTCAAATCGGTGTTTCTTCCAAGATGGTTGAGTATCATCTGAAGGCCTCCTGCAGGGTCATTTTATACACACATTGCAGGAGTATTGCTACCTAGTATTAAGGAGAAATTCCCTGACAGTGAGAACAATTAACCAGTGGAACTACTTGCCTCCAGAAGTTGTGTGTGCTCCATCACTGCAGGTCTTTAAGAAGAGATTGGGAAGCCATTTGTCCTGAATGTTACAGAGACTCCTGCTTGAGCAGGGGGTTGGACTAGAAGACCTCCAAGGTCCCTTTCAACCTTATTATTCTACGTTCTATGGCAACTTGAGCTCCAACACTTAAGGATGTAACTTTTCCTTGGATTCATTGCAAATGGCTGGATACGCCACAACAGGTTGGATTCATACAAGCATAAACCACAATTTCTTTTCTTTCTCTCGGAAAGATTCAATAAAAGGATCCTCCCAATATTTCTGCCCACAAATATGAGAGATGATTTTGAAAAACCATCTGCACCCAGCTTTAATTTGTGGTTGGTTTATTTTTATCAAGGCAGAAATAGAAAAGGGAGAGAATTATCCTATGAATGTTGCTTCTGAAACATAAGTAAATCCTACCCTAGCTGCTGTCCCTTCTCTGAAGCCATTGCTCTTACATGTCCTCTATTTTGGCCCCCAACTTTCAAATTCTATCTAAAGTATGTCCAACCATTCCTTGATATTTCTTAAAGCCTTCATCTGCAAAACGTAGCTTGGAATGTCTTTGTTCTCCACTTGGTTCATAGATGTAGTGCTGAGTTTGTGATATTCTCAGATAGGAAAAACAGTTTTTCCTCTGACTAAAAAGTCTCATTTCCCAGGCCAAGGGAATTCCTGATTAATCAAAGAGTAGGCAAAACTATGGGTTGGATTTTTTTGGTGGAATAAACTCAAGATCCTCTTACTTGCCAAGTGTTTTGTGTACTCTGCAAATCATAGTTCAATTCTGGATTTGGTTATCAGAATTAGCAATAGCAATAGGAATAGCACTTAGACTTATATAATTATATACCGCTTCACAGTGCTTTACAGCCCTGGTCTCTAAGTGATTTACAGAGTCAGCATATTGCCCCAACAATCTGGGTCCTCATTTTACCAACCTCAGAAGGATGGAAGGCTTAAGTCAACCTGGAGCCGCTCAGGATCGAACTCCTGGAGTGAGCAGAGTTAGCCCGCAATTCTGCATTCTAACCACGGCTCCAGGGGTGAGATGCTCACTTACCCAGACCGGTGCGCTGCTCCGCGGTACTTCATGCTTTGTGCACGCGCGCGCATAGCGCGCGCGCCCCCTCACGCAATTTTGCTTCTGCGCATGTGCGGAAGCAAAATCACGCCGAAATCTTGCAAGGGGACGCACGCGCGCGAGAGATTTTGGCGTGATTTTACTTCCGCGCATGCGCAGAAGGAAAATCTCACTGAAATCTCACGCACGCGCGCGTCCCCTCGCAAGATTTCGGCACGATTTTGCTTCCGCGCATGCGCAGAAGCAAAATCGCCTGAAAATTCACGAAAAAGAGATGGCGATGCGCGCGACTGCCCGGTGGAGGCGGTACCGGAGCAGTCGCGCGCATATTGGGGTATCGGCGGGTCCCTACCGGAGCTCCGCACTGGACCGCACCAGTAGGAACCCACCCCTGCACGGCTCTTCAGACTAGACCTTCAGATGATTTTTGCAACCACTTGTGGATATTTGAGAGTAGCACTATATGCTTTTTAAAAAACCTGTGTGTCTGTGCATCTCCAAATCTCTGTGCCCATCCCAAAGCAAGGCTAACAGCAAAGCAAAGCATTTCTTCAAACCATGCATAAATTTTCTACCATAAACTTGCTTCTAAAAATAAAATAAGTGTTTTTAACGCAGTTTTAAATAATTAGATAATAGGATTGCCTATTAGAGAAGATAATCATGAAGAAATATCTCCCCCTTTTTCTTTTGGGGTCTGATCCTGTGATCACTCAACAATTGAGATTGCTACCGGTATTAGAATGCAGAATACAGAAGTTGGAAGGGACCTTTGAGTCCAAACCCCCCCTCAAGCAGGAGACCCTAGGCGATTCTGAACAAATAAATGGCTGTCCAGTCTCTTCTTGAAAACCTCCAGTGGTGGAGCCCCCTCAACTTCTGAAGGCAAGCTGTTGGCATTGGTTGTTTGTTGGCATTGTCAGGAAATTTCTCTTTAGTTATAGGTTGGATCTCTCCTTAATGATCTTCCACCTGTTACTTCTTGTCCGGCCTCAGGTGCTTTGGAGAATAGGTCGACCCCCCTCAAAGTGCTCAAAGGCCCTGTTCCTGAATCATTCTTCAATATATTCCTATTGCAGAAATCTGAAAAGACTTTGATGGAATTCTTATATATTATTCTTCATTTCCATGTTTCACTTAAAAAAAGGAATTGAGGCTCATCTTTGGAATTCATGTGCCACATAGTTAGATGCTCTGTAAACATCCTTTCTTTGTCCCATTGCACACTGCACAAAGTCCTTCAGGATTGGGGTAGATAATGCGCACTTTTCTAATACTAAGTTGTGGTTTGCAAAGCTATGGTTTCTTGAATAAATTACAGGCCGCACACAACCCTTAAACCACAAGTTGTGATTTACAAACTACCAATAGTTGGATTTGCACACTAAGCCACAGACAAGCAAAGGAGAGAAGCTTCTATTGTGGTCTCTTATCATAGGTTCTCCAAATGTGTTTCTGCTAAATGAAGTCCTTGTGATGGTTATACATGTCATCCTGCACTTTTCAAACTGATGTCCTATGGATTTGTTGCTCTAAGACCAGGGGTGTCCATAGGGAGGGGGTCAAACTGAAAATGGTGGCCATAGCTTTGCAATCAAAGGCCCACCCCTTTTTAATATGTATAAATATGCAAAGAGACATAGCTTTGATATCATGGTTGTGGCTGATCTCTGTTCTAAGGTGGGGCACCAGCTTGGGAAAATAGGAATTGCCTTCCAATATTTAGCAACACATCTGGCTGATGCAGACGAATCCCTAGAGACATTTTAGTGCATTAGTTGGGGTTGTGAATAATTTGAAGTCATTCATTCATAGCCCTCTTCAATATTGCAAGGAGGGAGAGGATATGGTTTGCCCCTCAGGCCAGAGTTATTTGTTTTTCTTCCCTTCAGGTAGTCCCTTACCTTTTGGGATCCTTGGTGCTCTCTGAGCTTGGTTGCTTTCTCGCAGACATTTCATTACCCAACTAGGTAATAATATCAGTGCTAGACGGGAGTGGGGTTTATTCTCTGTTTATATACTCTGTTTATATACTTAAAAAACAGCTTAATAAAGCAACGACCAAGAACAACCCCACCAACGTCACAGTGCAGAGCTGGGTAATGAAATATCTGCAAGAAAATAATCTCAGAGAGTATCAACTATGAGCTACAAATATATATATAATATATATATTATCTTCAACTGATACCTTACTTTTTAAATGTCATAGTAGGAGTATCTACTGCAGAGCTCAAAAAGCAGCCAAGGCCCCACAATTATGTCCTGCTTATTTATAACATGCTTCACACATGTAAAGTTGTTTGATCATGAGATCATGTCTGCCATTTTCTTTTTTGACCACCCCCCTCCCGTCTTGGATCCCCTTGCACAGGGGTGGGTTCTAACTTATATCGCCGCTGGTTCACTTCCTCCCGTGCCATGTGGCTGTGCACGCATTGCACGCCGCGTAGCCGTGCCATGTGGGCGCATACTTCACGGGCACACGGGCATGCGCAGTGCCAAAAACTTGGCTTCTGCGCATACACAGAAGCCGAAAACAAGATGGCGGCGCCCATGGACCGGCACTGACAGAACTTCTCTGTGACATCACCACCTGTTTACTAACGGTTCTAAAGAATCAATTAGAACCGGTAGGAACCCATCTCTGCCCTTGCATCATGGGAGAGAAAAGTAGGCCCATTTTTCAAAAGTACCCTCCTGCTAAATTTAATTTAATTTAATTGAACGTTCTTATAGGCCGCCCAACTCCTGTAGGACTCAGGGCAGCGTACAATACAGAGAAAGAACAATTCATAAAAACAGTATATAAAAAAACAACACAATGACAAGTAAAAAGTTATTTTAAAAAACGTTAAAACCATCCATCATTCATACAAGGGGGGAGACCAGAGGTGTTCTAATTGGTCTCACTTTCATCCTGCCTGCCGGAAGAGCCATGTTTTTACTGCTTTACGGAAGGCCAGCAGGGTGGGGATAGTCCTGATCTCTGGAGGGAGCTGGTTCCAAATGGAGGGAGCTCCCACAGAGAAGGTTCTCCCCTTCGGCCCCACCAACAGGCATTGCTTGGTCGATGGGACCTGGAGGAGAGCAACTCTGTGGGACCTAACCGGTCGTAGGGAGGAATGCGGTAGGATGCGGTCCTGAAGATAACCTGGTCCTGAGCCATGTAGGGCTTTAAAGGTTATAACCAACACCTTAAATTGCATCCGGAGACTAATGGGCAGCCAATGCAGCTGGCAGAGAATAGGTGTTACGTGAGTGTATCTTGGGACACCCACTACAGCTCGCGCAGCTGCATTTTGCACCAATTGCAGTCTCCGGATACTCTTTAAGGGTAGCCCCATGTAGAGCGCATTACAGTAGTCCAGCCGTGAGGTGATGAGGGCGTGAGTAACCGTGAGTAAGGCCTCCCTCTCCAAGTAGGGTCGCAATTGGTGCACCAGGCGAACCTGAGCAAAGGTCCCCCTAGCCACAGCTGACAGATGTTGATCCAATTTAAGCTGTGGGTCTAGGAGGACACCCAAATTGTGAACCCGTTCCGAGGGAGTCAATTTTTCTCCCCCAAGAACCAAGGAGGGGAAGTCAACATAATCCCTGGGGGGCAATATCCACAGCCTCTCGGTCTTGTCAGGGTTGAGCTTGAGCCTATTCATTCCCATCCAGACCCTAACATCGTCCAGGCATTGGCACATTACATCCACTGCTTCCCTGAAGTGAGACGGGGTGGAGATGTACAACTGGGTATCATCAGCATATTGCTGGTACCTCACCCCGTGTCGACGGATGATCTCACCCAACAGTTTCATGTAGATGTTAAACAGGATGGGTGAGAGGACCGAACCCTGAGGCACCCCGCAAATCAGGGGCCTAGGGGTCGACATCTGTCCTCCTGTCAACACCGACTGCGTCCTATCGGAGAGGTAGGAGGAGAACCACCGTAAAACAGTGCTTCCCACTCCCAGCCCGCCGAGTCGGTGCAGAAGGATACCATGGTCAATGGTATCGAAAGCCGCTGAGAGGTCAAGTAGCACCAGGATGGAGGAATAACCCCCATCCCGGGCTCGCCAGAGATCATCCATCAGGGTGACCAAAGCAGTTTCCGTGCTGTAGCCGCGCCTGAAACCCGATTGAAAGGGATCTAGATAATCAGTGTCAAGTCTGCGTCAGCAACCAAACTCAATTTAAAAGCCACAAGTTTGTCAGAATAAAACCATTCCGTACCACAGTGGCCACATATTAGAGAGAATGGAGCATGCCTTCTTGGGGCAGGAAATTTCTTGAAGCCTTTGCTCAGCATTTTCCAGCATGGAAAAATACAAAAGACGCTTTGGGGTATTGCCAAGTGGTTTGTAAAGGCAAACTCTGTGGCCTCTTTGCTTTATAGAAGAGAATGACGTTGCCTAAACATTAAGAATCAGACAGTTTGAGACAGTTTGGTCTAGTGGTTAAGGCTAGAAAGCAGGAGACCGTGAGTTTAAATCCTGCCTTAGCCACGAAAGTCGGTTAGGTGACTTTGTACCAGTCTCTCTCTCTCTCTTTCTCTCTCTCTCAACCCAACCCACCTCACAGGGTTGTTGTAGAGAAAACAGGAGGAGGAAGGTACGTTGGATATGTTTGCTGCCTTGAGGTATTTGTAGAAGTAATAAAGGCAGGATATAAGTAAGCAAATAGATTTTTTAAATTTTTTTTTAAATTTTCTATTTATGTTTCTTTTTGGTGTGAGCTGCCCAGAGTCCCTCTGGAGTTGAGCGGCATAGAAATGTAAAAAATAATAAATAAATAAATAAATAAATAAATAAATAAATAAGAATAAGAATAAGAATCCCAAGCATGTTTTCCCCCCCAAAAAGTCAATTGGACTTCCTTGGATTTTTTTCCCCTTGAGAATGTTTTGCTTCTCATCCAAGTTCTTTTTGGATGAGAAGTGAAAGGTTTTCAAAGAAAAAAAGTTGTCTTTTGGAAAAAGCACTTTTGGGGCAATTATGACTATGATTGAAAATATCCACTGATAAATAAATAAGAAGCTCTTCATTAAAGAGAAGTAATGCCCCTGTGAAGTGAAGACTTCTAACCGAGCCCTCCCAACCTGCTTCCTTCAGGTGGGTCCTTATTCTTATGAAGGACAGTCCCTTATTTCAGCAAGCTGCCCTTTAGATTTATTGATTTTTCACAAGCTCATTTTGGCTCTTCATTTGGGCCATTTAACTTTTACCATACGAATGGTACCACTTCATGTCCAGTCTCTCACATTCATGTGAAAAAGGATGGAAATTAAATTGTCTTCCTTAAAATAATTTCCCCCACACTGTTGGATTTTAGATAGTTTTATTAGAGTATGCATTAAAGGTAAAGTTTTTTCTTGGTTTCGCTCTTGAATTTCCTTTGATAAAACAAAATGATAAACATCAAAAATTGTGTTTTTATATCCATATGAACCGCTTTCAGATTTATCCCATTTTCAGAGTTGTCCATTTTATTTTATTTTTAAAGAAAATAGGATCACTACAGCATATTTATAGAGAGTACACAAGATGTTTTGTATCTGGCAAACAAGTGCAGATGTTACAAAAAAAACATAAGATAGAACATAGAATCGCAATGTTGGAAGGGACCTCAGGGGTCTTCCAGGTCCCTTCCAACACTGATAAAAGCCACAAGATCCTGTACCAACCCAGTCAAATCTTTCAATCAGAGTACAGCTAGAAGGGACCTTGGAGGTCTCCTAGTCCAACCCCTTGCTCAAGCAGGAGAACCTATACAATTTGAGACAAGTGACTGTCCAGTCTCTTTTTAAGCATCTTCAGTGTTGGAACATCCACAACTTCTGGAGGCAAGCCGTTCCACTGGTTAATTGTTCTCACTGTCAGGAAGCTTCTCCTTAATTCCAGGTTGCTTCTCTCCTTGATTAGTTTCCATCAATTGTTTCTTGTCCTGCTCTCTGGTGCTTTGGAAAATGGGTTGACTCCCTCTTCTTTATGGCAGCCCCTCGAATACTGGAATAATGCTACCATTCTTTTCTCTAGACTAGCCATACCACAAATCACATCCCATACATAAATCCAGTTATTCCACTTATGGGGTCACGAAAGAAGCATGAAAGGAGCCCCCAACTGGATGTCCCCTGGGCAATGATGATGTCACTGGAAAATCTTTTCACCACAGAAGCACTTTGACATGGTGCTTCTGACACAGAAGTGATAGTAGTAGTTATTCCACGGTTTCCAGCTCCTAATATCCAGAGCATCAGAGCTGGGTGCATGTGAGCATTAAAGTTTTGCAACAAGCAATCTATCTTCCCCTTGCAACTGCTCTCTGTTACACACTCATTCACGGGTAGAATCCTAGTTGAAGAAAGAACCACTCTGAAGCCTGCTAAGGTGTCTGCTGCAGCTGGACTTCGAAACAACAAGAAGAGAGAAAATAGTAGCTGTTGGGAGTTGATGAGCGAAGGCTGCCTCTCACGTTGCAGGTTGCTTCAATGCTCTGTCCTCAGAATGCCTCCCAAGCATGGCAGTTGGACGCGCATGCAAAGCAAATACTTTAGGAAATTGGATTTGGTAGCAATTTCCATCCCACCGTTTCCCCCTCCCCCCTTGCAAAATTAGCTTTTCTGCAGTCTCCTTATACAACCCTTCTTTCTGCCCTGTTTGTTCAGCTCCTCTGCAGCTGTGACATAATGTTTTTGATAACAGGCGCGGGAAGAATTTCGCTGGTGGCCACGCTGGGGAGGAAAATCTGTTTAGCATTAACCACACACGCCACTTATTTATGGAGCAATAATTAGCCCGTGCACAGCAGTGTGTGTGTGTGTGTGTGTGTGTGTGTGTGTGTGTGTGTGTGTGTGTGTGTGTGTGTGTGTGTGTGTGTAGCATTTTTTGCTGATAAATGAAAATAAAGGAAGACTATTATAGATCTATTTCGAGCTACTTAGCTCTCGTCAGATAGCCATACCCTTACTGGGATTTGAACCTGGGCTGCCTGCCTTGTAAGGCAGCAGCTTAGCCATTAGGCCACAGGCTCTATTCCCTATCAGCTCTTCACCAGGAAAGGGTTATATATGTTGCCCTGTCGTATTATCCTGGTGTACCCAAATATGGGAGAAAGCATCACAGCTTTCATTTTGCCTTTTGGCCCCTCTCTGGGACCATCCAGGCAGTTTCTATAGCCGACACACTATTTTCTATATGTGTAGCATTTTTTGCTGATAAATGAAAATAAAGGGAGACTATTATACTTAGCTCTCGTCAGATAGCCATACCCTTACTGGGATTTGAACCTGGGCTGCCTGCCTTGTAAGGCAGCAGCTTAGCCATTAGGCCTTCTTAGCCATATATTCCTTCTCTTCTATGCCTGCCACTGCCCCACACAGGCTGTCCTTGGGTCTCTTCCAGCTGGGGTCCTCCGCTCAAGTCCTTTGCTGAAAGCACCAGAGGGATCCACAAAGCCTGGAGCTGAATTCAGCACCCTGAAGCCCAAGCTGGACAACATGCTTGGTGCAAAATGCATCCTGGCATTCCCAAAGAACATTTGGAAAGGCAGCTTTGGTCCGGAGGCCTGAAGAGTGCCTCCCAGTTGCCAGCATTTCAAGCCTCAGCAGTTGAGCCCATTGAACAGCGGCCTGAGCAGGTCTGCTTAGCAGGCTAAGTGCAAAGCCCGGTGGCTGAACTTGAGCTATGCTAAGTTCTGTGTCAGAACCCAGCAGAGCGTAGTACCTCATAGCACTTAATCTAATTGTCACCCACATGCTTCTAAGGCTTGCCTCTGCTTTCCCAAATGGACCTACACCACCGTAGCTCTGTTGCGGTTTTCTTTCTGCATTATGAGCATGTCTTGAGACATGTTAATGGACACTTTTTGCAAATTATTTATTTAGCGTATGGCAGATCACCTAGAAATGTTAATGTATTGTGTTTTAATAAAACACAATAAAATCATCATCTCCTTTTAACGACCCCATAATCCCTTGCGGGGTGGAATCTGGGCAACTGAATGGAGCTGAGTGTTTACTGGCTGGATGCCCTTCCTGTCGCCAATGCAGAGTTATATTCAGCAGATATATTCTCAACGTGCCCAGAGAGAGAAATATCTGCCTCTATCCAGGATCGAACTCACAGCCTCCTGATTGTGAGGTGAGAGCTCCACCTCTAGGCCACCGTACCTCTCTATTAAAACACAATAAAATATAAATGTTGAAAAGATCTATGTTCTAATATCAATGTCTTGCAGACTGGTGGGATGGGGAAAGGAAATTGTTCCGCGCAAGTGGCAGGCGAAAGCATGCACGCAGCTCCTTTTGCGCGAGCGGTGGGAATGCATGCACACGAGTGCCCACCGCTCATGCAAATTGAGCTGTGTGCATGCGCTTGCCTGCCGCTTGTGTGGCCTGGTTCTGAATGGGCTGCAGCCCAGTACTGGGTCACAGCCCGAGGATTGGGAACCCCTGGTCTAGGCCATCTAACCATTGAAGCGCAGCATTGTTTATATTAAAAAAAATCAGATACTGGGCCAATATATGTCCTCAGGAGGTTGTGTGTTCGATCCTAGGTAGAGGCAGATCTAGGGTCTCCTGCTTGGGCAGGGGGTTGGACTAGATGACCTGCAAGGTCCCTTCCAACTCTGTTAATCTGTATGGCATAGCCAGTCACTATATGATCTACAGTTTGATGGGAGACCCCACAGTCCCACTGAGAGGAGGATACTATGCCCCATTTACGCAGGGAGTCTCTGCAGATGCCATGTGAGGTGCAAATCCTATTGCCCACAACTGACATGGTAGTTCAAAGCCTGGCACCTTTTTTGTGGAGTCATTTATATGTCTAGTTTAACCTCCTTTTGCAAATCTCAATTGCATTCAACTTTGGTGCTTGTGATTCTTGGTGCTGGGGGCAGATTCACATGACCAAAGAGAGGGATGGAAAATACTGTGTATTGTGAGTGCTTTGCTAGTGGTCTTTAAACTAGATTGATTGATTGATTGATTGATCGATTGATTGATTGATTGATTGTTCTTATATGCCGCCCTACTCCCTGGGGACTCAGGTTGTGTGAGATGGTTTTAATTTTCCTCACTGAAGAGTGCCAAGGCACTTTTTAAAAGCAGGGGGCTGGAAACAATGTAGAGTTTGTCTTGACAAACCACTTGGCATCATCTTGAAACTTCTCTGTGTCTCTTAACCTTCCAGCATCCAGAAGACCCTTCCAACCTTTTTCAGGGCTGGAAGATTCTGGGTAGATTCTACAAAGCAAATTAATACGGTTGTCTTTGCTCTTAAAAACCAGAGGTCCACAAAGCATTGAGGGGAGATGATGTGCTTGAACCTTGTGTGAAAGAGTCATTCAAACATTTGCACAGCCCTACTTGCATCCTTCCTCCTCCTAAGGAACAGAGAGCTGGTCAGAGAAACACCCATGAAAGTTGGCCACGCTTCCCCTCTGATCTCTGAAAGCTTTCGAGAAGTTCAGATTCTGTTGGCATCAGAAGAGTGGACATATGTGAAAAGCAGTGTGCAGCGGCAGCCAAAAAAGCCAATGCAATCCTAAATTGCATTTGTTAATGTATTAGCAGAGTATTCCTTGTGTTACCAAGGTTGTGCATACAGAAACGTTTGGTTATGGGTAACAGTGCCATCCACACCAGCCTTTAATTTATACACCCATCTGCAACCTATTGCACGCTCACCTGGTGGTAACTTTACATCTTCATATACCTCAAGATCCTTTAAAGATTTTAATTCCTTATTCATAGCTTCCTGCCAAGCTACCTGTTCCTTTGTTGGATACAGCTTAAGTTCATTATAATTAGACGGTTCCACATTAATCTGGCATACAATACTTGCCTGATATCTATCAGGTGGACGTCTCTCCCTAGTTGACCTCCTAGGCAATTTAGTACAAGTTGTTGGAATTTCCTCTACCTTTTCCTCCCCTATCGAAGTATCTTCTACATCATCCATAGATGGTTCCTCTATTGAGGATTCTTTCACTATCCTATCATCAGTACTATTCTTATCAGAATCATCCGGAAACAATGGATCCTCAACAACGATACTATCTTGTTCCTTGTATTCCTGTTCCAGTTTACTCCATCCAACATGCTCAAGGAATTTAGCACTTGCACTACAATATACTCTAGTAGTACCTGGCTCCCAGAATCTAAATGATCTATGATTAGATTCATACCCTACAAAACATAATTTCCGTGCTCTATGTTGTCCCTTTCGCCTTACTTGAGTGGGAATATGCACCCATGCTGGTGCACCAAATGTATGCAAATAACTAAGATTTGGTTTCCTACCATACCAGCGAGTAAATGGCAATTCACCAGTTGTTGCATTCACTACATTATTCAAAACATGGTTAGCACACATTATAGCTTCACCCCAGAGCCTCTCTGGTAAACCAGAATCTGAAATCATGGTTCTAGACATAGCCTGTAATGTCTGACCTCTACGTTCAATATGCGCATTATGTTGTGGCCGAAAAGGAGCAGAACGCTTATGTTCAATACCAGCTCTCTTTAGCATATCTTCAAATCTCTTATTGGTAAACTCAGTACCATTATCTGTTACTAAACTAACCAGTTTCTTTTTCATTTTTCGTTCAACAAACCTTAACCAGTTTACAAAATGCTGATATGTTTCTGTTTTTGTTTTCATCAGATAACAGAAACCATATCTAGAAAAATGATCAACTATGCTCAATATATAACAGGCTCCACCTAAACTGGGTTTCTTAGGGCCAATGAGATCAGCAAATACAACCTCTAATGGTTCCTTGGTTTTAAATCCATTTAACCTGTTTGCAGGAATTACCTTGCTCTTTTCCTGATTGCAAGCATTACAGTTTAAATATCTTGCACAAGGTTTTAATTTTATACCATTAGATAACTCAACAGTTTTCTTTAAAATTTTGAAATTTAAATGTCCCATACGTCTATGGAGCAAATGAATACATTCGTCATGAGGCTTTCTATTTTCATAAACTGAATTGGCCTTATTTAATGGACTATCATGGATAATGTATAAGCCATCATGCAATCTTGCAGTAACTCTTTTACCTTGCTTTTCAATTAAACATTTATCTCCCTGAAAAGTTACCACAAACCCTGCTTTTACCAATTCTCTCACAGATAGTAAGTTATATATAAGGTTAGGTACATATAACATTGGTAAACTTTCATTAATACATGAACAATATGCATTACCTTCTCCAGATACTTTCAATTTCCAGCCATTTGCTAATGATACATGTTGGTTACTTTTAGTCATATTAACAAATCTCTCTTTACTTTTAGTTATACACTGAGATGCTCCACTGTCTATTATCCAAATATCAAGGCTTACATTTTTATTTGTACTTGATATAGCTACACTAACATCATTATAAGCTCTCTGCATATTACTAGCATTCTGCTTTTTACCCATTTTACAGAATCTGGCTATATGACCCTTAGCCCCACAAGAATAACATTTCCTAACAATATAGGCAGTTGAAGATTGTGGTTGTTTCTCTCTCTGTGGTTCTTCCTGTGGTTGTTTCTCTCTCAGCTGTTTTCTATCTTGCCTTCTTCTAGACTCTTCTAACAGTCTTCCTATTATGCCAGTCAATGTCAGTTCATCTCTGGTCAAAACTTCCAGTGAAGACACATAATCATCATAAGAGTCATCCAAAGAAGAAAGAATAATATAAACTTGATGCAACTCTGAAAAAATCAGTTCTTTTTCATGTAGCTCTTGTAATGTTCTCTTCATAAACTCCAAATGAGCTAACATGTCACCACCTTTTAACAAACGTGCTCTGAACAGTTTACGTGTAAGGTGTATGTGCGCACCAACACTATCTCGAACATAAAGTCTCTTTAAGGTACTCCAACACTTGGCAGCAGAATCTTCACCATGAATATGTACCAGTTGCTGATCACTCAGTGTCAGTCCAATAATACTAAGAGCCTTTTCATTATCCCGATTAAAGGCAGCTATTTTCTTCTTATCTTCATCATTTGTTGGATCCCAAGCTGTTATATCAGGTGGATTATTAACCACAGTCCATAATCCTTCTTTACGCAAAAGTAAGCTGCACTTCATAGACCAGGAAACATAGTTAGTTCCATCTAACCTGGTTATCAGGGATAAGCTAGTTGACTGTTCTTGTGCCATTGTTAATTTAACAGTAAACCACAAGTTAGCTGTCTGAGTATGAAACTGAATATTCACACTAACTCTCAATATCTCTCTGGGCCCATAACCAGTGTTAATGTATTAGCAGAGTATTCCTTGTGTTACCAAGGTTGTGCATACAGAAACGTTTAATTCAAGTTAGTGTATCTGTGTGTGGCTGAGTACTTATTCACAACTGATCTCAATCTAAACGTTTCTGTATGCACAACCTTGGTAACACAAGGAATACTCTGCTAATACATTAACAGCATTAACAGAGGGATACAATGTAGATCAAGGGAGATACTAATACCACTCTATAAAGCCTTAGTTAGACCACACTTGGAATACTGCATTCAGTTTTGGTCGCCACGATGTAAAAAAGATGTTGAGACTCTAGAAAGAGTGCGGAGAAGAGCAACAAAAATGATTAGGGGGACTGGAGACTAAAACATATGAAGAACGGTTACAGGAACTGGGCATGGCTAGTTTAGAGAAGAGAAGGACCAGGGGAGACATGATAGCAGTCTTTCAATATTTGAGGGGCTGCCACAGAGAGGAGGGGGTGAACTTATTTTCCAAAGCACCAGAAGGCCAAACAAGGAATAATGGATGGAAACTAATCAAGGAGAGATTCAACCTAGAAATAAGGAGGAACTTTCTGACAGTGAGAGCAATCAACCAGTGGAATGGAGTTCCTTCGGAAGTTGTGGAAGCTTCATCACTGGAGGCTTTCAAGAAGAGATTGGACTGCCATTTGTCGGAAATGGTGTAGGGCAGTTATGGCGAACCTTTTTCGGCTCGGGTGCCAAAAGGGTGCGCATGCGTGTGATAGCTCGCGCATGCGTGCCCACACCCATAATGCAATGCCCTGCACATGCGTACAACCACCCCACACTGCCCCCCCACGGATGCGCACAGGCCTCACTGAAGCCTCCGGACTTCCAGTAGGCCCGTTGGGCTGTTTTTCGCTCTCCCCAGGGTTCAGGAAAGCCTCCTGAAGCCTGGGGATGCCGAAAAATGGCCCAACGGGTCAATTGGAAGTTCGGAAACGAAAGGAAGTGAAGCTGCCCTACTACTTACCTTCAGATAGTTGCAGCCAGGCCTCCCACACCTCGGCCCATTTCTTCTGCAGCTGGGAAGGCTTTCCTGAAGGCCTCTGTAGCCGATAACAGAGCTCCGGATCAATCTGGAGCTCTGTTATCGGCTGCAGAGGTTTCAGGAAAGGCCTTTAGGAAAGGCCTCTGCAGCTGATAACAGAGCTCCAGATCGATCTGGCTGCAATTGTCCAAAGCCGAAGAAGTTCCTGAAGACCTCTGACAGAGAAAAGGAGGCTGAGGGTGAGCACACAAGTGAACTACCGGTTGGCCCATTGGGCCGTTTTTGCTGTGGGGAGAGCGAAAATGCCACAAAGAAGGTCGAAAATCAGCTGGCCAGCGTGTGTGCTAGAACTGACATAGGGCAATGCCTCGCGTGCCCTCAGATATGGCTCTGCGTGCCACCTGTGGCACGCATGCTGTAGGTTTGCCATCACTGGTGTAGGATCTCTTGCATGAGTGGGGTGGTTGCGGCGGGGTTGGACTAGATGAGCTACAAGGTACCTTCCAATTCTATTAATCTGTTAAATCTGTTAAACTTTCCAAACTTTCCAAAATTATTTGGTGTTAGAATTAGGATTTGGCCAAATGTAAGTTACAAACGATTTATAGCCATGTCTAATTATAAAAGGTCTCTCCAATAAATCATTCTAACTTCCTAGCCACAGCAGTCTATCTTTGCCTGCAGTTTGGGAGCTAGAAAAGTTTTGTTGAGAGGACAACAGAAATGAAGTTCAAAATCACACATTAGAATGTACCTTCTCCTTTCCCCCACACCTAGCATATAGATAAGTCTTGCACACTAGAATTAAGGATGAGTCCTGTGTGGGACAGAGAGAAGGATCTCCCAAACTTCAGGTAGACATTTTTGGGACCATCATTACTCGTTGAAGTCCTTCCAGAAGCTTTGATGTTCTCCTAGAAGAACCAGAGGAGAAAGAGCTGTTTTTCTTTGGCCTTCTGCCTTCTGCACAGGATAGAAAAAGAAACCAAAAACGTTTGTAGGAGGAAGATGGTCACTTTGATTTGATGGTAGCCAAAAATCAGAAGAAGTCTAATAGCACCTTTTCCAACTATAAGATTTTATTTTATAAATTTATTTTATAAATTTTATAAAGCCATTTTAGACATGGCTCTTCCTGCAGGCAGGGGGTTGAGACTAGTTCCATCTGAGCTCTCCCCCTGTATGTCTGGTGGTGAATATTTTTAACTGTTTAACTTTTAACTTTTTAATTTTGTTTTAATTGTTGTTTATTATCTAGTGTTCTTGCATAATGCTGTATGCCGCCCTGAGTCCCTCGGGAGTAGGGCGGCCTTGAAGAACCAATAATAAATAAATAAATAAATTATTAAAGACAGATTTAATAAATCTTGCAGAAGCTTTGGAGAACTGCAACTCTCTTCATCACAATATTAGGAACCAAATAACCATTACATGAACTTTAAGAGACTCATGGAGTACAAGAATATTAAGGAGGGGTCTGGTGTCCCTTTCTCCAACTAACACATTAAAAGGCAAAAGTTGGCTGCAGCTTTTTGCTTATGCCTTTTCATAACATCTGTTACAGGTAGTCCTCAACTTACAACCATTTGCTCAGCAAGCATTTTTTAAAAAGTTTTTTTATTTATAATACAATTAAAAACAAACAAACATAGAAAACAAAAATACATGTACATGATGGGTATTCCAGTTTACATCCAGTTGCTTTTCTCCCTAAATATACATCTTTATCTCTATCTAGATATATCTTCCTTTTTTATACAATGTTAATTCCATTATCCTTCTTTAATAATATAAAACTTTGTACATCTCCAATTTATTGCTAGTTCTTAATCCCGACTTTCCTCTTTTCCCACCAATAGTATAATTTATCCCAGATTTCAAAATACTCTGATTCATTTTTATCTTTTAACTCCATCATTAGTCTGTCCATTTCTGCACAAGATAATATTTTATACAATATCTCTTCTTCTGTGGGGGTTTCTTTGTTTTTTCCATTTTTGTGCAAAAGCCAATCTTGCAGCAGTCAGAATATGTAACATTAAGTATATTGTTCCTTTGTCATATTTGTCTATAGTAATTCCCAGTAAAAAAAGCTCAGGCTTTAATTCTATTTTTATCATTAGTATTTCTTCTAGCCATTGTTTTATTTTGTTCCAGAATTCACCTGTTTTTGAGCATTACCACCACATGTCCCTGGTATGTCCCTGGTATTGTTTTACACTTCCAGCACATCGGCGACAGATTTGGGCCCATTTTAGCTAACCTCGTCGGTGGGAAATGCCATCTATAGAATTTCTTGTAGAGATTCTCTTTATATGAGGTGGCTTGTGGCTAGTGTGAGTTTTCGGTTTCTATCCCATAGTTCTTGCCATATATTTAGGTCGATATTAAATCCAAAATTCCTACTCCATGTTATCATGGTTTCCTTGACTTGTTCTAGTAGATAGTGATATATATTTTTAATCATTTTGTCTTCTGTTCCTAATAGTATTTTGTTCTAATTTTATTGTTTCCATTTTTTATACCTGGATCTTTTTTATCTTTCCTATATTTTGATTGTAATTGTAAGTACGCCCACCATTCCGAATCTATACCTTCTTCCTGCAATTCTTTCCTTGACTTCAAATCACCTTTCTCGTCTAATATATGTCTGTATGTTATTACTTTTCCCAGATGTATGAATTTTGGGTGTATATACATCTCTAATGTTGAGATCCAATTTGGAATCTGTATATAATATTGTTTGTTATTTTTGACCTGCACGTCTATCAGTGCACGTCTAATATAGTGCCTCTGGAAGTACTGGTGGACTTTGTGTTTCTCTTCCCAAAGTATAGCGTGCCAACCAATTTGCATGTCGTGGCCTTCCAATTTTAATAATCTCTCATTTTTTTAGTTGTATCCAATCCTGTATCCACATCAGTGTTGTAGCCTGATAATATTTTTTCCAGTCTGGGAGTCCAAATCCACCTCTTTTCTTCGAGTCTTGTAATTATTTTAACTTGATCTTTGCTTTTTTCCCTTGCCAAATAAATTTGAGTATAATTTTGTTTAAGTTTTGAAAAAAATATTTATCTAGTTTAATTGGTATACATTGAAATAAGAACAATATTTTAGATAACACATTCATTTTAATTCTCATGATTTTTCCCATGAAGGAAAGCTGTAGATTTGTCCATCCATCTAGGTCAAATTTTATTTGTTCAATAACCTGAGCTCGCGTGCCCACCGATATGGCTCCGCGTGCCACTTGTGGCACATGTGCCATAGGTTCGCCATCATGGCCCTATACCATTCCAGACAAGAGACTGTCCAGTCTCTTCTTAAAAACCTCCAGTGATGAAGCACCCACAACTTCTGGAGGCAAGCTGTTCCACTGGATAATTATTCTCACTGTCAGGAAGTTTCTCCTTAGTTCTAAGTTGCTTCTCCTTGATTAGTTTCCATCTGTTGCTTCTTGTTCTGTCCTCTGGTGCTTTGGAAAAGTAAGTTGACACCCTCATCTTTGTAGAAGCCCCTCAAATACTAAAACACTGCTATCACGTCACCCCTAGTCTTGATAGCATTCAAAATATTTGAATAAATATTCAGAAAGACATCACCAGACACATCAATCCAGGTCTATTAACAGTGATTTTTGCTGTCTTATTGACCTGCTCAAACTGAAGCTAACAATTCTAATGAAAAAGTCTCCATTTTACATGCAAAAACTACAGGCACAGATTCCCCATCTTTATCATTCACGTTGGGAATCATTGCTTTATTTTTCCGGGCATCTGGTTTCGTGCTCAACTCAAGGCAAAGTTGGAAAAACCAAAGGTTTCCATAAAACAGGCCTTTCTTAATCCATATTGGCTTCCACAGTGCTGGATTTGAACTCTTATCATCCCCTGAATCCTTGGCTGGAGATGATGAAGTTTTGAACTCCAGCACATCTGGAGAGCCCGGGGTTGAGGAAGATGTTTGTTCTGAGTGTTATTCACCAGAGAAAACTTTTTTTTTATTTTCTCTGTAGCCGTGGCTGTTCTTTGACCTGCCGAAAGCCATGGCTGTGTTTAAGGTGAAAAATCCAATAGATTTCAAAAGAAGAAGAATTGGGAAATGGGTTACAAATCATCCTGTTGGCAGATGGAACACCACTGTATGTTCCCCTGCCTAAAAGCTCCCAGCTGGCCTCAAGATCAGGTTTCATCATCAACCTTTCTTCTGAAACCCACAAGGAACCTGCAGAAGCTTGACTGGCTCAGAAGCAAAGATGGCTCCTTTTGCCCACAACAGCACAAAGCAAATGGGTGCACAAAAAAGAGGCCAAATTTAATCCTCACGATGTGTTAGCAAACATGGTGCCTGGGGCTGAGGGCCTGGGACTGTTGATGTACGTTTTCCAGCGTGATGATTCTGCTTTCCATCTCAACTCCTGATGAAAGCATAAGGTGTTTGCAAGACGACAACTTTAAAGTTCAAATGCCTTTGAATAACAGAATAACAGAGTTGGAAGGGACTAACCCCCTGCTCAAGCAGGAGACCCTATACAATTCCAGACAAGTGGCTGTCCAGTATTTTCTTTAAAAAAACCCGGTATTGAAGCACCCACAACTTCTGAAGGCAACCTGTTCCATTGATTAATTTTTTCTCACTGTTAGGAAGTTTCTCCTTAACTCCAAGTTGCTTCTCTCCTTGATTAGTTTCCATCCATTATTTCTTGTCTTGCCTTCTGGTGCTTTGGAAAATAAGTTCACCGTCTCCTCTTTGTGGCAGCCCCTCAAATATTGGAGTACTGCTATCATGTCCCCCCTAGTCCTTCTTTTCTCTAGACTGGTTATACCCAATTCCTGCAACCATTCTTCATATGTTTTAGTACCGTAATTTAAAAATGTTTTTTTCTAACATTGAGGATACCCTTGCAGTTAATCAGGGATCCAGGCATGAGTAAAGGCTTATTTTCCTGCAGAAGTTAGCACTACTAACCCACCTAGAACATAGAATAAAAGGATCAGAAGGGACCTTGGAAGTCTTCTAATCCAACCCCCTGCTCAAGGTAGGAGACTTTAGCATTCCAGACAAATGCCTGTCCAATCTCTTCTTAAAATCCTCCAGTGATGGAGCACCCACAACTTCTGAAGGCCAGCCGTTCCACTGGTGAATTGTTCTCACTGTCAGAAATGTCCTCCTTAGTTTTAGGTTGGATATTTCTTTTATGATCTTCTACCCACTATTTCTTGTCGTGCCCTCAGGACCAGAATAGCTTTGGAGAATAGTTTGACCCTCTCTTCTCTGTAACAGCCCTTGAAGTATGGGAAGACTGCTATCAGGTCTCCCCCAAGCCTTTTTTTTTTAGACTAGCTATACCTAGTTCCTTCAATTGTCCATCCTACGGTTTAGTTCCCAGTCCTCTAATCATCTTTATTGCTCTTCTGGTCACTCTTTCTATCTTTCACAGTTCTGCCTTGCACAGTTCTCTGCCTATCCATTTGGAAAGGACTTTTGAAAGACCATCTGAGTCCAGTTCTATACATGATCAAAGACACTTTTTTAAAAATGTGGCCCTCGGTCTTACATGGTATAGTACAGACCCCTTATACTAAAGGCAATGAGGTTTAAACACTGTAAGGCAGGCACTGCAGAATTAGAAACGGTTCCTTTTAGTCCTCCAAAGCCACTGGGGTCGTTTGGAGCCAAACAAAATTCTCACAGACAATTAAGTCTTGCAAACGCATTGAAGAAAAGTCCAGGGTAATGGGAAACAAATGTTTTCTAAAAGCAGCAGAACTATTAAACTTAGTGGTTTGGATGTCTTTGCTTTACCATTTTGTTTGGAATGGAACAGGTGGAAAAGAAGGGGGTGCAGACATGTATTGGCAAGCGTATTTTTTCCTAATTGCAGAATGCAAATTAAGAGGCTCTAATATGTTTAGACATAAATATTTAAACTTGATGCTGCATATTTACAAGTGCCTGGCTGTCTCCAGCTTCAAATTTATAATGGATAATAAGATGTGCATAGCATTTTACAAAGGAGCAGAGGGCACACCAGATTCCAGTTGAGTGCAGAGAAAAATAACAGGCAATAGAGCCGAGGTGGCGCAGCAGTTAGAGTGCAGTACTGCAGGCTACTTTAGCTGACTGTGATTCAGCAGTTCAGCTGTTCAAATCTCACCGGCTCAGGGTTGACACAGCCTTCCATCCTTCCAAGGTAGGTAAAATGAGGACCCAGATTGTTGGGGGCAATGTAAATATACATTGCTTACTGGTGTAAACCGCTTAGAGAGTGCTTGCACTATGAGGCGGTATATAAATCTCACTAATAAACAAACAAACAAACTAACAAATAAATAAATAGGGAAGATAGTCTAACAAAATCCACTCTCATTCCTCCCCACTCCGCCCCCCCCCCATATAGCTATTGACCATCTAAATCAATGTTTTTCAACCCTGGCAACTTTAAGATAGGTGGACTTCAACTCCCAGAATTCCCTAGCAAGTGTTAATGAGGTGCGGTTTTCTCCTTGGTAGGATTAGGATATTGTTTCCTACTTGTTTGTCTGGTATTGATCCCTGCTTATCTGTGCATTGATGAGGATGTATTGTGGTCTTTTTGTTTTCTTCTTAGCTTTTTGTTGGTGTGTAGGTGTGGTTTAGTTTTATGTGACTGATTTGTTTGAATGCCAAGTTTCCAAGAATTCTCTAGCCTTCCTGAATTTGCTTTACCTCACCGATGCTGGCAGGACAAGCTACTGACTCTAAACAGGGAGCAAATCCACATTCCCTTTCACTGATGATGTTACCTAGTCATTATCATCATCATTCTAGCCATTGTCTATCCACTGCAGGATGAAAGCCTCGTCTGCATGTTTCCAACCAATATGGTCTCGAGCTTTCTTTTGCCAATTGGGCCCACCATACTTGCTGATGTCATTGATCCATCCTGTTTTAGGTCTTTTTCATGGATGCTTTTTATCAAGTTTTCTATGTGAAGAGAGACAGATTTGGGAACAAAAGTAGCCTTTTCTATATGAGGAGCCGTGGTGGCTCAGTGGTCAGAATACAGTATTGTAGGCTGGCTCTGCCCACTACCAGGAGTTCAATTCTGACCGACTGAAGGTTGACTCAGCCTTCCATCCTTCCAAGGTGGGTAAAATGAGGACCCAGATTGCTGGGGGCAATATGCTGACTCTAAACCACTTAGAGAGGGCTGTAAAGCACTGTGAAGCAGTATATGCAGTGGTGGGTTCCTACTGGTGCGGTCCACTCTATAGCACCGGTAGCAGCCCGCTGGTGACGTCACAGTACCAGCGGGGTCAGTTGCCAATGCCTGGGCACCACCATTTAAAAAAAAATATTTTTTTTTAAATTTTCTTCTGCGCATGCCCAGAAGCCGAGCTTCCGGCACTGCGCATGTGCTGCCTTCCTACCCCACAGTGAGTCCAAGCAGGGGAGGATGGCTGAGGGAGCGTGTGAGACGCTGAAAGAACGGGTGGCAGGAGCTATCTCCATTCCCCTCCCTTCAGCAGTCCGAGAAGCCACGAACGCGCGGTGATGATCCTAGGCATTTTCACACGTTCGAGGCTTCTCGAGCTGCTGAGGGGAGGGGGAACGGGCGGCAGGACCTATCTCAGTTCCCCTCCCTTCAGCAGTCCAAGAAGCCACGCCCACCCGGTCATATGGCTGGCAAGCCACGCCCACCCAGACACATGGCTGGCAAGCCACACCCACAAAATAAGCCACGCCCACAGAGTGGTAGTAAAACAATTAGGAACCCGCCCCTGAGTATATAAGTCTAAGTGCTGTTGCTATTGCTATTATCTAGTGTGATAATGAAATGTATGCAAGCAAACAAGTAAGTTCAGAGAGTACTGAAGACTCCAAGATGCAACTTGTATTATTTATACCAGCCCTGGCCAATCCAGAAGTCAGATACCACCAAACCCCAGTGGTCAATGTCCCAGGACCCTTTTTCCCCTCCTGTTGTCACTGATCACCAAGCTTAAATGTCCATCTTCCCAGGTCATTCATCATTGTCGAGGATTTGAATTACGGCTTGAGGTGATAAGATCTTTTTCCTTTGAAACTAATCCCTATCAAATAAAACTCGATAATGAAGTCTAATTAATAAAATATTTATTTCAGTAGAAAAGAATATAAAAACCATAATCTTAATAGCTACATTTCTGCAAGCTAAATCATGTCCTCTCTCGGCAGAGGACTACAGCAGAGGGAAGAGAACAATGCAGTGGAATGTTAGACATGCGCAAATCACCTATCATGTGTCTGCTTTGCTAGGAATGTCTGAGTACCATAGAGGGTAGCATATGATCTCAGCTGACAATCAAAAATTCACATCGTGACAATCATCAACAATTTAGGTGTTTCCAGGCTGAGCCACCATTGCCATGTTTCCATAGCACGTGTTCCTGGGCTGCTTTCTCCACAAGATACTAGTTGAAATCCAGCAATTTGGGAGGAGGAATAAACATCTGCCTTGCTTGTGTTGTGCTTGGCATCAAGTGGCTGTTTAAAGTTTCTGAGAAGCACATGTGCTGGAAATGTCTCCTGTAGACTTATGGCTTGGGTAGTTGACACTAAGAGGCTCTCGGAAGAGCTGTCTTTGTTTAATTATCATGTCAATGTGAATGTCTTCTCTTTTTTTACATGCTTGGATAAAGTCTGGGTTTACAAGACGGAGCTCGGTTTGCAAGGGGAAATTAACTTTGGTGAGGACAGCACCAAAGCAATTGTCAGGCTGCAGAAAATTTATAGAGGAATTTGTTCATGTGGATGGATCCTTTCTTCACACTGCTGGTACATCACAGAGACCCACAGTGACGAATCTGTTGGTACCGACTTTCTGAGAAGCATTACCATGATGTTCTCACTAGCTAGGATTGGTCTGGAGGGGGATGTGAAGCCAAAGTGCCTTTTGGATGACATACAGGAAGGGAGAAGATTATAGCTCACAGATTGAGGTCTCCGCAGGCACCACCCCTGGCTGATCTCGGGTGGGCAAGCGTGCTAAGCAGGTCAGGCTTGGTTAGTACTTGGATGCAGAATCACTTGGATACTCACAGGAGAGTCAGGAGGCCTGTACATATCAGTCTCAATGCTTAAGGGGAAGTTACAGCAATGACAGAGCCTATAATGTGAGGTTGTGAGACAAACGCCATCCCTGTTGTTCTTGGATTAGAGCAGGGGACAGCAACCTGCAGCTCTGGAGCCGCATGTGGCTCTTTCATCCCTCTGCTGTGGCTCTCTGTCGCTGGTCGGCTCCACAATTGATAGGGCTTTCGGTTAGGACAAGTAGAGGAAAAAGGATGCCGTGCTAGGAGGAGACTCTATGGTGGAAGAACCGGACTTCCAGAATTGAAGGGTGGAGCTTCCAGTTAGGACCTCTGTGGCTCTTGAGTGTTTAAGGTTGCCGACCCCTGGATTAGAGGATTGATGGGTAGCCTGGATTGTAATGGTGCAATGCTCATTTTCTTAATCAGTCAGCTGTGGACACCCTGTTGCAAGAACACTTCTAAGCCATCCAGAGTCTTTGGTTGAGATATGGGGCTATAGAAATTGAACAAAACAAACAAACACTACTTGTTAGGACCAAAAACTCAGAACTCGGGGGCCTTCCTTCCTTCCTTCCTTCCTTCCTTCCTTCCTTCCTTCCTTCCTTCCTTCCTTCCTTCCTTCCTTCCTTCCTTCCTTCCTTCCTTCCTTCCTTCCTTCCTTCCCTCCCTCCCTCCCTCCCTCCCTCCCTCCCTCCTTCCTTCCTTCCTTCCTTCCTTCCCACATCTATAGGCTATTTACTTTTGGGGACAAGCAAGAGGGCTGGATAAGGAGTTCTTGTGGCACAGCGGTTAGAATGCAGTATGGGCTCAAGGTTGACTCAGAGCAACATTGTAAACCACTCACACAGTGCTTAAAGCACTATGAAGTGGTATATAAGTCTAAATGCTATTGTTATTGCTTACTGCTATTGCTATTCCGAGGCCAATTTTCCAGTTGGTGAACAATAATGCTCTCAGAACACAACAGAGGAGATTCAAACAAAAGGCTGATTTAGATTTAGATTTATTATTAGAGTTGGAAGGGACCTTGTAGGTCATCTAGTCCAACCCCCTGCTCAAGCAGGAGTTCCTACACCATTTGAGACAGATGGCAGTCCAGTCTCTCCTTGAAGGTCGCAAGTGTTGGGGCTCTCACGACCTCTGCTGGCAAGCTGTTCCACTGGTTGATCGCTGTCACTGTCAGAAAGTTTCTCCTCACTTCCAGGTTGAATCTCTCCTTGGTCAGCTTCCATCCGTTATTCCTTGTTTGGCTTTCTGGTGCCATAGAGAACAGCCTGACCCCCTCCTCTCTGTGGCATCCCCTCAAGTATTGAAACACTGCTATCATGTCACCCCTGGTCCTTCTCTTCGCCAGACTGGCCAAGCTCAGTTCCTGCAACCGCTCTTCGTATGTTTTATTTTCCAGACCCTTTATCATCCTGGTTGCTCTCCTCTGCACTTTCTCTAGGGTTTCAATGTCTTTTTTGTAGTGTGGTGACCAAAACTGGATGCAGTACTCTAGGTGTGGTCTGACCAAGGCTTTATAGAGTGGTACAAGTACCTCTCTGGTCCTTGATTGTATCCCTCTATTTATGCAGCTCAGGACTGCGTTGACCTTTTTGGCTGCTGCTGCACACTGCTGGCTCATATTTAGTTGGCTGTCTACCAGGACTCCGAGATCCCTTTCGCAATCGCTGCTATTGAGTGTGGTTTCGCCTAGTTTGTATGTGTATTTTTGATTCTTCTTGCCTAGGTGCAGAATTTTACTTTTCTCTGTGTTAAATTTCATTTTATTGGTTTGGGCCCAGTGTTCGAGTCTGTCGAGGTCCCTCTGGATTTTGAGTCTGTCCTCTGGGGTGTTTGCTACTCCTGCCAGCTTGGTGTCATCTGCAAATTTGGTTAGTTCTCCTGCTATTCCCTCATCTAGGTCATTTATAAAGATATTGAAGAGTACTGGCTTCAATGTGTCATATATCATCATCCTCTTTGTGAAGCACAGCCAGAAGTTCTGCTTTCTAGGATTGTGAAATGAGAATGGGCAAATCAGTCCACTTCACCCCCCCCCCCAATTTTTGAGTATTTATCTAGTATGCTTTTGTTCAACTTTTTGGCAGGGTGGGATGGGGAATAAGAAAAAAAATACACACGCCAAAGTCTGGTTGCAGTTTGGTTCAAGTTTCTCCAAGGACACAGATCCTTGTTTCCAACTGTACCCGATGGATATTCTTTTGGCCAACAAGTTCCACCTCTTACAAGTGATCTCATGGATATTATTGTCATGATTATAATCATTTGTGAGGAAGCTCTCTAGACCTTTAATATCTGGTCCTGAGAGGGTCTGCTGAAGTTTCATCTCTAATAGCGTTCAGGAGTTGTGGTTATTGCTTACTTACTTACTTACTTACTTACTTACTTACTTACTTACTTACTTACTTACTTACTTACTTAGCGCATGATGAGAATATGATAGAAGTAAACATATATACACAGTCCACGTAATTATAAGTAAAGATTCTATGGGGGTATGGCAGGGGTCTCCTAACTGCGCATGCGCAGAAGCGTTCAGAGTGGGTGGGCGTAGCCTCATCCCGCCGGCGCTACCAGTTCTAAGAACCGGTCCGAACCGGGAGCAACCCACCGCTGGTCCTGAGCTTTCTTTTGCCAGTTGGGCCTGCAATACTTGCTGATGGCATTGATCCATCTTGTTTTAGGTCTCTTTCATGGATGTTTTTTATCAAGTGGGATCCGTTCTATGACTGCCTTGGTCCACCTGCCATCAGTTCTTTTGCTCTGTGACCATTTCCATTTCATTTCTTTTACTCTCTTGATGGCATCGTATACTTTCATTTCTTCTCTAATCCATGTGTGGGTCTGACTTGTCTTGGGATGCCGAGCATGTTTCTTTCTATGGCTCTTTGCGCCACTCGTAGCTTTTGTATCGATTGTGAGTTTACTTCTTCCAGTATCACAACTAATTATGTTCAATTTCATCCACACAGAGCAGGGCAGTTCAAAACCAAGTGATTTGATAAAGGGATCAGTAATGGCCAGGCCACAGAAAGGGACCCTGGACCCTTCCTGTCTCTAGGCATTCTCAGGGTTGACCCGGATAGATGTTAAGTGAATGGCTGTTTTCCAAGATGGCCTATGGGATTGCAACCTTGAGATGGGCTGTGAGTTGTAGTGAAGATGACAAATCTGACCCATAATAGTATCTTCTCATGAATTGCTCTTTTCCCCATTGTGCCAAATGTTGCTGCAAACACAAATTCAGTCTGTTTGATTTCAAACTGTTCCCAGCTGACCAATTGTGGTTACCTGTTTGGGTTTTATCCTTGTTTTTCTCTATGTTATTCTTTGTTCTTGTCATTTGTGATGTTATGATTTTTTTGGTGCTACACAAGTAGTCCTTGACTTTTGACCGCAATTGGGAATGGAATTTCCATCGTAAGTCAGTACGGTCATAAAGCGAGTCATCACATCACCCCCCCCAATTTTATGACTATTCTTACCATGGTTGTCAAGTGAATCAGATGGTCATTAAGTGAATCTTGCTTTCCCAATTAACTTCGCTTGTTGGAAAGGTCACCAATCACTGCACCCATTGTTAAATGCAAACTGGTTGCCACCTGCCTGAATTGCAATCACTATGGTCATAATTTCGAGGGTGGGTCATAAATAACTCTTTCTGAACTTGTCATAACTTTGAACCATAACTTTCATTTAATGACCATTCGAGGTTACAATGTCATTGAAAAAATGACATTGTAACGACCGTTGCGGCATCCTCATGGATTGATCACGTGATCAAAATTCGGACGCTTCGCAACTGGTTCATATTTATGACAGTTGCAGTGTCCTTTTGCGACCTTCTGACAAGTAAAGTCAATGGGAAGCCAGATCCACTTAACAACTGTGTTACTAACTTAATAACTGCAGTGATTTATTTAACAACTGTGGCAAGAAAGGTCATAAAATAGGGCAAAACTCACTTAACAAAATGTCTCACTTAGGAAGAGAAATGTTGGGCCCAATTGTGATTGTAAGTCAAGGATCACCTGTATGCTGTTCCATCTTTAGGATTGGGGACGATTATCATGACTCTAAACATTTTTTTAAAAAAATAGCAAATGCAATGAGAAAAGTCAGGGAGCTGTAAATTCTGCCTAGAAACGAGCTTTCAATTGGTGGATTGGTTTGAAAAACATGAAAATAGGTCAGTTTGCCTTCACCCGAGAGGCAGAGATGCGTTCGCCAGTTTTAATTGCCAACGAAGATATGGAAAACATTCTGTACATAGGAAAAAAGAGGAAATTTTTAGTTTTTGTTTTCTGCTTTAAAAAGAGGGGGAGGGAAGAAGGATGGGAAGTCAGATGAAGAAAACTCTCTGAAGTCCAGCATGGAGGTTTACAATAGAAAAACACTAACAGAATAACAGAGTTGGAAGGAGCATTGGAGGCAGGGGTAGGTTCCAATTTTTTTGCTACCAGTTCTGTGGGCGTGGCTTATTTTGTGGGTGTGGCTTGATAGTCATGTGATGGTGGGCATGGCTTCATGGTCATGTGACGGTGGGCGTGGCTTCATGGTCATGTGACTGGGCAGGCATAGCTTTCTGGTCATGTGATTCAGCGGGCATGGCTTCGTGGTCATGTGACTGGGCAGGTGTAGCTTGCTGGTCATGTGACTGGGTGGGTGTAGCCAACTCAATGTCACTCACGTCAAGGGGTGCCTCGCCTGGCCCCTCCCCTCTGAGCCATTCCTTGTCACACCCAGCCTCAATGTATCTATAGGTCTGTAAAAATGTTGTTCACCTTTTTTCAACTTTATTATCTACATACTATAGATGTACTTTCATAACCACTGAAAGGAGGAAATGGCTCACATGCTTTGCCCAAGAGTGTGATAGGCAACAGGCTTTTAAGGGGCTGCCAGAAAGAAGGGGGGGGTAATGTATTTTCCAAAGTACCAAAAGGCAAAACAAGAAGCAATGGATGGAAACTGAACAAAGAGAGAAGTAACCTAAAACTAGGGAGAAACTTCCTGACAGTGAGAACCAAAATAGGTGCAGAAATATTTCAGTCATAATTTCAGATATAAAATAGCCATTTGTGTAATACAACCTGCATATTGTTCAAAACAGTAATTAGTATTATGGCTGATGTTTGACAGCAAGCCTAAAAGTCAAAGATCACAAGGGTGCTTCTTTCTCTGTATGTATACAAAACATCACATACCAGGAATAGCATATTAAGCTGGACTTATGCAACCTGATGTACAAAATAAACACACACATATTTATGCTCTGGACTATAGACATTGAATGCATGTAAATCCCTGAAAAATATGTGGTAGCCCTGGGCAAAAGACAGGTAGTAAATTCACTCTAGGTGTAGGGAGATTAACACATGATAAATAATGAAACAGTTAAAAATAATAGCACAGAATTCTCTCTCTCTCTCTCTCTCTCTCTCTCTCTCTCTCTCTCTCTCTCTCTCTCTCTCTCTCTCTCTCTCTCTCTCTCTCTCTCTCTTCTCTCCCTCCTTTCCTCTTTCTTTCTCTTTCTTTCTCTCTTTTTCTTTTTCTTTCTTTTTCTTTCTTTCTTGTCTCTCTCACACTCTCTCTCTCTCTCTCTCTCACACACACACACACACTCCCTTCCTTCCTCTTTCTTTCTTTCTTTCTTTCTTTCTTTCTTTCTTTCTCTCTTTCTTTCTTGTCTCTTTCCCTCTTTTCTCTCTCTCTCTTTCTTTCTTGTCTCTTTCCCTCTTTTCTCTCTCTCTCACTTCCTCTTTCTTTCTTTCTCTCTCTTTTCTTTCTTTCTTTCTTTCTTTCTTTCTTTCTTTCTTTCTTTCTTTCTTTCTTTCTTTCTTTCTTCTTTCTTTCTTTCTTTGTCTCTTTTCTCTCTCTCTCTCTCTCTCTCTCTCTCTCTCTCACACACACACACACACACACACACACACACACACACACACACACCTGGGACGAAGTGATCCGGCGAGCTCCAGAGCAGCAGCAGTGGGAGAAGGAAGAAAGCAGTGTGTCCCCCCAAGGCTGAGCGAGCCAGGCCCAAAAGGCGAGTGAGCCTCGCCATGTCCCCCCGAGGTGGTTCTTTGGCCGAGAACAGCAGGTCTCCTTCACCCGCCGCCAGCATCAGCCTTACCTTAGAAGTCTTCCATGCGTCTCCGAAGGAAAAGCTGACAGCGGGCGGCCCTTCGGGGAGACGCTGCAATCACTGCAATGTCACAAATGAAGGCAAATATACGTGATGCAGAGTAATGTTTTAAGATCCAATCTGGGTCAGTCACTGGGACCAGAGGTTTAGTTTTCCAAGCTGAGAAGGGGGGCTGCAGTGACGCCTTGGGGAGATGTTGGAAGGTGGGGACGGGGTCGCCCAGCCCAGCAAGCTTTGTAGCCACACGGCTGCGAAGATTTCTGGGCTTTCTCCCCTGTCCCCGCCGTGGCTACAACTGCGGCGGCTTTGGGAGATGCTGGAAGGCGGGGAGGGGGCCGCCCAGCCCAGCAAGCTTTATAGTCACGCGGCTGTGAAGCTTGCCAGGCTGCCCCCCGTTCCTGCCGTGGCTACAACGGTGGCGGCTACAATGCCAGCGGCTTCGGGAGATGCTGGAAGGCAGGGAGGGAGTCGCCCTGTCCAGCAAGCTTTGTAGCCACACGACTGCGAAGCTTGCCGGGCTGCCCCCCCATCCCCACCACGGCTGCAATGCCGGCGGCTTCGGGAGACGCTGGTCCGGTGGAGAAGGCTAGCGTGAATGCTTACCTATGTGTAGGCAGGAGGAGGCAGTTCTGTGGATGCATGTGGGAAAGGCGAGGCAGAGTGGGGACTGATTCGGGGGCGTGACCAGCCAGCGGTTGCTACCAGTTCGGCGACCCTGGCCAAATTACCGCTACCGGTTCTTCCGAACCGGTGCGAACCGGGAGCAACCCACCACTGGTTGGAGGGCTTCTAGACCAACTCCCTGCTCAAGTAGGAGACACTATACCATTCTAGACAAATGGCTGTCCTGTCTCTTCTTGAAAGTCTTTAATGTTTAAGCATTGGAGGGAAGTCGTTCCACTGATTAATTTTTCTCATTGTCAGGAAATTTCTGGTTCTAGGTGACTTCTCTCCTTGGTTAGTTTCCATCCATTGTTTCTTGTCCTGCCTTCGGGTACTTTGGAGAATAGGTTGACCCCCCTCTCCTTTGTGGCAGCCCCTCAAATATGGAAAACTGCTATCCTGTCACCCCCCTAGTCCTCCTTTTCACTAGTCTAGACAAACCCAATTCCTGGAATCGTTCTTCGTATGTCTTAGCCTCCAGGGCAGCAGTCATCTTTGTTGCTCTTCTCTGCACTCTTTCCAGAGTCTCTAGATCTTTCGCATAATAAGGTGATCAAAACTGGATGACGTATTCCAAGGGTGGTCCTACTAAGCCTTTATGAAGTGGTACTAATGCTTTACACTCCTTCCACACCTCCTGCTGGAGAAAAATTTAGCCATGCTCACCTCCTTTTTCGGTTTTCTGCTGAAGTCTTTTAAAAACATTTCTGATCACATGGCAAAGGCACATCGAAGGCCTGCTGGGGTGTTTTCCTGCATTCCCACAGAATTATGACTTGCATTTGTACAGCTGAGTCTTTATTACTGGTCATAATTATCCTGGCTGAGATAGAACACATAAAATGATTTTTACAGTCCCCATAATGGCCCTTTCAAAGCCATCGGGGAAACTCAGCATATTTCTGATCCATCCTGGCCTCATTTAAATAGGGCTGTTAGGTTTGTTAGGACCGCAAAGAGGGTTCCGTGTGGGATGCCCAGGCGCTGCCCTGTAATAATTCCAGCAAAAGCAAATATTTTGAAAGCGGAGCTCCCATCCCCATTGCTGGTGACTCTGCAGAGCAAATCTAATTGGAGAAGGACAAGCCACACAAGAGGGGCATTCCCATTTCAGCGGTGCATGAAACAGGATATGTTTTTATAGACTGAATGTAAATAAGTTTAGCTGGAAATAAATTGAGGATCTCAGATAAGGTGGAGAACGTCTGCTGGCTTGCACCTAGAAGGGAATCTAGTTCAGAGGCATTGAAATGGCTGGACACAAACCTAGATATTACATTTATCCATGGGGCAGGTCAGCGAGGGCAACGAGGGCAATCAACACCATCCACTCTTTTATATACCTGCAATGCCTGTTTAGGAGGCACTGAGAGAAGAGAATATTTGCAGGCCAGGGTTGAACTGTGGAGTCTTTCGTGCACTCTCATCTTTTCTTGCAGTCCCAACTAGGGAACATTATCAGTGTTAGAAGGGAGTAGGGTTTGGGAGGAGGAGGAGGAGGAGGAGGAGGAGGAGGAGGAGGAGGAGGAGGAGGAGGAGGAGGAGGAGGAGGAGGAGGAGGAGGAGGAGGAGGAGGAGAAGAACTGTGGGGTCCTTGGTGGAAACCATAGACAAGATTCTTCCAGAACCCAACCTATGCTATCTCCCTACTTCTTTTTCTTCTGAATAACTATTTTTATGGCAAAATAAATATGGATTTGCACCACTGGTATCTCAACTGACATAGGACATAGGAGCTTTACTCTATTTTCAAATTCGTTTCACTTTCACATGTTCATTTAAAAAAACCTGTCCAGATTATATATTTGGACAGCAGTTTAATGCCAGCCTAAATGTGCACTTTCTTCAGGGCTATCTGATAGGCATTCAGCCAATCAATATTTCACACCTGTCAGGACAGCGTGACATTATTGGCAACCAATGCAAATCAGAACATTTGCATCTGATGAAGTCATGGCGCACAAGGTTGGGAATGCATTGCAAAGTGTTTGAGATGATTTTCAACTGGCTTCATAACCCACTAGTTCCATTTCAATATCTGTATTGCTCCAAGGGTGGATATCTTTATTGAGATGTGAGGTTCATCCATAGATGACCTGAAACACACACACCTCTAAATCTCCAGAGTGCTTACCTGGTTGTTCTCCAGAAAGCGTGGTTAGTCTGCTGAGATTCTTGTGAATGGGCAAGTAGCAATAAAGATACTTCTCTGATCAATTCGCAGTATCATTCTGATGCCTTGTACCTGACAATTGTGATTCACTGAATAAGCTAATGTGGCTGCATTTTCACATAATGCCTAACCATTCATTATGGTTTTATAAATGTAGAGAACCACAGAAATGAGTTTGGAGGAGAATGTAACAGTTAGCAAAACATGAATTAGAACATTAACAAACTCTCTCTCTCTCTCTCCCTCCCTCCCTCCCCCTCCCTCCATGCCTTCTGCACAAGGTTGCTTGTGTGACATTATAGAAGAAGGTAGCATTACATATGTCAGCATGAACTTCTGAAGGAAACAATGGGACAGAAGTTGAACACATAAATAAATAGGAAGTAATTCATGCTAGTTTGCAGATTTATTTGGCAGGACAATTCTCCACCCAAAAGCAACAGATGTTCATTACTGTACCTGTCAATGACATTTGTCTCTGCATATTTAATTGTCAGGTTTTCCCATCCTGTATTCCTCTTTCTGAAATTCTTTAGTTTTTAAATCTCAGCCTTCTTGAATGTTCTATAAATGGAAAGCTAGGGTCCAAATTGACTGACAGAGAATAGGTTATTTTAAATAATTCTATTAATTTTGATTTTTTTAAAAAAATGGTTATACATCTAGTATTTTTATCTAGAGATGTGAAATGACATTTACTACATCTGATGGAAGATTGCCTAACATGTATCTATAGTTACTAAGCAATAGGAATATCACCGACTGCAAATTTACATATCTAAAGGGAAAATTCATATTCCAATGATAAAATTGGATATTTTAAAACAGGGTAATGTGTGAATAGATTATTCTTTTGATTTCATTTTTTCAGATGTGTATCTTGGAGAAACGCACTGTAAATTAGGATGGAATGACTAAGGAATATTAAAAGTTATTTCTGTTTTCATAAGTAAGCAATAAAGTACAATAACTTTCTATTTTATAATTCTTGAAGAAAACCGCTAAGCCATGGTACTATGCAATTACTGTTATTTAGCATGAAAAATAAGGAACAAAATAGTTGAAATTGAACTGCTCTCATCTAATCCCTCTCTCTCCCTCTCCCTCCTTCCATCTGGCTCAGCTCTGGCGAAGCAAGAAAGCCTGGTGAAACCTGAATTGAACATCAATCGTGACTATATTATAGTGGAAGCTGGAGATTCGTTCAGCATAACTTGCAGGTAAATACCTGGCATTCCAAACTAAGTGGAAATTTAGATTTCTAGGAGATGTTGTCCTAAAATATTACAGGAATTGGGTATGGCTAGTCTTGAGAAAAGAAGGACCAGGGGTGGCATGATAGCAGTATTCCAGTATTTCAGGCGCTGCCACAAAGAAAGCGAGGTCAACCTATTTTCTAAAGCACCAGAAGGCACGACAAGAAAGAATGGATGGAAACTAATCAAGGAGAGAACCAACCTAGAACTAAGGAGAAATTTCCTGACATTGAGATCAATTAGCCAGTGGAACGGCTTACCTTCAGAAGTTGTGGGTGCTCCATCACTGGAGGCTCTTAAGAAGAGACTGGACAGCCACTTGTCTGAAATGGGATAGCATCTCCTGTTCGAGCAGAGGGTTGGACTAGAAGACCTCCAAGGTGCCTTCCAACTCCTATTATTCTCTTATTCTGAAATACCTTCTAGGATCTGAGGCATAAGCCTAAAAATCACAGTTTTCCTAAATAACTTGAGGAGAGAGAAAAATAAATGTAGTTCCAGACCGACCTTCAAAAAAATAGTCCATGAAGAATGTCTATGCAGGGTGGAAGATTGGCAAGAAGTGCTGAAAGAGACTTTGGGATAAGATAGATGCAACATTGTGATAACCAGTTTGGTGTGGTGGTGAAGGCGTCATGCTAGAAACTGGAAACCACGAGTTTTAGTCCCATCTTAGTCAAAGCTGGCAGGGTGATCCTGGGCCAGTCATTTTCTCTCAGCCCTGGGAAGAAGGCAATGGCAAACCACTGTTGAAAATCTGCCAAGAAAACTGCAGGGACTAGTCCAGGTGACTTACAATGACTTACAACTGGTCTTCATATTTACGATCGTCTCAGCATCCCTGTAGCCACGGGATCAGAATTTGGTGACTTGGCAGCAGTCATGTATTTATAACATGATCACCACCTGCAACCTTCCTGTGTGGCTTCTTGTCAGTAAAATCAATGAAGGAAGCCAGAGTCACTTAGCAACTGCATAACTCATTTAACAGTTGCAGTGATCCACTTAACAACTGCGGGGGGGGGGGAGTGGTTGTAAAATCAGATGTGATTCATTTAACAACCACCTTGCTTAGCAAGAAAATTCTAGTCCCACTTGTTGCCATAAGTCAACAACTACCTGTATTTCTTTGCCTGCAGTGTCTTTCAGTATTTTATAGCAACATTGCCAGCAACTTCAAACAAGCCAACTTGTTGCAATACAATGGACAGTAATCATGATTTCTCTCTAAAGTTAATAGTCCAGGGTAGGGACAGTCAAAAAAGCCAGGATGGCGGTCAGGGTCCTACAATTAAAGCCTGGCAATGCATGTACAAACTGGGCGGGGCTACAATTCGCCACAGCCAACTCGCCATGGCCAACTTGTTGCCGGGCAACTCACTGCGGGGACAAGAGCTACACTAATATCGAAGAAATGATGGAATAGTATCATTTAAAAAAGGATGCCGAAGGAGGAACAAAATGAAATATGAATGACAAAAATTAAAATAATGTTTTAATTATTTTAAATAAATTAAATTGTTGAATTGTCCTGTGGCGAATTGTCTCACAATGAGTTGGCTGTGGCAAATTGACCATAGCAAGATGGCCGTGGCAAGTTGTCCCATTCTGTTTTGCATGGTGATAGCCACCATCCTGGCTTTTATGACACACACACACACACACACACACACACACACACACACACACACACACACACACACACCAACCCCATACAATGGCATTGTTATTGCTGTGGTTATCTTTCCCAACAACCCGTTGCATTTCAGAAAAGAAAGACAGCACTCGCACACTTTAATCCCCCAGAACCTTTGAACAAGTTAATTTATCTCCTGAAGCAGCTTCAGAACTTGCTGACCTGTGACAGCCTTGCTGAAAGAAGACAAGATTGCAGGATTTAGTGGCAGCAAAATAGGTGGTTTACAGGATCTTCTTCAACATGAAAGAACATGATAGTGGGTAATACAATCATGCAACTGGATGCCAAATAAATCCATTTTGCAATCAATGTGAGTCATAAATGTTTTGTGAACTCTATGTTGAAAATTCAGTGAAAGAGCAGCAGCTGGTAGCATCCAGCCCCATCTTGGCCAATTGCTGAGAAGAAAAGAGAGAGAGGGAGAGGGGGGAGGAGGAGGAGGAGGAGGAGGAAGAGGAGGAGAAGAGGAAGAAGAAGAAGAAGAAGAAGAGGAGGAGGAGGAGGAGGAGGAGGAGGAGGAGGAGGAGGAGGAGGAGGAGAAGAAGAAGAAGAGGAGGAGGAGGAGAAGAGGAGGAGGAGGAGAAGAAGAAGAAGAAGAAGAGGAGGAGGAGGAGAGGAGGAGGAGAGGAGGAGGAGGAGGTGGAGGTGGTGGTATAGAACATAGAACATAGAACATAGAATAACAGAGTTGGAAAGGAATTCGACGGTCTTCTAGACCGACCCTTTGCTCAAGCAGGAGACCCTATACCCGTGATGGCGAACCTATGGCACACGTGGTGGAAGTGGCATGCAGAGCAGTAATGGGTTTCAGTTACCTTTGCTACTGGTTCGGAAATGTGCACGCGCATGCGCAGATCATCTGTGATGACATCTGGGCGGGTGGGTGGAGCCTCCCGCCACCACTACCTGTTCACTTGAACCGGAGCGAACCCACCACTGTTGCAGAGCCATCTCTCCGGGCATGCTGGCTGTTGCCCGTTGCTCTTCCGGGTTCCAGCGTGCACATGTGCGCCGGCCCACTGGTCTTCTTGTGCACGGGAATGCCGGAAACCAGAAGAGCAGCTCCCTGACATGCATTCTTCTCCTGCTTCTTTGGAAAATAGGTCAACCCCCTCTTCTTTGTGGCAGTCTCTCAAATTTTGGAAGACTGCTATCATATCACCTCTAGTCCTTCTTTTCATTAGATTAGACTTACCCAATTCCTGCAACAGTTCTTCATATGTCTTAGTCTCCAGCCCCCTATTCATCTTTGTTGCTCTTTTCTGCACTCTTTTTTTTTTCTCAAAAAAGTTTTATTAGTACAAACTTACATAAGTGGTAACAAAATATTAAATCCAAAGTACAAACATTTTTATTTCTCCCCCCCAGACCCACCCCCTTCCCTCCCCACCTCCCCCCCCGGACTTCCCAGAGATAATACAGGGCATAATAATAAGTTTAAATTGTTAATAAAAAGAAAAAGGAAAAAGGAAAAAAAGAACACTATTTTTAAAAAAACTTCAACTCCATACTATACAGTACTAATATATCGCATTTGTATACAATAGTAAAGATACAAAAAAGAGAGAGAGAAAAAAAAGAAAGAGAATAAAAAAAAAAGAAAGAAAGAAAGAGAAAACTCTTTAACACTACAAACAAACAAACCTCCTACCTCCTCCCTTCAATCCTCTATCTTATACAAGGTAAGTGTTACATAAGTAATAACTAAATATAAAATACACAAATCTTAAACTAATATTATTGACATTAGAAATAACCTCTAAGATAAAACTTAACTAAATGTTACATAAGTAATCATCAAATATTAAATTTCATCATGATATTAATAAGATAATATTATTCTAAATTAATTCGCTAACTTCAATAAACAAAAAAAGAAAATAAAAGAAGAATAAACAATAAACAAATCTTCAACAAACTATATATATCTAATATTATCAACATTAAAAATAACCTCAAAATTATATAAAACTTAACTAAATATTGCATAAGTAATCATTAGATAGGGAAAAGATAAAATACAATCATATTAGTCTCTATCCATCCAATATATTTCAACATCACATTGTTTTGTATCTTGATAGTTCATCTTTTAATAGTTCAATAAATTCAAATTTGTCAAGTCGTCTCCCGTCTGCTCCCAAACCTCCATCTCCTCTTCCCCAGCTATCTGATTCAGGCACTCCTTTTGGATTTTTGGGTCTATTTCTTTTTGATCCATCGAAGGTGGCTTCCCCTCCTCCTCCTCTTTTATTTTGATACACCCTTCTTCTGGAATCTTGGATATATCAGCCTTTAGAACATTGACATAAAATTCAGTAGCTTTTTTTATCGTGTTGAGCCGGTATCTTTTTCCAGAAAATTTCACTGTTACTCCAACTGGTGCTTCCCATTTATATTGTAAATTTAATCTCTTAAATTCATCAATCAAAAAAGTATAGCTTTTCCTGGCTTTAAGCATTTTAGAGGGGATTTCTTTCCAAATCTTTAGTTCCTGACCATTCACCATAAGATTATTGTTAAACGTTGCTTGTATAATTCTGTTCCGTAGAGCTCTTGTGGTAAAATATATGACAATATCCCTTGGTAGATGCTTTTGTTTGGCGTACCACGAGTTGATTCTGTATGTTTTGTCGATTTGTGTAGCCAATTCCGCTTTAGAAATTCCAGACACCTGATCCAATATGTCAACCATCCTGCCTTTTAAATTTTCATATAATCCTTCTTTCAAACCTCTAATCCTTATAGCAACTTCCATAGATCTGAACTGAGTCATTAAGACCTCTTTTTCAAAATTTGCAATGTCATTTTGGATTTTATCTATGTAATTCACCGAAGTTGCCAAAGCTTGTTTATTTGTTTCAATACGTTCTGCCAAAACTTCAATATTTGTTGCTAAGCCTTTGCAAACCTCTAACACATCAAATCTTAGTTGTTGATTCATATTCTTCAAAGCAGCCTGCATCTTATGGTCTATCTCACTTATTTTCTGGTTAAATTCCAAAGTAAGTTCATGTTTCATAATCTTTAAATTATTTAATAAATTTTCAGGTGTCAAAAGCTGTGGAGGTGTTAGCTCAGTGTTAAGTTGCATTTTAGAAATATATCCAGATGAATAGTCATTTCTTTTAGTCAAAACAGTCTTTCCAAACTTTGAAGCCATTGGTGTTTTAAAAGAGTACAAAAAAGAAAGAAAGCCAGTTGCCTGATTAAAGTTCTTTCCAGTTTAAAAATCAGATAGTCTTTTATTATTGAAAATATTTCTATTATAACTTTAATCCAGAGTTAGGAGACAGAGAAAGAAAAAACCATTTTTCCAAGTTAAAAGTTTCCATAAGAGAGAGAGAAAGAAAAAAAAAAAAAGCCTCTGGGGAAACGAAAGTCACTTTCACTTCTCAATCGCCATATTGTTACTCTGTTTCCTTTGTTCCTTTGCCGAAGTGAAAGCTTACCCAGGAGTTGAAAAAAAAAGGAAAAAAAGAGGTTTCAGTACTTGCCCATCTCACGCCTGTTTCTCTCTGTCTGCTTCTATAGTTTAAATGTAGTTATAAATCCCATTTTTGAAGCAGCGGCTGGTCACTCCATCTAGCTCTGCAAAAGGCAGAGGTTTCCGGATCTTCGGAGCTGGAGACAGGCTGCATGGGGAGCTCTCCCTTCGCGCCCTGCCAGATGGCTCCTAAGGCGCTGGGGGGGCTCTACCCCTCCTGTCAGGCTCTCATCTCTCCCCTTTGCCCGGGGAAGAGATTTTAAAGCCGCCAGACAGCTGTTCTGGCGGCTTTTAACAAAGATCGGAAAGGCATCCAACGAGGGATGTCTGCGATGAAGCGCTCCAAAACCGGAAGTCCTTTTCTGCACTCTTTATGTGTATGCCACCTCTTCCTTTTTGTCCACCACATCAACCCTGTGAGGTAGGTTGGGCTGAGAGAGAGGGGAGAACTAGTACTTGGAGCAGTGTGATTGACCAGACACCCTTCTACATGTTGCATGGCTACCAGCCTGATTTTTCAAACTTACACATTTTTGGTTCATATGCTATGGTGAACATTCCTTTGGCACAGAGAAGAAAAGGTGGCCAAACAGCTAAGAGACTGAGATATATGGGTGTTGATGACAATTCAAAATGGGGAAAATTCATTGATTCCCGAAACATGATCACAATTTCTAATTCAGCCAATTTTGAAGAAGACTCCGATTGGTCCAAGATACATTCTAATGATCCTGGAGTTTATTTTCCCAGAGATGATGCAGTGCAACCAGATGACCAATACCAAACCTGCAAAGTTGAAGGAAAAGGAACTGTTTACGTTGAAGAGTTGGACATACTTGTTCCAGATGTTTATTATGTGCCACAGGCAACTTCTAATCTGCTTAGCCAAAGTTATTTGTCTATTGTTTTAGGTTTTCAGGTTCACCACCTATAGAAGGCCACTTACATTGCCAATTCTGCACGTAAGGGAGGTCGACAACTTATCGTTTCCTGATTCCTAGTCTTCACCAAACTAGGTTTCCATGTTATGTCCTTCTTTATTCGTGTCAGAAGCACCTACAAATTATAGATATATAACATTCAACACCGGGCAAATAAAATAGGTATAACATAAGTCATATGTAAATGTAGCACATGTAAAAGCGTGTAGAACAGCGGTTCCCAACCTGGGGGTCGCGACCCCTTTGGGGGTCGAACAACCATTTCCCAGGGGTTGCCCAGCATCCTCAGCTCCCCCCCACACTGCCACAAGCATGCGCAGAGGGTAAAAGAACCCAAATGGCAGCGGTGGGGTGGGTCGCGGTGGGGGCGTGGGGGCGGGGCGTGGGTCGCGGCATTAGGAAGGTTGGGAACCAATGGTGTAGAATAAATAGGATTAAAACTAAATGACATTTGCCCAGTATTGGGCCATGTTTTCTTTCCCAGCATGAGGTCTTCCTCTGTGCATGTTGAAGGACACAGTATATACCATATCACAGGGGTCTCCAACCTTGGCAACTTTAAGACTTGTGGACTTCAACTCCCAGAATTCCTCAACTGGCTGGCTGAGGAATTCTGGCTGAGGAATTCTGGGAGTTGAAGTCCACAAGTCTTAAAGTTGCCAAGGTTGGAGACCCCTGCCATAGCATGTGTGAGATGGGTTGATCTTCTTCTTGGAGTTATTTTCCATAGGGAAGTCCCATTTTCTTAGATTGTCCTTTGATCTTCCCACCCTGGAGTGTAGACTCATTAAAGATTTCCACATAGGCCAAGGTTGTTCTTCGCCAGGAGGCAAACAGCCATGTGGTTGTGCCCAGCTGCCTGCCAGCATCCTGTGTTATTCCTGAAACTGATGGAATGGTACTTTCTCTTGCCAGGGGCTCGCATGGCTTGACATGGCAAGCTGGAGATGAACAGATCACCCACAGCAATCGGTGGCCTATTCACAAGCAGAAGTGTTCAGACAAGCCATGGCATTCCTGCAGCACAATTGGAGTTAACCGAGCTGTGGCCAATGACACCGGCTATTTCACCTGCTTTTATGACCACCTCCCCTTCGTGGAGGAACTGAGAGCCAAGTTATATGTCTTCATTAAAGGTAATGCTGATTGATTCATTGATTCTGGAAGTATAGGGAAGATAAGAAGGAAGCAAAGGAAAAGATGATTTGGAGAAATTTCCTGACAGGGAGAACAATGAATTATTGGAATGGTTTGTGTCCAGAAGTTGTGGGAGCTCCATCACTGGAGGTTTTGGAGAGCCATTTGTCCAGAATGGTATAGAGTTTCCTGCTTGAACAGGGGGTTGGACTAGAAGACCTCCAAGGTCCCTTAGAACTCTGTTATTCTGTATTCTATAATCCAGATCTCAACTTGGGTGGCAATGTCATGGCTAGAACAATTTCCATAGGGCTCTTGTTGTTGGCTTTATAGTCAAGACTTTCTGTCACTTATATATTGGTGGTGCTGACATGTCTCTAGAAGGCCTCCAAAGTCCCTTCCAATCCATGAAAAAAAATCGGAAGGGGTATGGAGGTTGGTGTGATGTGTTATCATCAGGTACTTATGGAAACCACACTGAGGATCAAAGCAGATATCCAATTCCAATCAATCCTATCAATAGCATAGTCAAGGACAGAGACATCTGGGAGAAAAAAAATGAATATGGCAGCTGCATATTCCCAGGTCTTTTTGATATGCATCTCATGTAAAGAAGAGACAAGGCAACTTTAAGACTTGTGGACTTCAACTCCCAGAATTCTCCAGCCAGCATAGCTAATTAAGCTTGGAAATAGAAATCTGAAATAGACAGTCCTACAAAACATCCTGCATGTGGTTCAGCCTTATACTCCAACTGTGAGTCAGGTCTCAGAGAGATGAGATCTCTCTGAAGATGCAACCACCAAGAAGTTCTGATTGGACTCCCAGATCAGTGATGAGGCACTAATAATTCCATGTTCCTAAGTCCTGATCTGTAAACTCTAACTTCATTCTCAAGTTATGTCTACGTAGCCCACAAGAGTGTTGATGCTATTAGATTGAAAGCTAGAGAGCAGGGAGGCAATGAAGCAGGAAGTTACATGGAGAGGTGCCATTAAAGGATGGCCTCCTCAGGAGTAGCCATTACTCTTGAGTAATTGGGCTCCTGAAATTGGACCTGGCCGGTTCTAGCAGTTTTGGAATAAAGTCTAGGCAGATCCAGTGTGAAGGACTCAACAGTTTTTAGAGCATTGCTGTGATAGTCCAACTCAGCTTATTGATGGTTAATCATATCTATACCCTTATTTATAGTCAAAGAGCAAAGAAACCAAGTGAAGTCCATGAATCAAATAGAGGAGGAGGAGGAGGAATTCAGATGCAGTGCTTCCTAGTGGCAACTACATTTGAACAGAATTTAGCAGTATTTAATGGATTTGTCAATAGATCAATTCTCTAATAAATTGTAACACATTAATATTAGAAGGCTTGCTGGTTCTGGACTGTGGGCTTCATCTCCCCCCCTCCCTAAGGGAAAATGGCCGAAGCATTAGGCTTTCGGGGATTTAGTGGGGGGAAAGAATTGGGGGGGATTGGGGGGTGGGAGGGGAGGGGTGGGGAAGGGGGTAGGTTATGGGGTTTATACAGAGGAGTTTGTTTTGTGTTTTGTTATATATGGATTTAAGCTGAAGAGCACAAGGGATCGGAAAGAATTTGAACGAGATGAACATGGATAAAACTATAAGAATCACAACACTCAATGTCAAAGGTTTGGGGGCAGTCGTGAAAAGGAGGAGAATTGAACAATTGTTAAATAAGGAAGGATCGGACATTATTTTTTTGCAGGAAACTCACCAAGCTAAGGACGGCGTAAACAAAGTTCGCTTGAAGTGGTCATTCCATTATGAAAAGTCATTGGGGACCTCAAAAAAAAATGGGGTGGCCATATTGATTTCTAAAAGAACTGGATTTATTATAGAGAATATAAAAAAAGATGGGCCAGGTAGATATATTATGATTAAAGGTCAAATTGAAAGTACAGCATATACGTTGGTTAATGTTTATGCCCCAAACATGAGACGCAGAGAATTTTTTTTAGAATTGTTCAAAGAAATAGAAGAATTTAAAGAAGGACATGTTATCTTAGCTGGAGACTTTAATATGGTTATGAATAATAGACTGGATAGGACTAATCCCACAAGTGTGGAAAGGAGGAATAATATCATTATTTTAAATAAATTAATAAAAGAAAAAGATTATGTGGATGGGTGGCGTTTACTCAAAGATGGGGAGTCTGGTTTCACATATTATTCTCCAATTTATAAATCTTATTCTAGAATTGATCATGTTTTTGTCTCTAGGGATTTGGCAACTAAGTTGTGCAGAATGGAAGTGGGGGTAATTAAAGTAACAGATCATGCGCTGGTTAGTTTAGATTTTATGGTAAAAAAGGATTATAGAGGAGCGGTTAGATGGAAGTTGAATACAAGGATCCTTAAAAATAATAAAATGGTTGAGAAAATGCAAAAGGAGATGTCAGAACTGTGGGAAATTAATGAAAAAGGAGAAATGGCAACGAGACTGGTGTGGGACACCATGAAGGCGGTGATACGGGGAATATGTATTAGGGAAACTTGCAATATTAAAAGGCAAGAAGCTGCAATAATACAGGAAAAATTAGAGGAACAGATTAAGAATTTGGAAAAAGAGTATTGGCATACTAAGAATAAACAAAAATTTATAGAATTACAAGCTAAGAAAAAAGAATTAGAGAATAAAAATTTAGAGGAAGTTCAGAAGAATTTAATTTACAGTAATCCCTCGTTTTTCGCTGGGGTTACGTTCCAAAAAGAACCCGTGATAGGCGAAATCCGTGAAGTAGTAACTTCAGCTTTGCGCATGGACAGAGGGCAAAAGAACGCAGATGCCGACATCCAGGTGGGCGGGGGAAGCGGGTGGGGGAAGCCCCACGCCGCGAACGCCACCAGGTTGTTGAGCTGTGCGAACCGGGAGGATTTCACCCCTGGCCTCACGTGTATTTCACTGCTCTTGGCAAGCTGTTTTACCAATCAGCCAATCAGAATGCAGAACACAATGCACGATGCAAATCCGTGAAGCAGCGAGACCGTGAAAGGTGAACCGTGATATAGCGAGGGATTACTGTATATGAAAAGAGAATTTTTTGAGAATAGTAATAAAAATTCCAGGATGCTTGCCAGGCTCACACAAAAGGAGAAGGCTAAAAATTCGATAGGTATAGTGAAAGATAAATTGGGAAATTATTGTAATATAATGAAAGGCAAATTAAAAATATTTCAGGAATTTTATCAAGAGTTATATAAGGGTACCTAAAGCAGATAAGGATTTGACGCTCCCTGATTCGTACAGACCTATATCATTAATAAATCAAGACGCAATTTTTTTTCAACTATTCTAGCAAGAAGAATGAATAAATTTGTAGGTAATTATATAGGGGAAGATCAATGCGGTTTTGTAACGGGTAGACAAATGCATAATTTGGTTGGTAGAGTGTTAAATGTAATTCAGGAGGTAAAAAATTCGAAGCTTAAAGCGGGGATATTAGCCTTAGATATTTTTAAGGCTTTCGATTGTGTGAGCTGGCAAGCATTAAAGATGGTTATAGATAGAATGGGGTTTGGAAATAAATTTAAAGCTGTAATAGATCAACTATATTCCCAGAATTCTGCCTTAGTGGTGGTGAACGATGGTGTTATAGACAAAATACGACTAGCCAGAGGAACAAGGCAAGGGTGCCCACTCTCGCCTGTCCTGTTTGTATTGGTTATGGAACCATTGGCAAATGCATTAAGAGACGATGGGGAGAATTAAAGAATTCTAATAAGTTTTCTCCTCCTTGGTTTAAGTATCAGGAGTTTAGCATTTCTGTCTGCTCATCTCTCTTAGCTTTTCTGCCTGAATTTAGTTGATTTTGAAAAGTTTCAACAGCCAGCATATTTTTTTTTAAATGTCACTTGGATTTTTGAATTAAAATAATTTTCTTTTCTTTTTTAGTTTTTCTTTGGAAGGCAAACCAAGCATTGCTCTCTTTTCCCCTGATGGTCACGTGAACAGATGGGATAGTAAGAGTGAAGCTGGTAAAGTTGGGAGGGCTGTTTTGGGTAGGGCTCCTGCTTCTACTCTTCCTCATTTAGCCTACACAAGTCATACTAAATATATTTCAAATTAATTTAAGGGACATGTTTATAAAAGCTAAGTCTACAAATCCAGAGGAACCAAAACAACTCAGTCCCTGTTTTGAGGCATTATTGCCTTGAGTAAATCCAACTTTCTTCAGTCTGCCACCCTACCAAAGAGTTAAACTGTGCCTTCTACCATACCCAATTGGTATGATGGTTGACGAGAGATAATGGAGCCTGTCTATACAGCAGGAAATTCCAGGCTTGTAGGCTAGCCTGGGGTATCAAAACTACATGGCCCTGCCTTTGACGTCCTCAGGAGTCAAGGGAAAGTTCATCTGCTAGTCGATGCCAACTTTTGAATCTGAAGCCCTGATGAATTCCCTTGTTGAAATATTATCCACCTGATGATCTTGCTGGTCATTTCCTGGGTATCAAACTCTGCACAGCAACAGATCGAAAAGTCTACTGGAGATACCGCAACCTGGAGACAGGCCATTCAGCACCCTTAGCTTGGAGATTGCCAAGGCAGGGTGTGATATTGGAGCTGTGAAGGCAAGCTGCTTCCTTCCCCTTCTAGCCTCCTTCAAGCCACATGCAGCTCTTTCATGGAAAGAAAACCACGGCAAGCCCCCCACCCCACCCCACCCCCGCACGTCCCAGGCAGGGATGGGCGGGCACTGTGGAATGTTAGTGGCTTATCAGCTGTCAGGAAAGTCCAAGGAGATGGAGATCGGCTTCTTTTCTGTCGCCTTTGCAGACAGACTGTCTGGCTCAGCAGGTCAAGGGGAGTTGGCAGGCAGGCAGGCAGGCAGGGTGGAGGTTTTTACTTTAAAATCCAGCACGGGTCAGGAAGGTTGGCTCACCTGGAAGTGCTGAAGGAGCAGAAATGGGGAGGTGCATGTGTCTGTGATGGCCGTCCTACTCATCCTTTGGTAGAGCAAAGTTGGAGAAATAAAACCAACCTATAGTCCAATGGCAAAAAAAGAAAGAAAGAAAGAAAGAAAGAAAGAAAGAAAGAAAGAAAGAAAGAAAGAAAGAAAGAAAGAAAGAGAAGAAAGAAAGAAAGAAAGAAAGAAAGAAAGAAAGAAAGAAAGAAAGAAAGAAAGAAAGAAAGAAAGAAAGAAAGAAAGAAAGAAAATTCAACACAGGGAGGCTGAAGTTTGTGTGTTGTGTAGATAATAACAGAATAACAGAGTTGGAAGGGACCTTGGAGGTCTTCTAGTCCAATCCCCTACTCAAGCAGGAGACCCTGTGCCATTTTAGACAAATGGTTGTCCAATTTCTTCTTAAAAGCCTCCAGTGTTGGAGCACCCACTACTTCTGAAGGCACAGTGTCATTGCTCAAATGGCATAATTTGTGTGAGTTACACAATGGCATCAGGGCACGTGTGGAGTCACTCTCCTCTTTGCTGTCCTGCAGATGCTTGTGGTGCAAACACATTCCATTTTCCTGCACCATGCAAAAGTATGTTCACTCAAGTCCAAAGTGACGGGTGATGCAAAACCCCATCCTGTCGGTTGTGTACCCATGCACATAGATTTCCTTCCTTTGGGTGACTTGTGTTGCCTTCAGCCCCAATTTGCTTTCAGAACAAGCCACCAAAACATTGACTGACTTACTGGATTCCAGTGACTCAAAAATGTGAACAGGTTTGCATCAAAACCTGACTTTGATTTAATTTTAAATTTATTCCAAATTAACCTAATTATGTAGAGGCCTTGCAATTATACCTTGGGGGTTTGCAAATGGCCAGGTTAAAAAATATGCAGCTTTTCAAAGAAAAATTGCCATGCTATTTATGAGTTGGGGCATGGAAAATAAAATGGGCGTTTACTTACCTTGATACGCCCGTTCTCGTTGGTTGAAGCTAGCCTTCAGATAGGGTGATCCACAGCCAATCACATGAAGGACTGAGTCTTCCAATCAGAACTGAGCCTCTGTCCGCCATGTTGGTTCCAGGCCCAGTTTTAGATGAAGATGGAATGCAGACTCGACGTGGATTGTGCCTGTTAGAAGTAAGAGAAAAAAAGGAAAAACACCCCCAGGCCCCGAAGGGAAGAGACTGACAGGTCATAAGTAGAATAATCAAGGTGTTTATTTGGTAAAACAGAACAATGTAAGGCAAAAACAAAGGCAGCAGAGCCAACCAGCAAAAAGGGTGGGGCTGAAGGCTAGCTTCAACCAACGAGAACGGGCGTATCAAGGTAAGTAAACGCCCATTCTCCATTGGGGGTTGAAGCTAGCCTTCAGATAGGGACATACCAAAGCCAAGTCCCTCGGGTGGGAATCATCTGCCCAGAAGGAACCAGGAAACCTAGGACAGAGGCGCCACCCCCTGTTGAAGTACCCGTCTACCAAAATCCGCCTCAGCCGAGGCGTAGGAGTCTATTTTGTAGTGACGAATGAATTGAGATGGCGACACCCAGGTCGCCGCACGGCACACCTCCTCCAAGGAAGCCTGAAACTTCCAGGCCGCGGAGGTGGAGGCGCTGCGGGTGGAGTGAGCGGTAATTTTATCCGGGACCGGCTGACCTGCTAAGGTGTAGGCCTTAGTTATGGTGGCCCGGATCCATCTGCCAATCGAAGGAGATGAGACCTTGAGACCCATAGAGCGAGGAAGGAAGGAAACCAACAGGGCCTCTGATTTACGGAAGGCAGCTATACGGTCCAAATAGATCTTTAGAGCCCTCCTGACATCCAACGAGTGCCAAAGGCGCTCCCTAGGATGACGGGGATGAGCGCAGAAGGAGGGCAAAACGAGTTCCTGGGAACGATGAAAAACAGAATTGACCTTAGTGAGGAAAGATGGATCCAACCTGAGTACCACTTTATCCGGGTGGAAGATACATAGATCCTTGCGGATCGAGAGGGCTGACAACTCTGAAATACGTCTGGCCGACGTAATGGCAAGGAGGAAGGCAACTTTATATGACAGAGAACTGAGGGAAGCCTCCCGGAGGGGCTCATAAGGAGGTCCGGTAAGTGACTCTAACACCAGGGGAAGATCCCAAGTAGGGAACCGGTGAATCACCGGGGGACAGAGGTTTGAGGCCCCTTTGAGGAACCTGTGGACTAAGGGCAGGTGAACCAGGGATTGGACGTTAGGGCAAGACAAAATGGACGACAAAGCCGCCAGTTGTTGCCTAAGGGTATTAGGAGATAGGCCCCTGGATAAACCTATCCTGAGGAAGCGAAGGAGCATGGGAATCGGGACATGCAAGGGGGAGATGCCCTCCCCCGAGCACCACTCACAAAACACCCTCCAGGTGGTCTGATATATCCTGTTGGTAGAGGGTCGTCTAGCTGCTAGCAGAACCTCAATGATGTTTTCATCAATCTTCTGACGCCTCAAGAGTTCCCGCTCAACCGCCAGGCGGTCAATTGTAACCATTGCACGTCCGGATGAACCACCTCCCCTTGGCGGAGCAGGTCTTGGAGCGGAGGAAGTTTCCAAGGAGGTGCTTGGGAGAGGAGCAGAAGGTCCCCGAACCAGACCCTCCGCGGCCAGTGAGGAGCTATCAGAATGACTTCCGCCTTGTGTCTGAGCACCTTCTGGATGACCCTGGGTAACAGAGGGAGTGGAGGGAAGGCATAGAGGAGGCCCTGGGGCCACGGAACTCGGAGGGTGTCGACTGCTGCTGCACCCCTGGACGGGAAGCAGGAGAAGAAACGAGGAAGCTGGGAGTTCTGTGGAGTAGCAAATAAGTCTATTAGGGGAGTCCCAAACCTGTAGACTATATCCTGAAAGACCCACGGGTTTAGCTGCCACTCCGACTGGTCCAGCTCCGTGCGGCTAAGCCAGTCCGCCTTCTTATTAGCCTCTCCCGAGATGTACTCAGCAGAGAGAGAGAGAAGACGTCTCTCCGCCCAGAGACCGAGGCGTAAGGCCTCGCGCATTAAGGCTTTAGATCGCGTCCCCCCCTGTCTATTCACGTGAGCCTTGGCCGTGATGTTGTCCGTCAAGACTAACACATGGGACCCGGACAGGAGATGTTTGAATCTCCTGAGTGCTAAGAAAATGGTCCTGAGCTCTAGTAAATTGATGGGACTGTTGGCCTCAGCCGAGGACCAACTACCCTGGGCCAGGTGGCCATTGACGTGGGCCCCCCAACCCGTCAGGCTAGCATCCGTGGTGAGAGTAACTCTGTCAGGAGGAAGGAACAGGGACCCCTGGGAAAGTGCAGGAGAAGCCCACCAGAGAAGCGATCTACGGACCGCAGGGGGAACGGTGACCTTGAAGGTCGGAGGTCCTCTGCCCGGAGTTTGAAAGGGAAGGAGGAACCACTGAAGTTCCCTAGAGTGCAGACGTGCCCAGGGAACAATGTCGAGACACGAGATCATCTTTCCCAGGAGCGTCACCAGCAGAGCCACTGAAACCTTGGGGCTCCGTGAAATGTTGTCAATGATGTTCCGGATGCTGTCCTGGCGCTCCTGAGAAAGATAGACCCTGCACTCCCGGGAATCGATGACTGCACCTAGATGGAGAATGGAGGAGTTAGGAATCAGACAACTCTTTGAGAAGTTAACAGAAAAACCATGAGTATGTAGTTCGTCTAGGACTATCTGGAGGTGCCGCTCTGCGAGAGAGCGGGAGGAGGCTTGTAATAAAATATCGTCCAGATAGCACTGGACCCGTATGCCCTGGGAGCGGAGCCTCGCCTCCAAGGCCGCTAAGACCTTGGTAAAAACTCTAGGTGCGGAAGAAAGCCCAAAGGGAAGGGCTCTATACTGATAATGCCCTCCGGCAAAACAAAACCTCAGGTACTGCCTGTCTGAATATCTAATGGGAATATGGAGATATGCTTCTGATAAATCTAAGGAGGCTAAAAAATCACCAGGGTGGATTGCCCTGAGGATCGAACGGAGGGATTGCATCTTGAACTTACGGTACTTAACAAAACGGTTGAGCCGTTTCAGATCCAGAATGGGGCGCCAATCCCCTGAGGACTTAGGAACTAAGAACAAAATTGAATAAACCCCTAGACCTCTCTGAGACCTGGGAACCGGCTCTACGGCCTTAATCTCTAGTAAGTGTTGGATGGCTTGGTCCATCAGAAGCCGTTTGAAAGGCTCCCTGGAAACTGAACAGGGAACAAAAGTTGGAGTAGGAGGGTTAGTGAATTCTAACGAAAGCCCGAAACGAACCGTTTCCCTAACCCACTTGTCACGCGTGGAGAGATCCCATGTATCAGCAAACAGGGCCAGTCTGCCTCCAATAGGCAGTTCCCCCCCCCCCGACTCACTTGGAGCGACGAGGAAATTTGGATCCCCAGCCTCTGAAGGGGCGTTTGTAGGGTCTACCCCTGGCAGATCTATCTGAATAGTAGGACCTTGCCCCGTACTGACCTGGGGTTCGGGGCTGGTTGGAACCCTGGTCGGCCGGCCGAAAGGGCCGCCGGGAGTAAGGGGTATGTCGAAAAGACCCTTTCCTGTTATAAGAGGGTAACACCTTCCTACGGTCCTTTGACTCAACCAGAAGGGGGTCCAACACCTCACCAAACAGTGACTGGCCCACAATGGGCTTGGTCGCTAGGCGCCATTTTTGGCGTGCGTCTGCAGACCAATTGCGAAGCCAGTTAATTCGTCGTCCAACCGTCAAGGCCGCGATGGATTTGGCGGAAAATCTGGTCGCCCTCAGGGTAGCGTCCGCCGTAAACTGGGTAGCCGCAATGACCTTGTTGAGGTCTTGGTGGATCCGGAGCTCTGACGTTGGAATCATCTCCTGAAGCTGGCGTAACCACAGCAAGGAGGATCGGGCAAAAAACGAAGCAGACGAAGATGCTCGAACCGCCCAAGCCGATGCGTGATGGGACTTCAGCAGGGTCTGTTCCAGGCGACGATCATCTGGTTTCAGGAGCTCCTCGGAGTCACCCGGAATTGGATTCGGGGAATGCAGAGCCGCCACTGGAACATCCACGGACGGTGGTGCGATAAGCGATGCCAGCTCGGCTGCGATGTTAAAAAACTTCTTATCCTGCGCTGAGGGCATAGGTCCCGAAGCTGGAGCTGTGTATTGTCGCTGAACGTTGTCCAGGAAAATCTTGGGAGCAGGAATTACATCCGATTCTGGCAGCTGCTCCGAGAACACCGGAACCTTGGTGGCAGGAACAGAGGTGTCAGTAGCCGCCGGGGTTGTAGGCAGGCCTGCCACATTTCTGGCCTTGTGCAGGAGGGATTTGAAGAGAGCCGGTGGAAAAAGGCCCACTGAAGTTGGTTGCTCTGGCTTGAGGCCTTCATCCTCTGACAGGGCAGTGGGGTCACACTCCCCCTCTTCCAACTCAGGTGGTTCACTGAGTTCGCTGGAGTCATCAGAGTATTCCCCTGTGAGGTCTTCACCCTCTAGGGGCTGTGAGGCCGCTCGGTTGGAAATCCTGCCCGAAGGCGCCTGCGATGGCCAATTCATCTGTTGGAATCCGGCCAGGCATTGCTGCACAGTAGAGGCCACTACCATTTGCCAGCTGGGTTGACCAGGAAGGGCAGAGGGGCCCGGGAGGAGTTGAGTAGGACTGGGCCCTGCTTGGACTGAAGCCATGCCTAGCTGAGGAGGCAGGTTATCCATAGGTGCCACAGTTGGAGGCTGAGTGGGCTCAAAGACTGAAGCCACCTCTTCTGGGGGCAACTGTGGTGTGGCCACTAGGCCACCGTCCTCCCAGACATCCATGCTCACTAAGGCAGAGATTGGGGCATCCAGCCTATTGAGGTCCTCCCCCCCCGACGATGGAGAGATCTGTGGAGGAGGCAGGGAGGTCGAGCTCCGGGAAGCCTTGTCTGTCATTTTGCGGAGCGCACGATCGCGCCTCCGCTCATCCCGCTCGACCGCTTTGGAGGCAGGCGCCAAGCTGGCCTGGGGAGCCTCAGCGGGAGCGTGGATCAGGGCCTCGACCTGCTTGCGGGTCTTGGCCGACTTCTGCTGCCGCTTGCCTGAAGACCGAGATGTTGAAGGGGCTTCTGCCATCGTGTCGGCAATTTGGGCCAATCAAAATGGCCGCCGCGACTCAGCTGGCTAAGGGCGGGAAAATTTAAAAATGGCCGAGGCCTGCCGAGAAGAGCGCGAAAGCCAAGATGCGGCCGAAAAAAAAAAAAAAAAAGCAAAGGACGGAGCGCCGGGCAGCTGAGGCGGCTCCGATGCGGGCAATCAGAGGCGAGCAAGCTCTTGGTGCCTCGCCCGCCCGCACTGCTTCTGGAGGGGGGAGAAGTCCCAGCGCCCCCTCCCTAAGGTGAGTCAGGGGTGCAAGCACCGATCCGACTGGGAAGCCCGAAACGCCGCGGCGCTTGGAATTTAAAGTGCGGTCTTTTTTTTTTTTTTTTCGCCCAGGAGGAAGTAGGAGGAAAATAAGGAAAACAAAAAAATAAGAGCTGATTTAGCCCAAGAAAAACTCACAGGAGGAGATGAAGCCAGCAATCAGATAGGAGCACACGAGATCCACGTCTATCCTAATGACTGACTGAGTCTAAAACTGGGCCTGGAACCAACATGGCGGACAGAGGCTCAGTTCTGATTGGAAGACTCAGTCCTTCATGTGATTGGCTGTGGATCACCCTATCTGAAGGCTAGCTTCAACCCCCAATGGAGAATTCCCTATTCTGGGCTGATTCCCGGTTCCGTCTTCCCCCCTGGGTGGATCAAGAAAACGACACTGAAACAAAAGCCGAGCAGGGCATTGTGACAGAGCAATGCGGCTTCCTTCTGAAGCTTGCGCATCGGGGGGGGGGCTAAAATGAAAGCAGGGGGGGGGAAGATACAGATTGTTCTTGTTCTTGCACGCTGCCGCCAGGAAGAATAGCCTGGGACTCTCGTGGGAAAGAATATTTTTCCCACCCCACCTGTGTGAGGCCCATAAATAAGCAGACTCCTCCAATTAAGCCAGTCCTGAAACAGGAATGCCAGATCAACTTGAATTCCTTTAGGAGGGCTGATAAAAGCCGGCTGCAAGGGGAGGGAGAAAGAGAAACATGATAAAATTCCATTTCAGCAGAATTTCCATTGATTGTGGGGGTGGGGGGGAGGAAAGCTGCAAGACAAAAGTGCTGGAGGGATTTTAAAAAGTCACAATGATGGCTGTAGTGGCATCCTTAAAGCCCCAACTTTTTTTTTTTTTTTGCAAGTCTCGCAACTGTGCAAAAGGGATGGAGCTTCAATTAAGAGGTCGCTGCTGCTATCCTGACTTCTTTGCCCCCCACCCACAGCCCAGAATTCAACAAAATCAATCTGATGCTATCTGTACAGATATCACAGAATAACAGAGTTGGAAGGAACCTTGGAGTTCTTCTAGTCCAACCCCCTGCTCAGGCAGGAAAGCCCAAACCATTTCAGACAAATGGCTGTCCAGTCTCTTTTTTAAAGCCTCCAATGTTACAGCAGCCACAGCTTCTGAAGGCAAGCTGTTCCATTAGTTGACTGCTCTCATGTTAGGAAATTTCTCCCTAGGTTGCTTCTCTCCTCGACTTGTTTCTATCCATTGTTTCTTGTCCTGCCTTCGGGTGCTTTGGAGAATAGTTTGACCACCACCCTTCTTTGTGTCAGCCCCTCAAATATTGGAAGATGCTATCATGTCAAGAAAGATGCTAGTCCTTTTTATTAAACTAGACATACCCAGTTCCTGCAACCGTTCTTCATATGTTTTAGCCTCCAGTTCCCCAATCATCTTAGTTGCTCTTCTCTGCACTCTTTCTAGAGTCTCAACATCTTTTTTATAATGTGGTGATATGGAGAAATTTCAAACATGGAAAGATGAACTAATTAACCTTACTGCTGGGATCTATGTATGCTGCATAAGCTGGATGTGTGCATCCCATTAAACCACAATGGGATTTATTTGGTTGTTGCTGAGCAGATCACATAAATCTTTCTTCCATGTTGGGAAGAGCTGTTTTACTCCAGGCTGTTCTGTGGTTTTGAGTTGTGTTTTTTGCACATATTATAAGCTGCTGGGAGTCTTAGGAAATCCAAATCTCTCTCCTCATCCTCACCCTCTGTCCATCCTAGCATATCAACTTGATTCTTTGGCTGAATTTGCAGCCCATCCCTTGTGGCTTAATCCACAAATCATGGTTAAGCATGATGCATTAACTGAGTCTCATGATTCAATTACACACGAAGCAGGATATTGGTATCCTTTCCTTTGTTTTTTTAGGTCCTGCCAATTTCATTCATCAGTTATATTCCCCAGTTGCCATTTCATCTCAGGTGGGACATTTTGAAAGGCGTCCCAGGAAAGGGACCCCTGCAGGAAGGAGCTCTCTTGGCTCCTTCAGAGGAAAGTGGGTCAATGAATCACAAGGTAATGGGTAGGAAGTGAGCATGAATCAGCCTGGCCTTCTGCTTCGGTGCAAGGTGGCAGCTGGACAATGGTACTTATGACTCATCAAAGATTGTGAAGCACTTAAAGTTACGGTACTTCTTCTCCAGCTTCAGGGCAAAAAAATAGACCAGAAGCAAATTTTGTTTTTCTCCATTTGCTTCTGCCAGAGGCTTTATTGTGTTTTACCATTCCTTAGGATGCATTTGGGTGTCATATGGGGTGTACACAGAGCAGGGGGGTGGGCAGCTATGGATCCTTTATGACCTATGGACTTCAACTCCCAGAATTCCTGAGCATTAGCTGGCTCAGGAATTCTGGGAGTTGAAGTCCGCAGGTCAAAGAGGGACCATAGTTGCCCATCCCTGCCACAGAGTATGGTTAAAGAAGATATACCAAGATGGTATAATGTCTCCTGCCTTGGTCCAGGGGTTGGACTAGAAGACCTCTAGTCCCTTCCAGCACTATTATTCTAAGAGAAACAAGTGGCCACAATAGTAAGGTTGAATCTCTGCCTGTTTTATGCATTGGGTGTCTTGACTTTTTGCTCATCCCCTGCAACCCCCCCCCCGCCTGCATGACACCTTAAATCAGGGGTCCTCAAACTTGGCATAGCTGGCTGGAGAATTCTGGGAGTTGAAGTCCACAAGTGTTAAAGTTGCCAAGTTTGAAGATCTCTGCCTTAAATTAAACTTGGCAGAGATAAGAGAGGGGAGTTGGGGAACAGAGGAGGCAAATAATGTGACAAGCATTATGATGTCATGAGGCAAACTACACCCCTTTTGTGTGTGAATCTTGACATTGCACGCATCACCTAATGGGTGGAGCAATCCAGATGAAACCGCTAGTTGCCACGGACGCCACCATTTTACCTACTGGGAGTGGTATGAGTTGTTGCGTCACACTGAATCTGAAATGGCCCCCACTGGGATTTTCAAAAAGCACAATTTGGTTCCAGACTTTTGCCAAGATGGCAGAGCCTAATTGCTATAATTATAACTATATAGACCAGTGATGGCGAACCTTTTTTCCCTCGGGTGCCAAAAGTGCATGTGCATGCGCTATTGCACATGCGCAAGTGCCCACACCCATAATTCAATGCCTGGGGAGGGCAAAAATGGCCTCCCACTCCCCCACGGAGGCCCTCTGGAGGCCGGAAATGGCCCATTTCCCAACTTCTGGTGGGCCCGGTAGGCCCATTTTTCGCCCTCCCCAGGCTCCAGAGGCTTTCCTGGAGCCTGGGGAAGGCAAAAGCGCCCTCCCCGTCCCCCGGAGGCTCTCTGGAAGCCGAAAACACCCTCCCAGAGCCTCCGTGCGAGCCAAAAATCAGCTGGCTGGCACGCACATGCGTGCTGGAGCTGAGCTAGACAACGGCTCGCGTGCCGGCAGATATGGCTCCGCGTGCCACCTGTGGCACGCGTGCCATAGGTTCACCATCACTGATATAGACTATAATAGTTCCGAAGTGAGAGCTCTGTTGTCTGAATTACAAAAATCACAATGGCAGTAAAGAGATACAGGAAACGTGATTGGCTGCCATCCTAGCGATCATCTGGAGTTCTGCAGTCCAAATGCAGTAGGGACTTCTTGTTGGTTTGGATTATGTGACCAATCACAAGCATGGCTAAAATGACCTGCCAGTTGGGGATAGAAAATAGTTAACATGATCTTCAAGATCGCTTTTTAAGGTAGTGTGTCATAAAGACAGAGCTAGAAGGCTAGAAAGTGTTTATACTCATACTTAAATATATATACTCATATTTAAATATGAGCCAGTAGTAGTTAAATATCAGCCAGAAATGTGCTGCAGCTGCCAAAAAAGCCAATACAATCCTTGGTTGCATAAACCGAGGGATAGAATCAAGATCAACAGAAGTGATACTACTTTATAATGCCTTAGTAAGACCATACCTGGAATACTGCATCCAGTTTTGGTCGCCACAATATAAAAAAGATGTTGAGACTTTGGAAAGAGTGCAGAGAAAACTGACAAAGATGATTGGGGGCTGAAGGATAGAACATATGAAGAACGGTTGCAGAAATTGGGCATGTCTAGTCTAGTGAAAAGAAGGACTAGGGCGACATGATAGCAGTCTTCCAATATCTAAGGGGTTGCCACAAAGAAGAAGGAATCAACCTATTTTCCAAAGCACCAGAAGGCAAGAAAAGAAATAATGGATGGAAACTAATCAAGGAGCAATCCAATTTAGTATTAAGGATAAATTTCCTGACAGTGAGAACGATCAATCAGTGGAATGGCTTGCCTCCAGAAGTTGTGGGTGCTCCAACACTGGAGGTTTTCAAGAGGAGACTGGACAGCCATTGATCTGAACTTGTATATGGTCTCCTGCTTGAGCAGGGGGTTGGACTAGAAGACCTCCAAGGTCCCTTCCAAATCTCTTATTCTGTATTCTGCATTCTAATTTGTTTGGAATCCATCACAATCTTTTCAAAAGATTTCAGTTCAGCAGTTTGAGTAGCTAACTGAACCCAACTCTAAATCCAGAAGCAAGAGATTTTGTTTCTAGACCAAGATTTCAGTCTTGTGACTCATTATGTGGATTCCATGAAGGAGTTGATAAACTTCCCATGGGGGAAAAAAAGGGTATGAGAGAGTTATTCTGAAGAAAGACAATAAACCCGATTATTTGCTTTTCTACGTTTTGGTTTATGTAGTGTCCTGATAAACCTAGACCATTCATCACCCACCTCCGTTGCTGTGAGAAATCAGCACCAAGCGGGTAATTCTGAGCTGAAAATGTCAGGAAACCATTAAGCAGCCGCTGCTTATCTCTCCTTCTTCTTCCACTCAGATATCCTGCACTGTTCTACCTCCAGCTAAAAACAATGACTTAAGGCTTAGTTAATTTAAAGGACTGGCTGCATCTGTAAAAACCAGCCTGAGCCTTCAACCTTGCAACAATGTGGACCCCTTCCTGTTAATGTCTCTAAAGGTTGAGGGCACAAAAACAATGTTAGACCTTATTTCTCTGAAAAATCTCCAGAGCGCCCACAAAGGAAAGCAAATTATTTCATGTACATCACAACATCAGGAAGGAAGGCAATTGTGAAAACTGCATTGTTTATTCAACTTTCAAAATTCGGCTTTCTTTCATGCAGATCTCCATAGTGTTTCTCCTTCTCCTCCATCACTTCCTCCTTTCCTTTCCTTTCCTTCTTTCCTTCTTTCCTTTCCTTTCCTCCCCCCTCCCCTCCCCTCCCCTCCCCTCCCCTCCCCTCCCTCTCCTCTCCTCTCCTCTCCTCTCCTCTCTCCTTTTCTTTCTCCTTTCCTTTCCCTTTCCCCCTTTCCTTTTTCCTTTCCTGCTCATTATATATACACCCATGAATTAAATGAAAAGGAGCAGTGGGGGGGGTGGCTTCACCTTTTTTCAATAACAGCTGCCTTCTGATCTCCTGTTTTCTCTCCCCCCCCCCACTCCATTTCTCCTAGCCTGAATGTAAACGTGAACAGACCATTTGTAGCGGTCCATTAGCAAGAGAAGTACAGTAGTTGAATGTTGTAAAGTCACCTTAACTGCGCCCTCAAGTGGTGAGAAGGAGAATTTTTGTGATGCTGGATCAGCCAATGATTTCCCCAGTTTATTTGTTTGCTATCTGTCTTCCATCATCAAGGATTAACTTTAAAAATGCAAACAATAGCAAAACCATGATCACTGCATGCTACTTATAGGGAGTCTCGTATGGGAAGGCCAAACCAAATGCCTTAGGCACTTGAAGATGAGTGGAATCTTAAAGAATCTCCCATCCAGCATGGGTGGATATCAACACCCAGAATTCCCACTCCAGTATGGGGTGGACTTCAACTCCCAGAATCCTCTAGCCAGCATGTATGGACGTCAAGCATTCCCCAGCATAGCTGGCTGGGGAATTCTGGGTGTTGAAGTCCACTCATCTTAAAATGTCTAAGATTGAGAAACACTGGCCTAGAATAATTGACATTCATAAAAAAATGTCCTGTCTTTACCAACCCATAACAATGGATTATCTTGCTAGGCAGAAAGCCAAACTGAAAAATAGTACAATCCAGACACGAACTGCCTTCTTTTTTTTTTAGCTCTGCAAACCTTTTTGACTGCACCATGAATTTCATTAGTGCAATTGCCAAAAATTGCTGGCATTCTCCATTTTAAGGAGGAAGACACTCAGATACAGTGTAAGCCATTAAATAGGCTAGCCCAGTTTTAAAAACAAGGGGGAAGAAAGATCACCCAGGTTGTAATAATGGGGTATCCTTGTGAGTCCACCCACTGTAATTCTCACTCCTCACTCATGAGAAATGCAATTCCTTGTGACCAAAACAACAACAACAACGTGGATTTCTCAGCTTGACTGCATTGGCTGTGGCTGATGAGAATTGATGTCCACATATCTGGAAGGCACAAGTTGAGGGAAGCTGGGATGGAATGTAGTTTCTAATTAAGGAGAATATTTAGGAAGAGCCCTCCTGTTCTATCACCTCTTACTGTATTATACTATATATAGCACAGTATCAGCAATATACTTCAGGTTTCTGGGTTCTATAATCTCCCAGGAATTGAAATGGGTGCTTAACATTAGAACCATCATTTAAAAGGCACAACAAAAATGTTCTTCCTGCGTCAATTCATTCAGCTCAGATTGCCCAAGGAGTTGCTGATACAGTTCTACAGAGGAGTTATTGAGTCTGTCATTTGTACCTCTATAACTGTCTGGTTTCATACAGCAACCAAACAGGATAGGTACAGACTTCAATGGATAGTTAGGATTGCAGAAAAAACAATTGCAACCAGCCTGCCTTCCATGGAGGACCTGTATACTGCAAGGGTCAGAAAGAGGGCTGAGAAAATATCTAGAGACCCCTCATATCCTGGATATAAACTGTCTCAGCTCCTCCCCTTGAGACATCACTATAAAGCATTGCATGCCAAAACAACTAGACAAGGGACAGTATTTCCCCCCCCTATCACTCTGCTGAACACCTAATTCCCACAGAACTTATGCCTAAGGATATTTACCCATGTAGTAGGACTGTATTGCTATTATGCTTCTCGTCTTCTCTACTACCCCCTCTTATTGGTATCATTATTATGATTATTATACTCTGTTACTTTGCATGTACATTGAGAGCTTCTGCATCAGACACAAATTCTTTGTGTGTCTAATCACACTTGGCCAAATAAAGTATTCTATTCCATTTGTAGCTCAGGGTGGAAATGTTGGGTCCTTGGTGCTCTCTGAGCTTGGTTGTTTCCTTGCAGACAAACTAGGGAATATCATCTGATGATGTTACCTAGTTTGGGTAATGAAATGTCTGCAAGAAAACAACCAAAGCTCAGAGAACACCAAGAACCCCTCAATGTAGTTTCCGCCCTAACAGACAAAACTGCCTGTAGAGTTGCATGGGGAACTGTCCAGCAGTGTAGATGCTGAAAACATGATTGTGTCTTTGCAGTAACATCTATGTGAAAAACAAGTCGTCTTATTGTGCTGATTTGCTGGTTCTATCACTGCTTTTTTTTTCTTGGGCATTGAGAAAAAGTTCCAGATGCCTGCAAAGAAAGGGCCATTGTATCCTTCTCTTCTCCAAGAGAAATTGGAAATAAGCAAGGAAAGTAACATTCCTTGAAGACCTGAGTTGTAAGCTCAGTTCGTTGCATTTATCAATTTCCTAGCATGAGATATCTCCACAGTTTCAGATGCTATTTTCAGCTGGGAAAGGTTAAGGTATAGTGTCATATTTGAGTTGAGAAAGAGTGAATATGGCTTTGCCAATGTTTTCTCCCCAAAAGGATTAAGTAAGCCTCAACAGTTGATCTAAATCAGAATCACAATCTGTTAATCTACTCTACTTTTGGTGTACTTTTGGTGTAAACATTTAGGATGAATAGCAGGTAATTTCTATCAAGCAACCCAATAGGTTTGCTTCTCTGCATGCTTGTGATGTTCCATTTTTGTGTCCCTGCAGATCAGTCAGAGCCTTTTGTGCAACCCCATCCAAAACATGCAGACCTCATCAAAGTGTACAACAATACAGATGTGATCAATGTGCCATGTCGTGTCACCTCACCAGATATCAAACCGGAGCTGCTGCTGGTAAGCATTACAATTGTCTTAGTTTATTTCTGAATCTTCTCACAACCTTCATCAAATGGAATAATTTGCTAAGTAATGGGCCACTTTTAGCCATAGATTTTCAAACTAGCAAATTTAAACTCTGGTTCTGATAATTTTGGAAAAGAAACCTATACTCTTTAAAGCAGAGGTCTTCAAACTTGTCAACTTTAACACTTGTGGACTTCAACTCCCAGAATTCTCCAGCCAGCTATTGAAGTCCACAAGTCTTAAAGTTGACAAGTTTGAAGACCTCTGCTTTAAAGTGTCCATGCCTTCTATATGAGAATCAGGCATTTTAAGCATGATAGCAAAAGGAAGATTATATATTTTGGGCATCTATTGGAGAGTTTCTTAGATAAGTGCAATTCCTATTTGTTTTTTATTCTGGGCTTTTTTTTTTTTACCCTGGAAGAACATTTGCTGGAATTTGTTCCAGAAAGGATCCATCTCAGAAAGGATCCATTATTCTCAACCAGAATCCTGGTTGAAGCAAAATCCTAAATTCCTCCAAATTAGGGTTTCAAGATGGTTTTGGTTAATTTCCTGGATGCTCTTGAAAAGCAGCAGGTAGAATATGGTTCTTGTTCCCTGAGCTGAAAGACAGGAGGAGAAGTGGAACTGTTTTATGGCAAGGTAATGCAAGGCCCCAGCCCTAAGAAGTGGGAGCTTTAATTCTATGCCATGTGGATTTTTTTCTCCCTTTTCTCCCATTGCTTCTCTCTTAATAGAACCTGCTTTCAAACTGTCTTTTAAAGAAGGCTAGAATTAGGGTGACATTCTTGAGAGTGGAGAATAATATTATTTCAGTTCTCTGTTATAAAGCAACTAAGTAATGCCTGTGAAATGGATCTAGATGTCTTGGTGGAACACTGCTTAAGTATGAGCCAGCAGTGTGCTGCAGCTGCCAAAAAAGCCAGTGCGGTCCAAGACTGTATTAACAGAGGGATAGCATCAAGATCACAGGAAGTGACACCGCACCAGTGAGGCCACACTTGGAATATTGCATCCAGTTCTGATCAACACGATACACAAAAGAGGCTGAGAATCTTTTAGGAAGCACGAAGAGAAGAGCAACAGGGATGATAAGAGGAAGCTAGACTTCTTATCATGTCTTATACAATGAACAGTTAAGGGAAGTAGGTATGTGTAGCCTAATGAAGGGAAGGATTAGGGCTGACATGATAGCAGTCTTCCAGGACTTGTGGCAGTCATAAAGAAGTTGGGGTTGATTTGTCCTTCAAAGCATCCGAGGGCAGGACAAGAAGCAATGAGTGGAAGCTCATCAGAGGGAGATACAACCTGGAACTAAGGGGGGAAATTTCCTGATAGTGAGAACCATTAATCAATGAAACAGTTTGCCTCCTTGTGGGTGCTCCATCACTGGAGGGATTTAAGAAAAGAAGGAAAGAAGGAAAGAAAAGAAAAGAAGGAAAGGAAAGGAAAGGAAAGGAAAGAAGAAAAGAAAATAAAAAAAGAAGAAAGAAAAGAAGAAAGAAAAGAAGAAAGAAAGAGAAGAAAAGAAAAGAAAAGAAAAAAGAAAACCATTTGTCTGGGATAGTATAAGGACTCCTGCCTTGGGCAGACTTAGAAGACCTCTAAGGTTCCTTCCAGCCCTGTGATTCTAAGGATTGTGTGTGAGTGTCCTGCCTTTTGTTGTACTCTCTCCTCTCAGTGGCCTACAGCTTCCCTGGCTTCCCCCTCTTTCCTCCAATCTCAAGGGAGATTGGAAGTTACAGGGGAAGCTTGGGAAGTTTCAAAGTGATCCAGATATATATATATAACAAAAAATACAGCTGTACAGCACTAGCACTTTCTCTGCCTCCAGCAATGAAACAGCTTAAGGAAGACCACCATAAAATTTGTCCTACCATAGCTGAGTTTGCTGTCATGTAGATTTAACTTACAGTCACTCTTTCTCTGGAGTAAAGAAACTTGACAAATAAATGGAATACCACTGTACTTCAGAGAGTACAATTATGTGTATTAAGTTGCTTCATACTCTTCTCCTGAGGCAATTTTTTTTTCAGAAGTCACCCCAGGCTTCTTAGAAGCTGTTTTTGATATAGAATGATCTTCAGCCAATCTCAAAGTCTCAAATGGAGACTAATAATGGTCATTTCATCTCAGTGTTTGATTGTTGGTATTCACCATGGGTTTTGGAGTTGTTATGGGGTGGTATTTGTTGCTCTAGTCTAGTAGAATTAAACAGGCAATGGGAGCCGGTAGTGTTTGGTGGATAACAGTAGAGGCATCTTACTCATAACATTTGGTAGCTGCCAAAGTAATAAAAATTGCCAAGAATGAGAAACTTCTTTAGTTTTAACGTTGAGGTGAAACAGTACTTTCTTACAAAGAGAGCAATTTCCCTTCAGAAAGTACTCAGTCCAAAACACACACACACATTTTCATAATTTTGAAATTAAACCCATTCTTGACTTTTTTCCTTCTCTCTCCTTCTTGGCTGGCGTAGCAAGAGCTTTGGCTTCCTATAAGTGTTGGCTTAACATCTCTGTTGACTTTTGTCGAAATATATGGAAAATTAATACCAGCCTAGCAGCCTCTCTGAAAGCTGAAGATAACATCTCCTTGAGGAAAGATGCCTTGTTTCTGATCTTTCCCATCTCTGGAGCTGAGTCAAACCTTTTCCATGTGTTGCTCAGTCTTGAACTGGGACCTTGTCCTAGACCTTCAGAAGGATGGGTAGATATTTCCATTTTAGGCTGCTGGGACGTCTGGCCCAAAGACTTTGTTCTTCCTCCTTTGAAAGAGACAGAAGGGGGGGGGGCTGACATTCAGGCCCCAAAAGGAAGGTGTCTCTTTCCCTGACAGACATCTCCAGAAGAGCAGATAAGGCTTTCCGTAGAAGTGTGTTTATCTTGGGCGCCCATCTTTCTGTTCCCATTTAAGGAAAGCTGGCTTGTTATTTTGGCCTTGTCTGGAAATACTACGTGTGGAGCCGGGTTGGCGGCTTCCTTTACTCACAGGAAACTGAAGTGGGGGAGGGAAGGAAGGAGCCTGATGATTTGACAAATTTAGAACATCCTCCTCCAAATTTAATAACTGCTTGGAGATAAAACGGCAGGAAAGAGAGGGAGGAAAAATAGCACCAGGGTCTTTTGAAGGTTGGGGTAAAATCAGCTGTGGCTCCTCTTCTCCTTTCATAACAACTTTTGAATATTGCACAACCAACTTCATTTAATATGTGGAATACGGGGGTGTGTGTCTATATCTATCATATCTATGTGCAATATTTCTGTACATATATATTTTAAATCTGATCATCAGGGGATCCTCAAATGCAGAGTTTTAATATTCAGCACCATTCTGTTTCACAATTTCTGAAACAACAGAGTTTGCCCCTTATAAATTACAATTCTGATGTTTCCATTATACTTTAAAATGACTGCACTCTATCCTCCTTAGATATTTATGGGAAATTAGATGGGTTTCTAATGCTAGAAAGAAGCTCATTCTTCGTGTCAGCTGATCCTGATTAGTTCTAGCGCTGAGCTTGAAATTCAGGCATTTGAATATACACACAATACATACATAATATCTATGTAAAATTAATGTAGAATAAAACCATGTGGACCTTCCCTCCCCGTGGGACCTGAGAAAACCTCAGAAAGGAAATTAACACTGCTGGGAATCACCTACGTTTGCCCTAAACTGCCATGACAGTTCGCCAAAAATGCTATTAATGTAGAAAAGGGATCTATTGGAGCAGGGTTATCCATGTGGAGAGAGTCAAAAAAAGCAAGGAGGCTCACAATATCAAAGCCCTTCCCCAATTTTTACATGGGCTGCATATAGAAAGGGATGGAGCTTCAATCATGCGATCATGGATTTTTTTCGCTTTCAAAAATGTGTTCCGGTTTAATGCTGCCAACTCCAGCCGACTTTGGGATACCTAACTAATCTTTTTTAGCATGATCCACTAAATGTTCCTTTCGACTGCAAATTAGGAATAATTTTCATCCTAAAATGGAGATGAGGCCAATTAAACGTTCCCTTCTTTGCATTTTACAATTGTAGCCTCATAAATTGGCCATGATGATTCAGTACATAAATGAAATTACCATCTAAAAGCAGTAAAAATATTTTTATTGCAAAAGAAGAATTTTTAGGGGAGAAAGAGAGAGAGAGACAAATATTAGTGATAGAGAGCTAAATACTACATAGCTAGATAGCTGGCTGATGTGAGAGAGAGAGAGAGAGAAAGAGAGATGAGAGATAAGAGATAAGAGAAAGAGAGAGAGAGATGAGAAATAGATAGATGATAGAAAGAGGGGAGGATAGTTGGTAAGTGAGAGGGGGGGGGCTCCAATAACCAAGAAAGACACACTGTTTTTTCTAAACAGTTTCCTTTCTCACCTATAGATAGAAATACCTCGAAGACAAATGGGTTTCTATTTCAACTTGGATAAAAGGCAAGAGACCACCACCTTATCCCCACCCCCCACAAGAGAAAGAAACGGGAGTTCTGCCCTTATCCTGCACCACATTCCCTTAAAATATAGCAGGGGTCTCCAATTTTGGAAACTTTAAGACTTGTGGACTTCAACTCCCAGAATTCTGGGAGTTTAAGTCCACAAGTCTTAAAGTTGCCAAGGTTGGAGACCCCTGAAATATAGCACTATTGTTTGGCCCAGAAGAGAAAAGATTTGTAAGACTAAAAAACAAACTTTTGTGACTACACAATGTTTTAAAATAGGTGCTTTATACTGCCTTCTTAATATCACTTTCTGCTTGCCTGATTGTTCTTCTGCAGCTTCAAGGCCCTAACTTCTAATCCAAAGTCCTCTTCAAGCTGCAGCCAACATAGGAGAACAGATAGCTTGGCTTAACATGAAGCACTGTCCCATGTTGTCTTTTCCAGGGTGAAAGCAGGGGATTATATAGGACACAATTTGGAAGAACGGGTCTCAGTGGCCAGTGATGGTGACATCTGTAGTTTTGGGGCAGCAATGATTGGACCTTGTAGGTACAGGAGACAAAGTTCATAATAGGGCATGAAGGACAAGTCAGGATGGAGGAAGACCCTGGAAGTGAGAAGTGAAGCATGCCAAACTGCAGAGGGACATAGCAGGATTCCAGATATCCTTGTTGTTCCAGCTCAAATCAGCTGGGACAGGAAACTGATTGATATTCCTTCCTGTTGAGGAGGAGCCGAGGTGGCGCAGTGGTTAAAAGCAGCACTGCAACCTATTTCAGCTGACTGCTAGTTCAGCAGTTCAGCTGTTCAAATCTCACCAGCTCAAGGTTGACTCAGCCTTCCATCCTTCCGAGGTGGGTAAAATGAGGACCCAGATTGTTGGGGGCAATATGCTGAACTCTGTAAACCGCTTAGAGAGAGCTGTAAAGCACTATGAAGCGGTATATAAGTCTAAGTGCTATTGCTATTGCTATTGCTATTGATCTGCTGTTTGTTCCGGGAACATAGAATGCTTGTCTATCTAGGCAAGATTTTGGAAGATGCAGTTGTGAAGCGTGTACAAGAACCAGATACACCAGCAAGCTGTAGTTCATGGCAGATTGTCATCCTGGAAAAGGAAATAACAATTGTTACACTAAGCCAGGGCTCTCCAAACTTGGCAACTTTAAGACTTGTGAACTTCAACTACCAGAATTCTGGGAGCTGAAGTCCACAAGTCTTAAATTGCGAAGTTTGGAGACCCCTGCACTAAGCTAAAAATCATGGTTTACAAACCAGAGGGGTTAGGTTCTAATGATTAACTTGAAAACTGACTAGTGTCTGTTCACCATGCCACCAACCAGAATCAATGAGGATGATGAAGATAGTTCAGACATCTACTATGCAGGTCCACCCAGAAGTTTTTTCTCTTCTCCATTTTTGCTATTTAAAAAACTGTCACACTATTGCTTGGCTGCTTAAATTTATCTTTTTACCTAGCTATGTTGCATACGCTTTTAAAACTCTCTCTTGAAATAAGGCATGATGCCCAAAATAAGTAATATAAATTCAGATCATAGAAAGCTAGCTTATCATGCACTTAACCATGTTAAGGAAATTATGACTTGCTTAATTATTCCCAATTTCTGGGTGTTAAGGTATATTGATCCAGAAACTAGCCATGTGGTTCGATTTGTGCAACACGTAGGGCTAAAATGGGATTGGTTAGTTTAGTGTTTCTCAATCTTGGCCACTTTAAGATGGGTGGACTTCAACTCCCAGAATTCTCCAGCTAGCCATGCTGACTAGGGAATTCTGGCAATTGAAGTCCACCTGTCTTAAACTGGCCAAGGTTGAGAAACACTGGGTTAGTTTATGGTTATGATGTATTGGACAAACAGCCACTGATTTGATCCATTAATCAATATAATTCAGTGTTCGTGACTTGACTGACAGCAGTCCAGAGTCAATCCAGAATCTCAGGCAGAATCTCCGAGGTTGTATTTGAAGATGACAGTGATTGAATTGGAGAACTACAATGAGTGATTTATTGCTCCTTAAATGAAGAAATAGAGACAAGAGATGGATCTGAACTGAACAGAACTGAACTCATATCAAGCACAAAAGACCAGGTCCATGTGAAGGTCCAATTAAACTGATTTATTGCTACTCATGCCTATGCATAGGAATATTCTCAACTAATGGTTAACACTTGCAGGATCCAATCTGGGTCGGTCTACTGGGACTAGAGGTTTAGTCTTCCAAACTTTCGGATTTATGCTGGAGCCCATGAAGACATTCTGGTAAAGAGAAGTTCCCTGAGGATGGGCTCCATCATGAGTCCAAAAGCTCGGAAGACTAAACCTCTGGTCCAGGTGACCAAGCCTGATTGGATCCTGCAACATTATCTTGGGACACCTATATATGCCTTCATTCATGAGTTAGCACTTGGAGCTAGATAAGAGTCAATGAAATTCAAGGGAACTTAGTCCTCTTTTGGCTGCGTAAGGATTCTAGACGGACCCCTCTTTTAACTCTGCTGTCAGATTCAGCCCCTCCTTCTCCTACAAGTAGAGATTTTGCAACATCCTGTCTTTGGGAAGATGATGTTCTGTTCTTGCCAGAAATGGTCTGAAACATCCCACTTCAATTGCCGAATGGAGTTTGAAATTGCCCATTTTGAGGGTGGGCCACTTTTAGTAAGTCTGTGAGAGGTGCATCTGATGTCTAAACATTTTCAGGAAATTTGGAATGAGTCTTAGAATGGCACTCTCAAGATCAGAACAGCATCTTCCCAAAGATGGGACATTTCTTGTTTGGGACATTTCAAGATCCAAACAGCTTGAATGCTTCTTAATTATATCTACTGTAGCTGTCAACTGTCCAGCTGGTGAATCCAGAAAAATAAACCCCTGGGTTGTTACGAGGGTGAGTCAAAATGTAATGCCATTTTCTTTAGGACAGGTATAATTACCAACACAGGAACATGTAGCATACATCAAAATGAAGCTGGTCCTCTGTGGATCACATCCCTACTTTTCAACATAGTCACCGTTTCTCTCAATAGCAATGTTCCACCTTCGAATGAGAGCATGTATCTCTGCCTTGTAAAATTCTGTTGACTGTTCTTTGAGCCACTTCTTCACTGCAGTTTTCACTTCCTCGTCACTGGAATAATGTTTGCCTCTCAAAACCTCCTTCATGGGGCCTAAATCTAAAGTATTGTCCTCAAACACATTTTGTAATCGTCTGTGAATGTTCACAGGGGTTTCCCCCTCAACAACAAGGAATTCAATCACTGCTCTTTGTTTTTGACACAACTCTAAGGGGGCAGCCATTTTGAATTTTCCTTGCGAGTCTAAAAACCTGAAAAGTAGGAAACAAAATATTTCAGAACGTAAATGATATAATCATTTATAACTGGGAAAAATTTCAGGTATTTTTATTTAAAAGTTCACCTGAAATAAAGAAAATGGAATTACTTTTTGACTCACCCTCGTATTTTTCCAAGAGTATAAAACTTTACTGAATAAACCACATTGGCACAGAAGAAGCAAAACCAACTCTGGGCTTCCCGCGCAAATAGTTCATTCCTCCTTTCCCCACTGGCCACTCAAAGTCCATTACATCCGCCAATCACTTCTGTTCATTTTGTTATCGGAACCAGCCGGCCACACTGGGACATCTGCTTGGGGTGTCCTTGAGGGGGGTAGCAATGTCTCACAGGAACTGAGGATGCTTGGATGCCATTCCCCCCACCTTTGCATTCCAACCCACCATCGCCCTGTTCTTTGTCAAGCTATGAACGAAGCGGAATGTAGGCCACAGTGGCGCAGTGGTTAGAGTGCAGTACTGCAGGCTACTTCTGTTGATCACTGGCTGCCAGCAGTTTGGCAGATCGAATCTCACCAGGCTCAAGGTTGACTCAGTCTTCCATCCTTCCGAGGTGGTTAAAATGAGGACCCAGATCGTTGGGAGCAAGATGCTGACTCTGTAAACTGCTTAGCGAGGGCTGTAAAGCACTATGAAGTCTAAGTGCCAGTGCTATTGCTAGGCGAAAGTCCGAGTCAGTTTTGACAGTAGCTTTATCTCAGACAAAAAAGTACTATCTTTATATTTGCTTTTTCTTCTTTAGCATCAATCTCCTAAGCCTCTCACCTATGAGAGGAAGGAATGGGACCCAAAGAAAGGATTCATGATCACTTCACCCTCCACTGAGTTCTTTAGTGGAATGATCAAATGTGTTGCTACAGTCAACGAGGCACAATATGAGACATATTACTTGACCCAGAGAGTGGGTAAGTGGATGACTGCTTTTTCTCTGGGTGCTGAAAATGTCCTCTTTGGACATAAAGTTCCATTGCTGGACTACCAGTAGTCCTCGACTTATGACCATAATTGAGCCCAAAATTGATGCCACTGGCTGAGACATTTGTTACTCTAAGTGAGTTTTGCCCCCATTTTACCATTTTTCTCGTCATGTTTGTTAAGTGAATCATTGCAGTTGTTAAATTAGTAAGACGGTTGTTAAGTGAAACTGGCCTTCTCATTAAAAGGTCACTAAAGGGGATCACATGATCTCGGGACGCCGCAACCGTCACAAATATGAAACAGTTGTCAAGCATCTGAATGTAAATCACATGACCATGAGGATGCCACAACGGTCATAAGTGTGAAAAATGGTCATAAGTCATTTCAATGTCATCGTAACTTCAAATGGTCACTAAACAAACTGTTGTAAGTTGAGGACTGCCTATATATTCTGCACTAAGCCTGATTCCAGTTATGGAAATCAAATGGATTTGCCTCCATAAACACCCCTCAAAGTTCTACCAGTGCTGGTATTAGGTGCTCTCCATGAAAAGATATGACTGAAGGGCCATCAAAGACGTTGATTCTGTATGTGATCATCAATGTTGCTGGAGGAGATGCTTGATCACTGACTTTCTTATTTCTTTTAGAGATGCGAATTTGGAACGTGGTTGTGAAAGCAACTCCCAAAAAACTCTTGGTTGGAGAAACCCTTAACTTGGAATGCAAAGGGCAGACGTACCGGAATGGACGGTTACAATTTCAATGGAAATTTCCAGGAAGGAGGGTGAGTCATTCCAGTGGGTCCCTTAGTTGAGGGAAGACCTTGGCCTGCTCCAAGGGTCTTTCTCTTTTCTGAAGATCTCTTTCCTTAATTCTTCAGACTACTACAGGTAATCCTTTGAGCCCCAAATTTGAGACATTTCTTAAGCGAGTGTTGCCCCTTTGTTGCCCAAGGGATTATGACCACCCTTGCCAAGTTGTTAAGTGAATCACTGCAGTTGTTAAGTTAGCAACACGATTATTAAGCTTCTCCATTGAGTTTGCTTGTCAGAAGGTTGCAAAAGGTGATCATCACATGACCCCAGGAGACTGCAACCGTCATAAATATGAACCAATTGCCAAGCGTCTGAATTTTGATCATGTGGCCATGGGGACGCTGCAATGGTCGTAAGTGTGAAAAATGATCATAAGTCACTTTTTTCATGCCGTTGTAACTTCAAACGGTGATTAAATGAACTATTGTAAGTTGAGGACTACTGTACCTCAACATCAGGGCAGTCTGTTGAAAATTCTTGGGTCCATATAAATAAGCATGGAAAGAATGATTAATAACCGCTACATAAATACTACATTTAAAAGTTAGAAAAACAGATCAGAATGTTTGTACACAACACTTTCTCTTTTTGAAACCAGAACAGAAAATTACTCCTTGAAATACCTCAGGGTTCCCCAAACTTGGCAACTTTAAGACTTGTGGACTCCCAGAATTCTCCAGCCAGCACAGCCTTAAAGTTGCCAAGTTTGAAGACCTCTGAAATACCTGGTGGTATAGTCTTTTAAACATTAAAACAGAAAGAAGGGAATCCCTAGTCACCTTCTAAAATTCTTAGCACTAGCACTTAATATACCGCTTCATACTGCTTTACCGTCCTCTCTAAGTGGTTTACAGAGTCAGCATCCTGCCCCCAACAATGTGGGTCCTCATTTTATCAACCTCAGAAGGATGGAAGGCTGAGTTAACCTTGAGCCAGTGAGACTTGAACTGCTGGCAGTCGGCAGAGTCAGCCTGCAATACTGCATTGCATAACCACTGCGCCATCAAAGGCTCATTGGAGTCTACTCCCATCATACACACATCTAGCAAAAGATACCACGATATTCCCCTTTACAGCTTTTATTTGAGGGCTTTAAAACTGAACTCGGTGGAAATTTTTCTATGCCTCTCTCTTGTTCTCTTCTAGGAACTAAGGACAGGAAAGAATCTTGACCAGAGTATCTCCGTGTACAAAGGCTCTAGTTATGTGACTATCACAAATGTCACAATGGAAGACAAAGGACATTACATATGCAAAGTGTTCAATATGGGCGAAGGAGGCATAGAAGTCAATACTACAGTCACAATATTCAGTAAGAATGACCACAAAAGTGGGAAAGCCACGGTGTCAAAAGAGATGTGATCAGAGCATGCCACTTTTCCGCAAGCTGATATGTTGATAGGCTGCTGGTACCACCGTTTTAGGAGACCCTTCCTTGCTGATAAGACCCTCACAGAACCAACATAGCTCCCTCCTCAATCCTTTCAACTCAGTGATGACTTAAAATACTCATTCATCACCAGAGGCACCAGGCTCAGCATTTCCAACTTCCCCAGCTCAGTTAACTTACCCTGAAATTGTTTGCTTGACATAGAGTGGTGTTTGTTTTTTTTTAACAAATATTGTCAACATTCGTGGATAAAAATAAGTTGTTTCTTCTTCTTCCACAACTTCTCAATTGCTTATATCAGGTGTTTCTCAACCTTAGCAACAGAGCTGGCAGAGGTCTTCAAACTTGGCAACTTTAAGACTTGTGGACTTCAACTCCCAGAATTCTCCAGTCCACAAGTCTTAAAGTTGCCAAGTTTGGGGACCCCTGCCATGCAGCTTAAAGTTGCCAAGGTTGAGAAACTCTGGCTTATATCACTTTCCCTGTGGTTTAGAGTCACCCTTCATTAGGCTACCCTTATTTTTAGACCCCAATTTAGTCAGGGGGTCCATCCAGGGAAAATAGCACACAATATTCCAAAGTTACACCTATGTATGTCTTGAAAGTACAGGTAGTCCTTGACTTGCAACCACAATTGAGCCCAAACTTTCTGTTGCTAAGTGAGACATTTGTTACGTGAGTTTTGCTTCCTTTTACGACCTTTCTTGCTACAGTTGTTAAATGAAGCACTGCAGTTGTTAAGTTAGTAACATGGTTGTTAAGTGAATCTAGCTTCTCCGTTGACTTTGCTTGTCAAAAGGTCACAAAAAGTGATCACATGGCCCTGGGACATTGCAACTGTCATAAATATGAATCAGTTGCCAAGGGTCTGAATTTTGATCACGTGACCATGGCATTGCTGCAACGGTCGTAAATGTAAATGGTCACAAGTCACTTTTTTCAGTGCTGTTGTAACTTTGAACAGTCACAAAATGAACTGTTGTAAGTTGAGGACTACCTAATCACCCAAGGAATGATAAATCTTTTCATTCTTGTAGTATCTTTAAGAAATTCCAGAAATGTGTCCTAATGCATTGTCACTTTGAAAAACATCATGTTCACAGCTGAAATTAAACAGAAATCACCCTTCCTTGTCATGGACCATCTGCTGCTGTGTGTTGTTGATATATTTTAATAATTACCCAATTGTGGGTCAGGAAAAAAATGGATTGTGTGCTATGGAAAAACCCCCATTAATTCAAGAGTTAAAAGAAATACTGTCCAGAAAAGATAGTGCCTGTATATTATTATTGCCTTCACTTAGAATGGGTGTTTCTAAAATGTCCCTGTTGCTTTCATACATTGGATCTTCGTCACAACTGTCTGCAGTTCAAACTGTACCTCAGAGTCAAATTAATAAAATGTCACTACACATATGAAAAATAAATACCACATGCTTTAAATTTGTAACCAATGCCACTCCATTTCTTGTTTTTTTTCCCCATTTCACATCTGCCTGGTTGTCTTTTTTTCTGATTTCTTATCTTTTGCACATGTTATTTTGATGTCCAGCAAAAAAAAAATAATCTGACAGCTTTGCAAAGCAAACTAGCAATTAACTCTTATTCTTTCTCTCATTTATTGAAGAACAAGCTTTCGTTAATTTTGTCAGAAAGAGGCAACATCTGTATTATGAGGCCAGTGCAGGACAAAAAGTGCTGAAGCTGGCCTGGAAGGTTGATGCTTTCCCTCCCCCTGATGTGGCTTGGTAAGGACTGAGATGGAGCTCCTAAATTGCAGTAAAATTTGGGGACAGGGTATAATTGCAATTGTTGTTGTTGTTGTTGTTGTTGTTGTTGTTTCTTCTTCTTCTTCCTCCTCCTCCACCTCCTCCTCCTCTCCCTCCCTCCCTCCCTCCCTCCCTCCCTCCCTCCCTCCCTTCCTAATTTGTATATAATTTCCTCTAATTTTATCTATGAGGAAGGTTTCCCTGAGAGAGCTAATAATTAAATGAAGGTTTCAACCTGGATTTTCTTGGTCAAACCCCAATCTTTAACCAATAGCCCAGTGATGGTGAACCTTTTTTGGTTCGTGTGCCAAAAGGGGGGAGCGCGGGGGGTCGCGCGTGTGTGTGCCCACACCCATAATTCCATGCCCCCCCACGCATGCATTTGTGATCCACCCATACGTGATGGCACACCCATTTTTCGCTCTCCCCAGGCTTTAGAGTGTTCCTAGGAGCCTGGGGAGGGCGAAAACGGCCTCCCCCCCCCGAGGTCCTCCGGAGGCCGGAAACGTTCTGTTTGCTGACTTCCGATTGAACCGGAAGTTCCGTTTTTTTGCTCTCCCCAGGCTTCAGAGCCTTTTTAGCAGCCTGGGGAGGGTGAAAACGTCCTCTCCCCCCCAGAGACCCTCCGGAGGCCAGAAATGGCCGGTTTCCCAACTTGAAATGGGCCATTTCTGGCCTCCGAAGGGCCTCTGGGGGGAAGGACGTTTTCGCCCTCCCCAGGCTCCTAGAAAGGCTCTGAAGCCTGGGGAGAGCAAAAAACGGGCCTTCCCCACCCACTCCAGAAGCTGAAATCAGGCTGTTTCCTGACTCCCAGTGGGCCCAGAAGGCCCGAAAATCAGCTGGCCGGTGCCCGGACCTGAGCTCGCGTGCCCACCAATATGGCTCCGCGTGCCACTTGTGGCACGCGTGCCATAGGTTCGTCATCACGGCAATAGCCCATGGTGTTCAATAGGGCCTCCCCTGGTGTACCTTCATGCCAAGCTCTATCTATCTGCCAAGACAAGACAAGCTTTTCTTCTCTTCACACATTTGGGGTGCCAGAGAATTCCATGTTTGTTCTTGAGTTTACCTTATTGCTTCATGAGGATCCTGTTCACGAGGTCATTTGTTGCCTTCCTTTTGTTTCCATGCTATTCTTTTACAGTCCTTTCTCTCTGGCTGCATTTGCTTCCTGACTTAAGACGGTTCTTCTGGAGGATTTTTCTGCAGAAGGCCTCTTCCCTTGGAATGGAATAGGGAATGGCGGGATACAAATAATCAATAAACCTGCAGATTATAAATCAGTAAAAGGCAGGATATGCATGTAGCCTCTTTTGTCTTAGATAGCTTAGAACTATGTTCAGTGCAAGTACCCAATGACTCATCTCAGCCATTTCACAAAATGTTCTTCTCCTTTGCAAAACATTTTAAAAGCAGTTTCTTTTCCATCACATGAAATTTGCAGAGCCACAGCGTGGAAGAAATCTGTTTCGCAGACTGAGCTATTTCTGCATGAACTCTTCACTACTTAGAAAACAGTTTCCAGGAACTAATGTTCTATAGTCCCTTTTTACGACTGTAGGTTTCGCTCAATCTGTTAGCCATTTTATATACAGGTAGTCCTCAACTTTCAATTGTTCAATAACGACGGTTCAAAGTTACAGTGGTAGTGAAAAAAGTGGCTTCTGGCTAGTTCTCACACTTATGACGGTCGCAGCATCCCCACAGTCATGTGATCAAAATTGAGCACTTGTCAACTGGCATGTATTTACAATGGTTGTAGCATCCCAGGGTCATGTGATCAAATTTGCGACTTTCTCAGCCAGTTTACGACAAGCAAAGTCAATGGGGGAAGCCAGATTTGCTTAATGACTACACGACTCTCTTAACAATCGCCTTGCTTAACAAAGAAAATCCTGGTTCCAATTATGGTCATAAGCATAGGACTATCAGTACTACGGAGATGTAAAGAAATAACTACAACCAAACCATTTTATAATTCCCTTGTAAGGCCACACTTGGAATATTGCATCCAGTTTTGGTGGCCACATTAGAAAAAAGATGTTGAGACTCTAGAAAGAGTGCAGAGAAGAGCAACAAAGGTGATTAGGGGTCTGGAAGCTAAAACATATGAAGAAGAATTGCAGGAATTGGGTATGTCTAGTCCAGTGCAAAGAAGGACCAGGGGAGACATGATACCACTGTTCCAATATTTAAGGGGCTGCCACAAAGAAGAGGGTTTTTTTCCTAAAGCCCCTGAAGGCAAGACAAGGAACAATAAAAGGAAGCTAATCAAGGAGAGAAGCCACCTAAGAACTAAGAAGAAATTTCCTGACAGTGAGAACAATCAAACAATGGAATGGCTTGCCTTCAGAAGTTGTGAGTACCCCATCACTGGAGGCTCTTAAGAAGAGACTGGACAGCCACTTGTCTGGAATGGTACAGGGTCTCCTGCTTGAGCAGGGGATTAGGCTAGAAGGCCTCCAAAGTCCCTTCCAGCTTTGTTATTCTATATCCAAACTCCAGGCTTCTTATCTCCCTAAGAACAGAGTTCTGAGTTTGATAGAACCAACAGAGAAAGTGACTGAGGAATCAGAGTTAGGATTTCCAGGAAGAAATTCAGTAGCTCTTCCATGCTTGCAGCAGACCCACAAAATGGTGATGTCTCCCAAGTCCTGCAACTGACACTAATCATTGCCTCCCCCTCCCCAACTCCAAGGATGGAAAAACAGTTTTTAAAAACCTCTTTTCCCCTCAATTGCCAGCCCAGTTTTCAATCCCTGCCAAAGGAGCAGAAAGAAAAATGGATTATGCTGTAACGTTGATATGTTTCTCTTCCCTATCCATCCCCCCACTGCAAATAACACGGTGGTTTAACTTTTAATAGATTTATTTCAGTCTCTGATTTCAGTTCTCTAATTCTTGGATGGATAGTCTTCAGGCATGTCCATAGTGCATAGCCAAAAAGTCAAGCAGCTGCATCACACATAGGATACAAATCAATGATACCATCACAGTCACCATCTTAATATTTTTGACCACCCAGGCCTTTTGCTAAAATATTTATTTGTTTGTTTGTTTGTTTCCAGCCTTTATTATTTTTACAAATAACTCAAGGTGGCCAATATGTCCAACACACCTTCCTCCTCCTATTTTCCCCACAACAACAACCTTGTGAGGTAGGTTGGACTGAAAGAGAGGAACTGGCCCAAAGTCACCCAGCTGGCTTTTGTGCCTAAGGCAGAACTAGAACTCACTGTCTCCTGATTTCTGTCTTGATGCCTTAACTACCACACCACCCTGGCTCTCTTGTATTGCAATAGAACATGCAAACTTTAGAGCTTTAATGCTTTGTATTTGAGCCCAAACTTTTGTTGCTAAGCAAGACAGTTGTTAAGTGAGTTTTGCCCTATTCTATAAAATTTCTTGTCACAATTGTTAAGTGAATTGCTGCATTTATTAAGTTAGTAATACGGTTGTTAAGTGAAATTGTCTTCCTCATTGACTTTGCTTGTCAGAAGGTCGCAAAGGGGGATCATGTGACTCTGGGACACTGCAACCGTCATAAATGTGAGTCAGTTGCCAAGCATCCAAATTTTGATCACGTGACTGTGGGGAAGCGACAAAGGTCATAAGGGTGAAAAATGGTCATAAGTCACTCTTTCAGTGCTGCTGTAACTTTGAACGGATGCTAAGCAAATGGTTGTAAGTCAAGGATTACCTGTACTGGGAATTTACTGTGGGATCAATCCAATTTGTAGATGGGTGGGGAACATTCCACTTGGGCAGAGAGGCCTGAACTTGCCTGAACATCCAGAAAATCTAGCTCTAAATTAAAATTTAAACATTAAATTTGCTCCGAAATGTGACGCCCTCTATTCCTTTGTCTTAGCTGTTTTTCATTCCCATTTTTTCTGGTCCAATCAGGTACAAAGATGGCCATCTGATCAAAGCCAATGACTGCTATGACTTAGATCCTGAGAGGTACAGGATAATCATCAGGGATGTGAGACCGAAGCATGCTGGGAACTTTACCCTGTATTTGAGCAACCCAAAGCATGGTCTCTATAAAAATCTCACCATCCAACTTGTTGTCCTTGGTAAGTCTCTAGCTTCTTCCACTTCTTTTTGGGTGCAAGGCCAGACAAAGTGTGAAGCAGAAGGACCATATATTGAGTTGGCCTATGGACCAAGAACAAATATTCAAGGTTGATACTGTTATGGTTGGTACTATAAGAACATGACTTCTATCACTAGTTCTACCACAATTGCCACTCTTACCATCACTATTCTAACACCAGGCTGGATCATCAACAAAATTCAGAACTGTCAGATCACTGCAAAAATAGCATCCAGTTGATAGCCTATGATGCTATCACAGCAAAAAGGACATATGTGATGGGAATGGAAGAAATAGTGTGATTTGGAGGCAGAAAGCTGCTCACATCAGCAAGTCCATTATTGACCTTTCTAAATTTTCCACCAAATGTGCATTTAGACAGATTGTATGGACGATTTCTACAAAAGGAATTCTCCAACTATTCCTCAAAGACAGAATTCCTTCCAGTAGAGACAGTAGAACCACTTCTGGAAAGAACCTAGAAAGGATTAAGGGGGACATGATAACCGTCTTCCAATACTTGAAGGGCTATTACAGAGAAAATGGGATTGATCCAGTCTCCAAAGAACTAGAGGGCAGGAGAAGATGTAATGGGTGGAAGATCATTAAAGAGAGATCCAACCTAGAAGTAAGGAGAAATTTTCTGACAGTGTGAACAATTAATCAGTGGAACAGCTTGCCTCCAGGAGTTGTGGGTGCTCCATCACTGGAGATTTTCAAAAATAGTCTGGACAACCATTGGCTGGCATGGTATAAGGTCATCTGCCTTGAGCAGAGGATTGGACTAGAAGATCTCTGAGGTCCTTTCCAGACCTATCAGTCTATGCTTTATGAGTTCCCAATTGAGGTTTTCCTTATATTTTCATGGAAGCACCAGGAGCTGTGTGGGCTTCAGATTGCTGGTGAGCGGATTGTGCAATGAGATTGAAATCATTCTCTGCCTTGACCATGTTATCCCTTTGAAATGCTGGAACAGCAGAATCCTGTCCTGAGGATGTCACCATCTTTGTCTTCGAGTCCAAAAGCTATTTAGAGAGATATTATTTTTTTTATTAAGAGATGAGATGATGAATCAGTTTCTCTGTTTCAGTTTCCTACCTGTCATCTCTGTGAGTAGAACCAGGGCATCTGCCTGGGGTGTTAGTAAACATCAAGATGGAACCCACATATTGTAATTGAAACCAGTGGTGGGTTGTAAATAATTTTGCCACTGGTTTGTGCGCGCACTTGCGTGCGGAACGCTTCTGCGCATACGCAGAAGCGTCCCGGGCAGGTGGGCAGAGCCTCCTGCCGCCAGCGCTACCGGTTCTAAGAACTGGTCTGAACCGGGAGAAACCCACCGCTGATTGAAACCCTCCAAATGCAATTAAAAAGAGTCCCAGGTTTCAATTCCAAGGACTTTTTTTTGCAGACACCTCGGGTGCCAATAAAGCAAGCAAAGAGACAGAACAGTTAATCACTGACAAAGAATTCAAGAAATGCAAAAAATATGTCAGTTTGTGTGCTTGCACTTACATGTGGGAAAGAGAGAGAGGGGGGGGAGAGAGAGAGAGAGAGAGGGAGGGAGGGAGGGAGGGAGGTGGGTGTGTAAAGCAATTCATCAATTGATAAATTGATAAAATTGGCAGCTGCAGTACACTGCTGGCACTTAAATATAAGCCAGCAGAGTGCTGCAGCAACCAAAAAAGCCAACACAGTCCTAGGCTGCATTAACAGAGGGATAGAATCAAGATCACGTGAAGTGTTAGTACTGCAATATTGCATCCAGATTTGGTTGGCACAACAGAAAAAATATGCTGAAACTCTAGAAAGAGTGCAGAGAAGACCAACAAACGTCCGAGGTAGGTAAAATGAGGACCCAGATTGTTGGGGGCAATGTAAATATACATTGCTTACTGGTGTAAACCGCTTAGAGAGTGCTTGCACTGTGAGGCGGTATATAAATCTCACAAAATAAATAAATAAATAAATAACAAAGATAATTAGGGGGCTGGAGGCTGAAACATATGAAGAACGGTTGCAGGAACTGGGTGTGTCTAGTCTAGTGAAAAGAAGGACTAAGGGAGACATGATAGCAGTGTTCCAATATCTCAGGGACTGCCACAAAGAAGAGGTGATCAACCTATTTTCCAAAGCACCTGAAGGCAGGACAAGAAGCAATGGATCCAAACTAAATCAAGGAGAGAAGCAACCTAGAACTAAGGATAAATTTCCTGACAGTAAGAACAATAAGTGGACCGGCTTGCCTCCAGAAATTGTGGGTGCTCCAACACTGGTTGTTTTTAAGATCAGATTGGGAACCATTTATCTGAAATGATATAGGGTTTCCTGCCTAAGCAGAGGATTGGACTAGAAGACCTCAAAGATCCCTTCCAACTCTGTTATTCTGTTATTCTGTTAAATGAATACATAGCTTTTTGTACAGTGTTCTTACGTGAAAGCATATGTGTGTGTTTTGAAATTTAATCATCAAATCTGACCAGCTAGTATGTAAGGAAACCCATTTGATTGGCTACAGGACCAATTTAGGCAATATAACAGTTGCTTGGATCAGTGGCATATACGATATGGTTAATGTAACCTCTCTAATGCAAATGCATATCACAATCATTGCTTGTTTGTTTTGCATAAGAATAAGACTCTTCCTAAATAACAGGACCAACAAAACAGGCTTGGCATGGAACTCCAGCAGCTAACACAAACATTGATTGTGCGTTGCCTCAGGTCCAGCCAGCCTTGCGGCCTTAATGATTTTGTCAGCTTGCCGCTTCCAAATTTGTGTGCAATTTCACACACAAGTACTCCCTATTGTTCTTCTGTCATGCATCAGCCTGGCAGGGTGAATTAATTGGGGAACCATTATTGCAATTATTGTAAAGATGTCACTTATCGAAAACATGACCGGCTCAAGGAATGCTGATAACGTGCATTGTGGAGAAATATCACTTTGCAAAAAGGACAAGTGAGAGATAATAAAGAACAGATGTTTCATTTTTGGTAGCAGATTATTCTAAAAAAACCCTTCCTGCATGTAACAAAAAAATGCCCAGAAATCATTTGTTTTTCTGCCAAAGATTTGACTGGCTTTAATATAAATGAATAGGGAGATAGGGAGTTCTATGTCAGAGTGATAGAAAATCAGTTTTATTAGGTGATTAATTATTAGGATTGTTATTATTAATGGTTAGCACATGGCTGAACTTCAAGAATTGCCATATATTTAAATTTCCCTCCTTGTCAGCACACACTCAGTTTTCTAAGCACCAGTGTGTGTTAATTCTGTAAAACACATGTCAATTCTATGATAGGAATAATTAGGAAGGGACTGAAAATCAAACTGCCAATTTATTAATGCCCTGATATAAATCTATGGCTTCCTGGTGTCAACCAATCAAGATGTTATCAAAGCCACCATCTCTGTATTATTATTATCACTATTAAATTTCATGGCCCACCTATATACTGGCAATGCCTCCTTCTTAGGGCTGAGAGAAAGTAACTGGACCAGGGTCATGCAGTCAGCTTTATAGGTGGATCTAGAATTCAGTCTCCTGGTTTCTAGCCTGATGCCTTAACCACTACATCAAAGGGGCTCCCTTGGTAGATCCATCCTCTAAAATTTTCCACTCCTCTTTAAAGCCATCAAAAGTAAGTAGCCAACATAGCAGCTTGTGAGAACGAACCCCACAGGTCAATTCTGTGCTTTAGAAAGAACGTTTCTTCTAAGCTCCTTCCAGTCAGCTTCATTGGATGAGCCTTATTATTATAATGATAATTTAATCATTGTCCAAAGCCTCATTATCTTATATAGCAAAAGCTGACATATACTGATTGCAGTTGCATACAATAAATTAGAAACTAATTGTTTCTGTATGCTAACTGCCAGAAACAATTTCATTCATACTTTACCATGGCCAAGGGCCATCAATTTGAAATATCATGCAAATATCATGCAAATGATATTTACAAATACTGTGCAAATATCATGTTAAAATGTCCAGACTATAAACCATGTGTGTTCAGGTAAGATGAGCAAGACTTAATCAGGGTGTCCAAGAAAGTTTGCCAATAGGTCCAAACAAATTTACCCCCAGTTTAGTGCAATGGTTAAAGGCACCAGCCTAGATAGCAGAAGAGTTTGAGTTTTGTTCTCACCTTAGGCATGAAGTCACCTACAGGTGGCCTTGGGCCAGTCCTTCTTTCTCAGCCCTGGGAAGGTGGCAGTGGTGCACCCCTTCTGAAAACTTGCAAAGAAAATTGCAAGGATGTGTCTGGGCAGTTGCCAGGAGTCAACACTAACTCAGAAACATCTAATAATAATTTATTTTAGCAGCTCAGGAACAGGCTTTGTCAACTACAGTAATTGCAGGAAAGTTATAATTCATCATTTAACTAACAAGAGTAAATGTCACTTTTGTAATGAAAAGGATGAAACAATTGACCATTTGATTAATGGCTGCTGCAAAATTTCCCAAACTGACTATAATCATCAAATTGAGAAAGTTTTGGAAAATGAGAAGGTTAAGCTCTTAGAGCAACAGCAATAGCACTCAGACTTATATACTACTTCATAGTGCTTTACAGCCCTTTCTAAACGGTTTAGAGCAGTGATGGCGAACCTTTTTTCCCTCAGGTGCCGAAAACGCGTGCGCGCACGCTGTCACGCACGTGTGAGTGCCCACACCCATAATTCAATGCCTGGGAAGGGCGAAAACGGCCTTTCCCGCCCCCGCAGAGGCCCTCTGGAGGCTGGAAATGGCCCGTTTTTCGCCCTCCCCAGGCTCCAGGGGCTTCCCTGGAGCCTGGGGAGGGCGAAAACACCCCCCTGGAGGCCCTCTGGAAACCTAAAATGCCCTCACAGAGCCTCCACACAAGCCAAAAATCAGCTGGCCGGAACGCACATGCATGCTGGAGCTGAGCTAGGCAACGGCTCGCGTGCTGGCAGATATGGCTCCGTGTGCCACCTGTGGCACGCGTGCCATAGGTTCGCCATCACTGGTTTAGAGAGTCAGCATCTTGCCCCCAACAATCTGAGTCCTCATTTTATCAACCTTGGAAGGATGGAAGGCTGAGTCAACCTTGAGTCCATCAGGATCAAACTCCTGGCTGTGGGCAGAGTTTGCCTGCAATACTGAATTCTAACTAAGTTTTTGTAGATTACCAATAATGATAATAATTAAAATGCCAAATCCAGACTAAACATTTGGCTAACTGTGTGACAAATCGATAACAATAATATTGTTATTATTGATGAACAATTTTTCATCACAATATTATTACTATTGATGAATAATTGAGGAAACTAGGTATATCTAGTCTAAGATCATTAAACAGATATCCAACCTAGAAGTTAGGAGAAATTTCCTGACAGAACAATGAACCAGTGGAACGGCTTGCCTCCAGAAGTTGTGGGTGCTCCATCACTGGGTGCCCATTCCTCCTGCTCAAGCAGAGGAATGGGCTAGAAGACCTCTAAGGTCCCTTCCAAGCCTATTATTCTATGTTCTGTATATGTGGATAAAAATGCTGAATTCAGTCTAAACATGTAGCTGGTTGTGTGACTAACTATAAAAATAGCAGAGTAACAGGAGAGGCCCCACCATCTGGACCATTCCTGATCCAGGAGAGCCAGGGTTAAGGGTACAGATAGGTTAGCATTAGGAATAGGGTTAGGAGCTGGTAGAGACATGGGGACTTGTGAAAGAAAAGGAGTAAATTTAAAGAAGGACATGTAGGACTGAAACTCCAGAATGTGCTGCTCTGTTCATACTTGATCAAAGTATGAAGAGAGGATCTGAGGGCAGATCCAGGGGAACCTCTTGCCATCAGAAGATTCCAGCAACGCCTTTCCCACCTAACCTCTGGGCCTTTGCAGGCATTAAATTGCAAGGATTATTTGTCACACGTAGAAGCTTTCTGCCTGGGCCACCCATGCTCCCAGCCTGTTCTGGAGACCGATGGTATTTAATCTGGCAAGAGCACTTCTCCTCTTGGTTTTCTGTAGAGACCTCATGAAGCTCCAAGAGGTAGTCCATCGGTTAGGGGAAAAATATTCTTTCTTTACATATTTGCACATCAAGAGCCTCCAAGAAGTTGGTGGTTTGCAATGTTTGTGTTTTCTTGGAGGAGATTTCTGTTGAGAGCCAGAGCTCCATGGAGCAAACGTCTTGAAACATTTCAGATGGGTGGAGAGAGAGAGAGGGAGAGAGAGGGAGAGAGAGCAAAAGGTGATTTTAACAAACAGCTGGCGACTACACAGCCTGGGGAGTCAAGAATGAGAAACGTGGGAGAATATAGTCATTCCGGGCCACAGTACAAAGCAAGTACAGGGGACTTAAAAATTACTTACAGTGAAGCAAGGAGATTTTTCCTTCTCACCCTAAAACAAATAAACTGAAATTTTATAAAGATCTTTCCAGGGACTTTTTATGCCGCAACAGCATTTCCAACAAAGCTGTCTGAAAAATTTATTAGGCCATTTTATGAAATGATATAAACTGGTTTTAGCTGTTCAGTGGTCTTTTCCAGTTCTTAGGATTGGCTCTAACAAAGCACGACGTTTGGCCCTAAACATGTCAAATTTTGTCGGAAGGGAAGGGAAGGGAAGAAAAAACTTTATTTGGCCAAGTGTGATTAAGACACACAAGGAATTTGTCTCTGGTGCAGAAGCTCTCAGTGTACATACAATCAACAAGTAATAAATCATGATCATAATCGTAAAATACAATAATCATAAATCATAATACAACACTCAGTGATAGTCATTAGATACTAAATAAGCAATCAACATAAATCATAAGATACAAACAACAAAGTGATAGTCATAAGACTCATAGGAGGCAATGAACAAGCAACAACTAGCATTTCACAGCTAATATAATAAAATCTGGTAATTACAGGGACAAATTCATTTCTCAGCCCAGAAACAACCGGTGGTGGGATTCAATTTTTTTTACTACCGGTTCTGTGGGCGTGGCTTGGTGGACATGGCGTGGCTTGGCTTGGCTTGGTGGGCATAGGAGGGGAAGGATACTGTAAAATCTCAATTCCCTCCCTACTCCAGGGGAAGGATACTGCAAAATCCCCATTTCCTCCTGATCAGCTGGGATTCGGGAGGCAGAGAATAGAGGTGGTATTTACCGGTTCTCCGAACTACTCAAAATTTCTGCTACCGGTTCTCCAGAATTGGTCAGACCCGGTTGAATACCACTTCTGGAAACAACCTTTGGAGAGATATAGAAGCTAGCTTAATTTTTGTTTTTTAAAAATTGATCTTAGATTTTCTAATAGCAAGGTTTAGATATTTGACTGAGTCAGGAGACAGTACACCATTAACATCCAAAGCATGAGATATGAATGGCCAAATGAGTTTTAGTTTTTCCTTAATTTTTTTCTTAGCTCTAATTCACTCCTTGCCTAAACTTAGCATTATTTTTAAAATTCTCTTTTCATTGAGCAATTCTTTTCCTTGTTGGAATTTCTCCAATGGTCATTTAAGATTATTAACTTCTGCAATGGTCAATAAAGATTATTAGTTGAATTCAATGAATTTAATGAAACCGAATTGGCTGAATTTCAATTTATATCCAATATGCTAAGAGAGCAAACGAAAAAAAATATGTCTGGGTGAACTGCAGGAACTTTTCCTAGTACGAGTAGTCGACTTACGACCACAATTGAGCCCAGAATTTCTGTGGCTAAGTGAGACATTTGTTAAGTGAGTTTTGCCACATTTTATGGCCATTCAAATTTGCTTTAACCATGCAAATTATCCAGAGACTGAAATTTGTCCATTCTCCAATCTTTAAATATAGCAAGAGCAAGAGCACTTAGACTTAACTGTATATACTGCTTCACAGTTCTTTACAGCCCTCTCTAAGCGGTTTACAGAGTCAGCCTCTTGCCCCCAACAATCTGGGTCCTCATTTTACCCACCTCGGAAGGATGGAAGGCTGAGTCAACCTTTTAGTAAAGATTACTTTTTTACCAGAACGCAAAAATTTTACCTGGGGAATTCTAGGAGTTGAATTTGATAGAACATAGAATTACATGGCTGGAAGTGACCTTCAAGATCTTCTAGTCCAACTCCCTGCTCAAGCAGGAGACTCTAAGAGCAGTGGTTAGAATGCAGCATTGCAGGCTAATTCTGCTGACTGCCATCAGTTCGATCCTGACTGGCTCAAAGTTGACTCAGCCTTCCATCCTTCCAAAATCGGCAACATGAGGACCCAGATTGTTGGGGGCAATATGCTTAAACTACTTAGAGAGGGCTGTAAAGCACTGTGAAGCAGTATATAAATCTAAGTGCTATTGCTATTGCTATACCATTCCATACACAACCATACAAGTGGATGTCCATGAAGGTCAATCATGACATCAGACCATGAGACAATCTGCACCCAAGCTTTAAACTAGGTGAAATGGGTTGTGAAGTTTGCGATGCACATGGACTGTCATTGTCTTAACAACCAGAATTGAGCCTTTTTATTAAACCACCAGAGACTTCGTTTTTTGGGGGGCAAATTAATTTAGAGTTGGCGTTATATATGAACATGGGCAATGCATGTTTCATGTATGTATTTAATAAAAGTTTGCATGGGTGGGATCAAGAAATAGGAATGGGGACACTGAGTCACAAAGACTTGCAATGCTGGAGAAGAAAATTTTCGATTATGCCTCTGTCATGGAAGCAGCTGTAATTCTACTCTATTTCTCTCCAAATTGCAATGTATCTGGTAGCTGTTCTTTTCTATGTGTAAATCTACCCCTACTGCAGTTATCAGATGACCTACATCTAAGAAAACAAGCCGTGTATCGTTATGACACCAGAGGTCTACCTGATATTCGAACTGGTTCAAGCTTTCAAAGTGATTTAATCAGTTCAGGTCATCTTTCTGAATCTGAACGATGTTTCAGATCAATTACTGAATTGGATGCATCAAATTAATGGTGCAGTTTGGAAGGCAAAAAGATCATTTTGTCAAGTCAATTCAAGGCTAAACTAACATACATAATCAACTTGACTTTTTGAATCAATCGGAAACATTGAATTGGAACAAGTCAACCAGTTGAGCCTGTCAACAGAATTTCATCAGTTTGGCTCTGAATTTGCTTTGCTAAGCTTGGAATTCAGAGATTGGGCTTGAACTAAATGGCTGGGTGAGACTTCAGAGCAATTAAACTTGTGCATCTAAAAACAAAGCAGGTTATTTGTAGCAATGTGTGACTCTGGTGTCAACAGAAGCTTCCCTGCCAATTCACCTCTCATTAGTTTTTTTTTCCTCAAGGGTGTCATTTTAGTAAGTTCCAGTTCCTTCCAATTAGGTAGGAATGTTTGTCTAGGCGAGACGGAAGCTTTTATTTTTTAAAAAGCAACTTTGTTTTGAAGTCCTTGTCTCATTAAATTCATCACAAGATGCTTAATTTCAAGTGTGACTCAAGTTATATAGAGATTTTGGCATGAGTTGTGGCCACATGTGCAATTGTGCATACCGAAAAGGAACTGCTTAAAAACCCAGTTTCTTTTGTTCTTTATACAAAGGCAATGAACTGGAAAGAAAAGAGAAAAACTGTACATTTCAGTGTGGGTCACCTGCAGATCTGACACAACGCCAGGCAGAAACAGTTTTTCAACCTTTTGCACAAATTTGTGATGAGAAGAAAAATTCTCTCCTCCTTTGAAAGGCATTTTAGAGGAATCTTCTAGAGCAAATTCTCTTTCATTGAGTGGAATGAGAACAATTAGAAATAGGGAAGAATTTCTCTACCTGGCAAAGCCAGGAGAACGTGCAGGCTACTGGAGAAAAGGACATTTTCATCATCATCATGAGTTGGAAGGGACCTTAGAGCTCTTCTAGTCCAACCCCCTGCTCCAGCAGGAGCCTTTATATCATTTCAGACAAATGGATGTCCTCCATTCTCTTCTTAAAAGCCTCCAGTGATGGAGCACCCAGAACTTTTGAAGGCAAGCTGCTCCACTAGTTTTATTCACCTGTTACAACAAAGATGTGTTTAACAAAAGTGTCCCAATCAAACTTCCATGGATTGGAAGGTGCTTTTCAGAGAGCCAGTGTATCTCAATGGTTAAGAGATTGGGTAAGGAGCAAGGAGAGCCACGATCCAGGCCTCTCTTAGATCCAGAATGTACCTGGGTGACTTTGGACCAGGCTCTCCCTTTTAGCCCAAATCAGCCTCCAGCTGAAAAACAAAACTCCTTGTCACATCATGCGCCAGTGAGTTTGGCTGAAAGAACTAGGTAAACGCAGTGCAAAACAAGTGGATCCTGCAACAATGTGGGACAAATGCTAAGAAAAACAACCTGAAAGGCTGCTTATGCAAATTTTTATGCAAATCCAAGTGGATCAGAAGAGCAACCTCCCTCCCCAACTCTTTGCATTCCGAATCTTGTGAGAAGCATTGATTCAGCTCACATTTGAAAGACACCCCAGGACGACTGTTCATCATTTGCTTTTTTCTATTCCATAGTTAATGGTTTGAAATTAATCAGTGGGACATCTTGCCTCCTGGAGTTGAGGGTTCTCTAGTGCTGGAGATTTTCAAGAAAAGATTGGACAACCATTTGACCAGGATGATATAAGTTCTCCTGCCTTGGACAAAGGGTTGGACTAGAAGATCTCCAAGGTGCCTTTCAGCACTAGCGTTCTGTGATTCTATGAAATGAGGCCTTAGGAAGAGGGCTTCCAAAACTTTCGGGGTATAAATGCTTGATTTAGGTAGAGGAAGCTGTCTCGTGAGATGTGTCAGGCTTAAAAGCAAAAATGACGTGGTGAAGTGTTAATACCATTTTATAATGCCTTGATAAGATCACACTTGGAATAGTGCATTCAGTTTTGGTCGCCACGATGTAAAAAGGATGTTGAGACTCCAGAAAGAGTGCAGAGAAGAGCAACAAAGATGATGAGGGGACTGGAGGCTAAAACATGTGAAGAACAGTTGCAGGAATGGGGTATGTCTAGTTTAATGAAAAAAAGAACTAGGGATGACATGACAGCAGTGTTCCAATATCTAAGGGGCTACCACAAAGAAAGGGAGTCAACCTATTCTCCAAAGCACCAGAAGGCAGGACAAGAAGCAAGGGATGGAAACTAAACAAGGAGAGAAGTAACTTAGAACTAAGGAGAAATTTCCTGACAATGAGAACAATTAATCAGTGGAATGACTTGCCTCCAGAACGTATGAGTGCGCCAACACTGGAAGTTTTTAAAGAAGAGATTGGACATCTATTTGTCTGAAATGGTATAGAGCAGTGATGGCGAACCTTTTTTTCCTCGGGTGCCGAAATAGTGTGTGCGTGCGCTATCGCATGCGCCTGCGTGCCCACACCCATAATTCAAAGCCCCTCACTCGCTCCATCCCCCATTTCCCAACTTCCAGTGGGCCCGGTAGGACCCTCCCCAGGCTCCAGAGGCTTTCTTGGAGCTTGGGGAGGGTGAAAACGCTCCACCCCCACCACCCTGGAGGCCCTCTGGAGGCCAAAATAGCCCTCCCAGAGCCTCCTTGCGAGCCAAAAATCAGCTGGCGGGCACGCACATGCGCACTAGAGCTGAGCTAGGGCAACGGCTCGCGTGCCGGCAGATATGGCTCCGCGTGCCACCTGTGGCACCCGTGCCATAGGTTCGCCATCACTGGTATAGAGTTTCCTGCCTGAGTAGGATGTTGAACTAGAAGACCTCCAAGGTCCCTTCCAACTCTGTTATTCTGTTATTCTATTCTGTTAATTCTTTCAAGCTGAGCTCTTTCTTGTTTCCTACCTATAGACAAAATCTGGGGACTCTTTGCATCAACAATATACTCTGGGAACTATTAGGGAGGGGTTGTCTTCACCCTCTTTCTCTGGGCTGAGTTGCCTCTTCCTGCTCTGGTTTTCACCTCCTCACTGGATTCCATCACCAGATGTGATTTAATCAAACAACTCAATCTTTACTCCTCATCCTGGTAAACATCTAAGCCAACTTCTTCAAATGGGTGTCCCTCAGATATGCTGGGGCAGAAAAACCATCACGTTCAGAAGTATGTTGACTTGGTATACAAAGGGTATTCAGCTGGGAATAGCTGACTTAAGAACTGAAAGATTACATTCCTCTCTTCACTTGAAGTTTTCCACCACGCTCTACCTTTATGGACTGTACTGGGGAAAAGGAACGATGACGATTTGTTTCACTCAGGGTCATCAAACAGAAGAAAGCCAGAACGTTGGGGTGATGAGTCTAAAAGGACAGTGAATTGTCCTTTTTAATATTTCTTGGAAAATAGCTGCTTCATGGTGCTTAAGGCTGCTGGGACATCCTCACTGGAATGAAATGTTGTAAGAAACTAAGATAGCCAGTTGGCAAGTTGGCTAGTGAGTGGCAGTGATGAACAACTATGTTTGAAAGAGTGCATAGGAAGGAACAGCAGAGTTCAGTCTTAAACATATGGTTAAGCTATGCCTGATAATGTCACTTCATATTTTTTGTAGTAATCTATGCAGGGGTGGAGAACTTTGAAAATGTTCTTTTTTGTGGCAGCCACTATTTAATTGCACGTTAGACCTAAGCAGCTAGAAAACTTGGTTGCCATAGTAACCTCTTATTCCAGATTTATTGCCAACAATCTGTTCTCAATAACAATCAACCAAAGAGAACTTTCTTTTCCTGACCCAAAGACCTTCCTTTCAGCGCTAGTTCCTAGACTGTCTTTATAATTTCCTCCATCATCGTGTAGTCGTGCGACTATGTGTGCAAATGTGTGTGTGTGTGTTTAAAGAAAACAGTGTGTTCAATAGCGTTATCTTTCCAGGTTAGAGTAAATAATTGCTCTTTTGTTTCTCCAGCAGTGATTACTTTAGTCCCTAATTCATTAGGTCTGATTTTAGGTATCACATAATATTTAATAATGCAATCTACATTTAAAAAATTAATTGGGTAATGAAAAATGCATCTGCAATTCGTATAAACCATTGTTTTAATTGAGTGCTAAGTGGAAAAATCCATTATTACAATCAAAGAATTCAAGCATTTATCTGTTCACTCCTGCCACCCAATATAAAAGATTTTGTCTCTTTGCCAAATATGTTTAATCTTTCCTTCTAAGCTCGTAATGCTAAACAGTTGGAATGAGATTATCTTGACAAAACCTTCACGTCCCTCCAGACTGGCTAAGGAAGTTGAGATGCAAGAGCAGAGGAACTGCCTCTCCAAATCAAACTCTCCACCAGGAGATCTCTTATAAGTCCTTTCTTCGTGACCTTTTAAGCAAGGTTGCTCCAAGATGCACTTTTGGTGTGCAAAATACAGGTAGTCCTCGACTTACGACCACAATTGAGCCCAGAATTTACAGTATGTTGCAAAGTAAGAAATTTGCCAAGTGAGTTTTGCCCCATTTTACGACATTTTAAAGCGAATCACTGCAGTAGTTAAATTAGTAACATGGTTGTTAAGTGAATCTGACTTCCCCATTGACTTTGCTTGTCAGAAGATCGCAAAATATGAACATGTGACCCTGGGACATTGCAACTGTCATAAATATGAATCAATTTGCAAGCATCTGAATTTTGGTCATGTGACCATGGGGATGCTGCAATGGTGATAAGTGTGAAAAACGGCCATAAGTCACTTTTTTCAGTGCTGTTGTAACTTCAAATGCTCCCTAAGTGAACTGTTGCAAGTCGAGGACTACCTGCCTGTATGTGTTTCTTCACTGAGCAGTGGACATTTGTGATCATTGCCTGAAACTCTCAAAAACCTTCAGCATTTTTGTCGCTCACAAAATTCATCCTTTTCTTTATTACTAAGAGTTGCTGACAAAGAATACAGGTAGTCCTTGACTTATGTCCGTTCCATTATTGACTATACCATATTCAATTATGGGGCACTGAAAAATGTAACTTATGACTGGTCCTCTCACTTACAACTGTTGCAACATCCCTTAAAATTTGGGCATTTGGCAAGGGGAATGTATATATGTTGGTTGCAGCATCCCAGGGTCACGTGATCTCCATTTTCAAACTTTCCATCTGGCTTCTGACAAGCAAAGTTAATGGGGGAAGCTGGATTCACTTATCTACTACGTGATTCATTTAATGACCATGGCTAAAAGAGTTATCAAATTAGGAGCAACTCAATTAACGACAGCATTGCTTAGTGACAGAAGTTCGAGTTTTAAGTTTACTTTTTTTTTAATGACCCTGTGGAAACATTACAAAAAGACTGTTGAGTCACTTGTGTTAATACAGCCTAGATTTGGGAAAAGAGTGTGTAAATCACACAAACATACAAAAGAGAAAGAATGCAGATTATTTTTTCCAATGCTCTGTAGAACAGAGTCTGTAACACACACCAAAGACATATTGAGCAAATTTTAGTGCAGACCAGGTCTGTTCAGATCTGTGCATCTCTGTTTCCAATTCAACTCATCTGGAGGCCCAACACTGTTTTGCATCTGTGCTGTTGAAGGGATGGATGTCCTGCTTTATTTTAATTACTGTTTAGTCTGAGCTGTCTGCCTTCTGTCTTGTTTATGTTTTTAATTGCTTTAATTTAGTATTTATATTATTAGTATGATCATAATAATATCATTAGGATTAGTTTATATTTTGTTATTTATTTAGCGGATGGCATATCATACATGGACTAGCAATATATATTAACATTTCACCTAGTTTGTGGAGATTCTCACTCATCCAGGTCAAGATTGTCTCAAATGTGTTTTTTTTCAAACCAACTGGGCTGTTTTTTTCTCTCTTTTTCTTTTTCTTTTCCTTGATGAAGAAAGAGAAAAACTTCCTGAAGGAAAAAACAGTCCAGCTGCCTTTTGAAGGAAAAAAAAGCACCTTTGAGATTTCACCTAGATTAATAAAATACAATAGAATATAAATGTTTAGATTTATTATTAGAGTTGGAAGGGACCTTGTAGGTCATCTAGTCCAACCCCCTGCTCAAGCAGGAGTTCCTACACCATTTGAGACAGATGGCAGTCCAGTCTCCTCTGTTACAAAGATCTATGTTCAAATACCAATGTCTAGGCCAGGGGTCCCCAAACTTGGCAACTTTAAGACTTGGGGACTTCAACTCCCAGCTATGCTGGCTGGAGAATTCTGGGAGTTGAAGTCCACAAGTCTTAAAGTTGCCAAGTTTGAAGACCTCTGCTCTAGCCCATATAACCGCCTAAGAAAATTATGTTTTGTAAGCTGGCCAGAATTCACCAAGATGGGTGGCTATATTGAATCTAGAGTTTGAGGATGTTTTTTTATTCCAAATCAGTAGCCGCTGAAAAGAGGGAAGGAATCAGTCCTTCAATTTGGGGGAGGGGAGATGCAGGTTGTGCCCACACAGAGGAAAAATATTGAAGGTCTTACATGGAAAATACCATCTTATAATCTAGACCAAGGGTGTCCAACCTCGGCAAATCGCTGGGGAATTCTGGGAGTTGAAGTCCACAGGTCTTAAAGACTGCATAGATTTTTAAGAAGATCCTAGTTGTCAGCTGTCACCTTATGCTTCCTTGTGCTTTGCTACCATGCATTGACAATCTGCCACGAACACTGGGGAGGGTGGATGGGAGAGGGAATGCTTGGGGGAAAGTGAAAATAACCTCTGAATTTCCCCTAGATGCTGCCTCAAGGTCACCCAGCTGGGAGAAGAAGGCAGCTGCATACCAACCTACACTTGTACTGACCGTTCTGAAAATGTCTTGCTTGAACCTGATTGGTCATGGGGGCATCAGCGATGGGAGGAAGTTAAGGGGGGGAAGTTGAACTTGGGGATTTTGGCACGTGATTCTCAGTTCTGGCTATGCATGACTGCAACACACTTGACTTCTAATAAAACTATACCTTTCTCAACAAATGGGACCAAGGACCGTTTCTAATTAGGGGTTTAAGTTGTGGCAGGTGTGACATTTGTCTTTTATTGCTTCATGTATACTTATGATTTTCTTCTCAAGAAAGCTGGCCTAGCTGTATTATACTTTTCTTCCTCTTCAGAGAAACCTCACATTTATGAAAAGGAGATTGATTTTTCCAATACTGAGCTGGTCACTAAAGGAAGAGAGCACAGCCTTCAATGCACAGCAAGCGGATGGCCTCTGCCCTCCATACACTGGGAATGGGAGCCCTGCAACGATACAGACAACCAGTAAGTAATCAGATATATCTAGTATATTTATCTTCCCCATGGCAGATATCCAGTAAAACCCACAATAGTGTCATAATATGCATCGTGACATGATTGCACAAGTAGAGTGAATTGCATGGATTGAATCACTGTGGGATGATGTTGCTTGCTCTTTAGAGTTGCTTACGTCCTCTATTACTCCAAAACAGTGTTTATGGGCTTCTCAAGATTTAGAAAACCATATAAGAAATGCTACTTGCTACGTACTGGAGAGAATGTTGAGATTTTATAGAAGTGGGCCAGGCATTCTTGACAATCAAAGACATTAGGCTTTGCGGTATGAAGCAAATTATAATCCTTCCTCCCCAAGAAAAAAGACCAAAACCCCTCCTCGCCAGCAATCAACCCCCATATGAGCAGAGATTAACACCAAGGTTAGCACTAGAGCAACAATCCAGAAGTAAATAATACCCCGATCAAGGAACTATGGTACAAACAAGCTAACAGTAAATAACAGGCTAATCAAGGAACACTCCCACCAACACTGACAGAGCAAGCCACTAGTAATCTGTCTCAAATGGTGTAGGAACTCCTGATTGAGCAGGGGGTTGGACTAGATGACCTAAAAAGTCCCTTCCAACTCTAATAATAAATCTAAATCTAAAGCAAAGTAAGAGCAAACCCTATTCCCTTCAAGCACTGATAAACTTACCTAGTTAAGGAAATGTCTACAACCCCCCCCCCATCATAGAACACCAAGAACCTTGCATTTCTCCTCCTTCTCCTCCTCCTCCTCCTCCTCTCTTCAAACTCCATTCTCGTCTGGTACTGATGATGCTACCTAGTTGGGTCATGAAATGTCTGCAAGTAAACAACCAAGCTCAGAGAGCACCAAGAGCCCCACAGTTCAGTCCTCAAATATTCTCTTCCATCAGCTTTAGGTTTTCAGATAGGAGAGTGTTCCTTCAGCTCTTAAGCTATGGAAGAAGTTGTAAAAGATGAAGTGTGAGTCAAAATGATAAGAACTTCATTACACCAGAGAGCCATCTAGTTGGACATTTGTCTTCCATTGCAGAAATTTATCCATCAGCACAACATTAAAAAACATTCCATGGGTTGTTCCCAGTATTTGGTCAAACATGAAAGTTTCATTTAGCTATGAAAATAATGAAGTAAGTTTCCTGTATGGATTTGACTTACTTTTTTCAAACTTCTAGAACTGATGAATATTGTAAGTAAATTCTTCACTGGCCATGTTGAAAATGCCCATAAAGACAGGAGAGATTGTATTTACTGAATTGAGGGGAAGTAATTCAGCAACAAAAGGACATTATCAGGCGACTGCAAAGCCCTACCCTTTCAATAGAACCTGCCCTTGAACCTTTGGGCTCTACCCATTAAATGACAGAGGTTCACAATGCCTTAGTCTCACATCAGCTGACCAAAATTTGAGAACTATAGCTAGATTTGAACAGAGGCATTACCCCAGCTAATCTGCCTGCAAGGAGTTAAAGTTCTTCCACATAAACAACTACCCAAAAACATTGACAGCCCAGTAGGAAGTCTTGAAGTTCTTTAAAGATTCCAACTGAAACAGCTGCTTCAAAGGAAGTAAACAGGCCCCCTCTGAATGTATCTCATGGAGTTCTCAGCCGGTTCAGAGACCAAGTTGGCTTTGTCCACTCTGAGTTGAGAAGCAAATAACAAGGTCCAAACAGCAGACAGGGAGTGGTGTTTCGAGAACAGGCGTGGTCTCTGAGTTGTTAAGTCCTGCTTTTGATGGAGCTGAAGATGGGAATTCAATGTAAAACAAGAATTTTAGAATAGTGTAGCAAGTTCGCATGTTGGACTTGGATTAGAGGGACCAAAGTATGAACACCTCATTCAGACAGGTGGTAACTAGGAAGCTTTAGTGACCGTTACTTTCTCTTTTGGCCAACGCAATCCAGCGTGATCAGCAGAGGTGGTCATAAAGCCAAGATGGTGGTGGCAACCGCATGATTGGAACCCCACCGTTTTTTGTTATGCATTTTGACTTTTTTGATCCTGCCCACCCATAGACACCTGTGGCCCAGAAGATTATGGGCAGAAAATTAGAGCGGAGCCTAATATGACCTGTGACCTCGATATGTCCTTTCTTCTACTTCAATCCAATGACAGTGCATTTCTGCTTTCTCCTAACACCGTGATGGCGAACCTATGGCACGCGTGCCATAGGTGGCACGCGGAGCCATAGCGGAGGGCACGCGAGCGTTGCCCACCGGCAAACCGGAAGTGCGGAAAAACGCACTTCCGGTTTGCCGGTGAGCTGTTTTTTGCACTCCGGAGGGTTCAGGGAAGCTTCCTGAAGCCCCGGAATGCAAAAAACGACGAAACAGACAAACCGGAAGTACGTTTTTCTGAACTTCCGGTTTGCCTGTTTCGTCGTTTTTTACCGTCCCAGGCTCCGGTAAGGCCTTTGCGCGGGGGTGGGGGGGTGCGCATGCGCAGGGGGCAGCATGGGGGGGTTGTGCGCATGCGTGGGGGGAGGGAATGGGTGTGGGTACGCATGCGCGCGCTAGCGCGCGCACACACCCCCTTTTTGGCATGCGAACCAAAAAAGGTTCGCCATCACTGTCCTAACATGCCAAAAAAAAGATGTAGGGATCTAGTTTGTTAGTTTTAGTGCCATGAATAACATGTATAAATCTCTCTAATCAGCTCCGATAATGAACAGTCTTTTGCAATGTCTCCTCCGCCCACATCTGTGAGCCCAGGATAATAGCCACATTTCCCCCTCCACTCTAAAAAGATATACTCCATCTATTATGAAGCTTATAATTCTGGGATTATAAAGATTAGCAGCCTAGGCATTATTATGCTATTACCCTTTGTGAGTGTGAAAAAATGGATGCAGCCTGTGCTGTACGAAGGGCAAGAAAAACAGGTGAGAACCAGCAGAGTTTTGGCGATTTCCACTGGGGAAAGAGCAGATCACAGGAGTTATTGTCTCAGAAAGGAGATATGGTGAAAACCGAGGCGGGCAGAGGCACTATTAGTACATAGCAATCTACAGAGTCAAGAAACATGAACGATGTAGCTTCTCCAGGACCTGCAAGAATTGGGCACCATGGTAAAATATAAAACGTGGAGGCCAACCAAGGGCTACCAATATTGACTTGGACTTAAAGTGGACAACCTCATCTTCCCCACAACACATGATTGATGCAAAGGATTTGGGAATACAAACAAGATGTAGTGGTGGCCCTCTTCTTTAGACAACCTCTGATGAGACAAATTCATGAAGGAGAAGACTGTCAAAAGATATATTAGTCATGATGGTCCTGGTAGCCTCCAGAGACAGACATAGTTTTCACTGGACATCTCTTACTTCCAGTTAGAGCAAACTATTGGCTTCCGGCCCTACTTTGGCTTTCTCAGAGACATCTAGTTGCCACTGTGGGTATTGTGATGCTGGATTAGAAGACATCTTAGCTATTTTCACCTTTCCATGGCTCAGGCAGGTATCTTATCTGAGATTCTTGTAACTGAAGAAACTGGAGCCTGACATTCTGCATGTTACATATTCTTTGAATAATACAGAACATACGTAACTCAAGATGGAACTGTTGGGTTCTTGGTGTTCTTTGAGCTTGCAAGAATCATCTGCTGGAAAACAACCAAGCTCAGAGAAACTCCGAATCCAATAAGATATACTTTCATTGCTTTGGAACATCACATTCCACAGATCTACCCCAAAGTCAGACAATCTGGTCAGGATTCTTTGTCTCTTCTGCTCTTTGCAGTGATGTTCAAAGCAGCTACCTGTCTTTAGTTTCATCCTACACTCAGCACACAAACATAGTGAGAAGTTGGTAGATTCTAACAAGAGACAGCCTTGTAGGAGCAGAGGAAGGGTGGATGGTGAAGCTCAAATGTGCTAAACAGGGATTTTGTTGAGTTAAGCATGCAATGTTGCCCGTTGCTTGTAGACAAACAGGCAATTTCCTTTGTTCCTGTTGAAATATTAGCAGAGCAACTATAGGAGACCTTTGGCTCAGGCCTGAATGGAAAATACTTCTCTTGGTGAATGCCAGTTGGAGCCAAAGGTAACAATCTTCATGCACTTTAACCCTTCTCTGCTGCAGGAATAAATTTTGGAAGGAGTCTGGTTTTCCACACAAAACAATAAAGGACAGATGGAGGAACATTAAAGAACTAATCTATGTTTTCTCTCTTCCCCTCTTCAAGTTTTTCCTGGGGATAGGGAGTTACTATCACAGGAAGAACATCTGTAGAAAAATAACATAGTAACAACAGAGTTGGAAGGGACCTTGGAGGTCTTCCAGTCCAACCCCCTGCTCAAGCAGGAGACCCTACACCATTCCAGACAAGTCGCTGTCCACTCTCTTCTTAAAAACCTTGTGGGACCACCCACAACTTCTGGAGGGAATCAGTTCCACTGGTTAATTGTTCTGTCGGGAAATTTCTCCTTAGTTGCTTCCCTCCTTGGTTAGTTTCCATCCATTGCTTCTTGTCCTGCCTTCTGGTGCTTTGGAGAATAATTTGACTCCCTCTTCTTTTTGGCAACCCCTCAAATACTGGAATACTGCTATCATGTCACCCCTAGTCCTTCTTTTCACTGTTGCAGTTGCAGCTTCTTCAGTGGCTCAAAGACTCGTCCACTGATAGATCTTTGGATTAGTAGCCAAATAAGTTTCCTCAAAGCTTTTTGTTGGCCTGGTTTCCTTTTACCACTAACTCTTCCAAACATAATTGCTCTCTGTAGTGAATTTCCCCTGCATGACATGGTCAAAATCAGTGAGAAGAGTTTTGTGATTTTTCCTTCCAGTGACACGTGTGGTGTTATCCACTCCAATACCTGTTAATAATATATTAACTATTATTAAGCTGTTGTGAGCTGTCCAGAATCACTCAATAGTGAGATGAGTGGCAAATAAATTAAATAAATAAATACATGAATACATTTTCATTTGTAATCAATAGAATTGCAACATTGCAATAAAAGTGCAATTGTAGGAGAAGAGCAGGCAGAGCTGGGAGGCAGAGTTAAGCATGTCATCAGCTTAGAGTCATTATGTTGCCACAAACGGTTCAAGTCCAAACCCTTTTGAATTCCATCTGGTGCGATTTTAATACTGAACTTTAGTTGCCTAGATTCCTGTGTACAGGCTTGAGCAATAAATCTTCTGAACTGCAACTTAATGGTCCTGATTCTTTGCACCTGACATTAATCTTGAATTGACTAGATTAATGTCAAGACAAAGGATCAGGACCATGCGTTAAGTTGCAGTTCAGAAGATTCAGACTTTTTTCATGACATTTGGACTTAAAACAATTAAATAGGCTCACCAGAATCCAGAAATTTCTGATAAGTAGAACTTATTGTTGAAAAGCTAAGAAGCCATTATGAAGGAGCTCAAATCACTGCTATGTAACAAATGCAAGCTATATTTATAATATCAATATTCAAATGATTTTTAATAAAATAAAATAAAGAAAGCAAGTTTTAAGAAGAGACTGGACAGCCATTTGACTGGAATGGTTTAGGGTCACCTGCTTGAGCAGGTGGTTGGACTAGAAGATCTCCAAGGTCCCTTCCAACTCTGTTATTATTTTAAAGTTGAAATGTGCCTTTTTCTTCTGCCCACTCTGTGTCAAATTTCCTTCTATTTCTTGTTTTAGTGCCGTGCTTTCCCCAAAATAAGACCCTGCCTTATATTTTTTGAACCCCAAAATAAGCGCTTGGCCTTTCGGGGAGGTCAAGACGGGGCTCCTCTTGCCGTCTTACCTGATTTCCAGCTCTGTCTCTCTAACCTTAACCAGAAGAAATGGTATTTTGGGGGGAGGGCTTCTTTTTGGGGGAGGGCTTATTTTCAGGGAAACACGGTACAACTTAATCTACTTTTAGCTGTTTACTTGTGACTATATGTAAGAAATAGCTTTCACAGATATGCTCATGTTATTGCTATGTATTAGTGACTTGGTGGACTTAGTTTACATTAATGTAAACTTTTGAAAATTCTTCAAGAATGGCTGTATTATATGCTCCTTGGATTAGCTAGTGGTGATCTAAACCAAGAATAAATAAGTTAATGCCAGTTATGAGCAGCTATGGAACTGTCACCCCTGGTGCACTAAATATAATATACAAATAGTTTCTTGTTGTGATAATTGGTTCCCAGGCTGATAAGGATTCAGAAAACGATTATGTAAATAACCAGCTGCAAATTTCCTCATCAGCAGTGGAAAGTACTCCTTTTTGCTAAATCTTATAGGAAGGATATTTTTTAAAAAATTAAACTCTCCAAAGGTATTTTAGAAATTAGTTTTAAATGGGAAATAGTTCAGTTGCTGGAATTCTTGTTTTACATTACATTTTACATTACATTTACATTACATTTTTCTCAATAAATACTGCCCTAAAGAGAACTGTGTGAAAATCATGGAAGAAAATAACATTTGGTTTTAGGTAGCTGTCGAAGAATCTGGTCCATTTGGAAATCTAGGAAATACTAAGGCTCTCTCCTAAATGTCTCTGGAGACTCCCAATCATCCAGGTCATGGCTGTCCAAGAGGCAACTGGACTTCCTTGGTTTTTGTTTTCCTTGAAAACATTTCACTTCTCATCCAAGAAGCTTCTTCAGTTCTGTCTGAATGGTGGGGATTATTTGGAAGGATTTATAGTCTTTGCAGTCATCTGGTCATTAGCACTCTGAAGGTTAGTTGTTAGCTCTCTGAGAATTGTTGAGGCCACCTGAGGATCACCTGAAATGGGTGTGGGACCTTTTTGGAACTGGGCTGAAAGGACTGTGTTGTAGACAGAAGACAGGTGGTGTCATATCCCCACTCCTCTGTTGAGAGAGGGCTGTTCAGTTTTAACATAGATTTTAACATAGATGGCCTCGTTGACCCATCCACATTCTGGACCTTTCTGGTTTGAAAGAGAAAGTCCAGTTGCCTTTTGAAAAGCACCCTTTGGGATCTCTCCTATACAGAAAGCCTGTTCATTCAGGAAAGGTGGCCCCTCTTCTCAAATAACCTGAAAACCCATCCATAAGCCAGGTTTCCTGCTAGCCTACAATATCTTGGTTTCTTAGCCTTTCATTTCAATGCATCCCACCTGATGCAGCCCAGGTTGAATTTGAGGGGGGAGATATACTGTAAGTGCTGAAAGTAACACATCACAAAGGGTGAAATAAAGGTTAGCCCAATTTTGTTTATTGATTGGTTGATTTCAATATCCCTTAGTGATGACACAAACATTTGATACAAACTCTGGCTTAAATAGTTATATCAACAATAGCTTTCCCTAATCTGGTACAGGTGTAAGTTTCACTTGATTTTATGAAAAATAGGATCTACTTTAATCTCCCTTGTAGTTCTACAGATGGCAGGCTTCCAAAATGAATCAGATCCTCACAAATGAAGCCGAATATACGTGTCCCAGAATAATGATGCAGGATCCAACCTGGGACCCGAGGTTTTGTCTTGCGTGCTGGAGCCCATCGTCAGGGAACTTCTCTCTATCTAGTCTGAAATCTCAGAAGACAAAACCTCTGGTCCAGTGGTGGGTTGCTGCCGGTTCGGACCGGTTCGCCCCCACTTGCCCCCACTTGCCAAACCGGCAGCAATGGCCGGCTGTCCACACCCCCGAACTGGTCCTCCGGTTGGCGCTTCTTGAAAGCAGCTGGCAAAGAACCCTCTGCACATGCGCAGAGGGTCATTTCCCTAACGTGACTTCTGTGTCGCAATGCAAACTGGTAGAGAAGGTAAGTGAAACCCACCCTGCTCTGGTCCCGGCGACCAATCCAGATTGGCTTCTGAATCAAATCCTGAGTAAATTCAGTTGGATGTTTTCAGATTAAACAAAATGGCTTATTACACATTTAGCTTCCCCACCATCCTGAGATTAAGGATTTATAGTCCATCATCTAGTTCAGGGGTCTCCAACCTTGGCAACTTTAAGACTTGTGGACTTGATCTAGTTTGCAAAGCATCAGGGTAGGAAATCTGGAATAAAGTGATAATTGCTGGAAGAAACTTCAAAGGTCACATGATCAGGCCATCTCTGTAGCTCCCTAAAGCCATCTAAGGATATTGGCTGGGATTATCTTTCCATCTAACACGTGATTTATTTTAATTATGGTTTCTTGAAAAACCAACAATGACTGAATCCACTTATCTCACTAAGCCACAAATTGTGATTTGCACGTTGCTGGGTTCACTCAACATGCTAAGGCCAAATGATCCCTTGTAGTGCACAATGCAGTCTGTGAATGGTTGTTATTCTTTTGTTATTTTGAGACTTGATGGCAGTTTTGAATGTCTGCAAGTGACTCTCCTGCAGCCTTCAAAGCAGAGAGATCATTGCAATTTGCTTCTATGCTCCAAAGCGAAAAGCACATTGGCTCTGTTGTGGGTGTCTGTTGGCTTGCAAGTCCCTCCTGGCCCACCTCACAGAGACCCCCGCCACCCATTTCTTGGCTTTTCCCACATTTCTTGAAGAAACAAGTTCACCAGAACAGCTGATATAGCAAAGACAAAAAGAGGGGGGGGGGAAACAACAACCTGGGCAGGAAACTTTGGAGTTTGGCTGAGAGTCCCTTGCTGGAATGATGGTCTTGGAAGATGCCCAGTGATGTTGGCTATTAGTGAACCCTGGCTTATATTCCAGTTTTAGAGCCCTCAAAAGTGCCATTTCTCTGTCTTGGCACTTGCAAAGAGGGCTGAAGCAGCTGAATGAATTCTTGCTTTGCTTATCTGATCGCTTCCACATTTATAAAATTTATATTTGTTTGTATCCCACCTTTGTTATTTTTACAAACAATTCAACATGGCAAATCTATCCAACACATCTTCCTCCTATTTCCCCATAACAACAACCTTATGAGGTGGATTGGGCTGAGAGAGGAGGATTGGCCCAAAGTCTCCCAGCTGGCTTTTATGCCTAAGGGAGGACTAGAACTCACCCTGTCCTGGTGATTGGCCCAAAGTCACCTAGTTGGCTTTCAGTTTCCCACTTTATAGCCTGGTGCCTTAACCACTAACCCAAACTGGCTCTTAACTTGCCCCCCAAATCCTGGGGCTGGAATGGACTAATAGCAAGTCGGGGGGAGGAATCCTTTAGAGCAAGCTTTTCAAGATAGTAATAGTAATAGTAACAGAGTTGGAAGGGACCTTGGAGGTCTTCTAGTCCAACCCCCATGCCCAGGCAGGAAACCCTACACCACTTCAGACAAATGGTTATCCAACATCTTCTTAAAAACCTCCAGTGTTGGAGCATTCACAACTTCTGGAGGCAGGCTGTTCCACAGATTAATTGTTCTAACTGTCAGGTGTCAGGTGTCCCTGACATTGTAGGACTGCTAACACCTTCAGAAGTCTGAGCTGAAAGCCAAGGATCATGGGAGTCGTAATCCTACAGCTGGGAGATGAGAGGTTGGGGAAGGCTCCCGAAGTCTCCAGAAATCATACGGCAAGCCAGGAATGGTCAGAGCAGATGCAGCCATTTCAGTGTTCTTTTTTCTTTTCTCCCCCCCCCCCAGGTGCAACCAACGTGGAGAAAAAAGCAAAGTCCAGAAAACTGCCAGGAACGAAACTCCCTATTTAGCCAACAGGATCAAGGACATCAAAAATATGCAGTTTATTCATGGCAATATGTCAAAGGTAAATTTAAACCACATGGGATGCGCCTAGTTCTCCTTTCTTGAATTTCCCAGGAAAAACTCCTTCCCAGGACCAAATTCTTCACATGCCTGGAATTTTTCCACGTTGGGATCAGTGGCTGCTCTCTTCTGGCTTTTTGGGAATGCTGGACTCTGACCATGACATCACTCACTTCCCCCTCCCAGTCCAAAAACTCTCCAAAAATGCATGACTCATTTGCAGCCCTTTTGGCCTCGAGCCTGAGAACGTGCACAGAGCACTTTTGCCATGAGCTTTCTCCCAGCAAAGGGGCCTTCAGGCGGCCTCCGAAGGTTTGAAAGCGCAGCTCCCTCACAGCCTCCGATCTCCCCTCACACAGCTTTCTCAGCCATGTTCGGTATGCCATATGTGGCACAGTCCCAGATAACACAGAGATTGGATAAATACTAAATGAAATCTTTTTCTCTAACTTGGGAAAATGTCCTTTTTAGGGAAGGAGTGAAGAATGCAAATCTTTTATTTCTTCTTTCGCATCTTCCTTTTTTTCCCTTCCTTCTTTCCTTTCCTGTCTTCCTTCCTCCCTCCCTCCCTCCTTCCTTCCTTCCTTCCATCCATCCATCCATCCTTCTACCTTTTCTTTCTTCCTCCCTCCCTCCCTTTCTTCCTTCAGAATAATATTAAGAGTTATCCTGATTAAAATAGGAATGATTTTGCATCATTTCCCATTTTCTTAGCCTCTTTTTATTCTTTCTTTCCTTTTTCTTCATCATTAAAAGATGAGGGAAGGAAGAACTCACCAAAATATGCATTCCTTCTGTATTAAACAGAACTAAAACCAAACTGCTTAACCCTTAACCCATTTCACTTAGCTCCTGGCTGATCTGATTCATTAGACATGGCTCTTCCTGCAGGCGGTGTGATTGTGACTGTTGTTTGTGTAGTTTTTTTTATCTTTTTAACTACCATTTTATGATTGTTGTCTTATTGTATGTTTTGATAGTATTTGGTTGTTTCTTATATATGCCGTATGCTGCCCTGAGTCCCCAGGGAGTAGGGCGGCCTATAAGAATCCCAGATAGATAGATAGATAGATAGATAGATAGATAGATAGATAGATAGATAGATAGATAGATAGATAGATAGATAGATAGATAGATAGATAGATAGATAGATAGATAGATAGATAGATAGATAGATAGAAAGAAAGAAAGAAAGAAAGAAAGAAAGAAAGAAAGAAAGAAAGAAAGAAAGAAAGAAAGAAAGAAAGAAAGAAAGAAAGAAAGAAAGAAAGAAAAGCTAAGCAGGTCAGGCCTAGATAGTACTCTGGAGGAGAGATATGAACCATCCAATATAGAGTTGCTGGGTGTGGAGGTGGGGGTGGCATATACATTCAGTCAATCAATCACCGAAGGCTTTTGCTACATGAGATAAGTAAAGCTTGTCAGAAGACGATGAGGGCAAACTAGTTTGGTATTTGCTGCCAAGAAAACAACACAGTTGGGTATATTAAATCACCAGGCCTAGAGATCAACCCAAAGAAGACTTGACCTACATAGGAATTTGGGAGAACGGTAGCATCTCCCCCTGCAGGATACAGATACATGTTTTTAGATATTTATTCTCTTTAGGGAAACTTTAAATCAATAGGACATTGCAAAAAAAGGAGATGAATTCATAGAAACGAGGATAGAAGGAATATTTTGGTGGGATTTTAAGTCAAGAGATTGTTAATAGCCACCAGGAACTAGGCCAGATAAAGTGGATTTCCAGGAATGACTGAGCTCAGTACACTTAAGAAAAGGTTGGAGGAAGATTATAACAGAATGAGAGTTGGAAAGAACCTTGGAGGTCTTCTAATTCACCCCTCTGCCTAAACCGGAGACCCTATGCCATTTCAGACAAGTGGCTGTCCAGTCTCGTCTTAGAAATCTCCAGTAATGGAGCACCCACAGCTTCTGAAGGCCAGCTGTTTTTGTAGAACATGTAGAATTTCAAACAATGTACATTTGAGGTCAGATGAAGGCCAGTTTTAGTTGAGTTTCATCTGAGAAGCTTGATCTCTTCATTGGTTGTGGCTGCCTTGAAGTAACAATGGAAGAGCAGGAAGGAGAATTCACAGGCAGAGGGACAATAATTGAGACCCGGTGAAGGTAGAGTTGCCCTTTTCTAAGTCCAAGATGGCCATAAGTAAAACAAGGGAAAATGAGAAGGTGAAAGTCACAATCACACAAAAGTCACAAGATTAACAGAGAGAGGACTATAGTCATATAGGCCAGGGGTGGGTTCTAACTTACATTGCCGCCTGTTCGCTTCCTCCTGCGCCGTGTGGCTGCACACGCATTGCACACCACGTGGCCGTGCCATGCAGGCACGCGCACATGAGCAGTGTCAAAAATGCTAATTTTTTTAAAAAGCCAAAAACGAGATTGTGGCGCATGCGCAGTGCCGGAAACTCGGCTTCTGCGCATGCGCAGAAGAAAAAAATCAGCAAAAAATTCATATACATATATACATATATACATATATACATATATACATATATACATATATACATATATACATATATACATATATACATATATACATATATACATATATATATATATATATATATATATATATATATATATATATATATATATATATATATATATATATATATATATAATCCAAAAAAAAGATGGCTGCCTCCATGGACCGGCACCGACAGAACCGGTTCCGTGACATCACCAGCAGTTTGCTACTGGTTCTATAGAACCGGTGCAAACCGGGAGGAACCCACCTCTGATATAAGCATATAAAATCTCTGTAAACCTGCAGTTTGTAATGGGTGACCTGTGAAGGTTAATTTTCAATTGGCAGCCTCACCATTTCTGAACCCGAGAAAGAAAATGCATCTTGTCACCTAAAGGGAAAAGTGAAAACTTCCTTCTCTGACAGTAATGCATATAAAAAAGTCTATTGAAGAGAAGGACTAGGGGTGGCATGACAGCAGTCTTGGAATGTTTGAAGGACTGTCCCAGGGAAGAGGGCATCAATTTGCCATCAGAAGTTGAGGGTGCTCCATCACTGGAGGCTTTTAAGAAGAGACTGAACAGTCACTTGTCTGAAATGGTATAAGGTCTCCTGCTTGAGCAGGGGGTTGGACTAGAAGACCTCTAAGGTTCCTTCCAGCTCTATTCTGATTGATTGGTTGAATTTATTCTCCAAAGCACCTAAGGGCAGGAGAAGAAGGTGGAAGCTTATCAAAGAGAGAGACAAGCTGGAACGAAGGAGAAATTTCCACACAGTGAGAAGGATTAATCAGTGGAACGACTTGCCACCAGAAGCTGTAGGTGCCTCATCACTGGAGGTTTCAAAGAAGAGTCTGGCCAGTCATTTGTCCATAATAGTATAGGGTCTCCTGCTTGAGCAGGAAGTTGGACTAGAAAACCTCCAAGACATCTTTCCTTCTCTTCTCTTCTCTTCTCTTCTCTTCTCTTCTCTTCAACACTTTTGCTACACACACACAAAATGCAGCAGGGCATTGCATGCTCCAAAATACATTTTAAGGCATCTAGTTGAGTACCCTTCAGCAGGTTTTTGCCATGATTCTGGTTTTAATACAGCCATATTCTTTGTAAGATCATATTTAATACACTAAATTGTTATTTAGCAATAGACCATAATTTAACTGGTGTGGAGATTGCACCCATTTAGATTTTCAGATTTTAAATGTTTTTTTAATCATTGTATCCATAAACACCTTCAAGGGCAGGTGTGTGTGCCAGTGTCTGCAAGATGGCTGGCACAGCATCACAACTGATACCAGATTCCTTGGCATGCAAGTATAAAAGAGGAAAAACTTCAATTGTACAGCTGCGCCCATCATCTTGCAATGTTCACTCCATGAACACTCTTGATTTTATCTCTCAGTGAAGATGAATACAGCCAAGTTATCTTAGGCCTGTATTCCACATTTCTTCCCACTAAGTCTCTTTAGGGAAGCCAGTCTTTTAATAAAGCTATAATCAAGTTTGTAGATATCTGGAGAAACCATACGTTTCTGATGATGTTCTACAAGTTTACAAGCAATTTAGTGGTGAGAGAGGCAACCTAAGCTTATCATTTACAGTCCTCCTTCCCATCAAAAATAGATCTTTCAGCAAACAGACCAATTCCCATCATATCCTAGAAAGTACTTTTATTGGTGTTTGGTTAGGCCAGATAAAATAGTAAAATAGTAAAAATGTCAGAGCTCTGACAGCCAGTCTTTAATGGAATGTGGTATGGAGTTGGAATTAGCTCAGATTCAGACACTTTCTCATGTGCTTTGCATTCCTTCAACTGTCCCATCCTCTTGCATCTCAGAGCTGCCGAAGAGCAATTCCCAGTGTATCACTTAGATTATGTTATGGTCTCATTGCATTTCAGCTGGTAGGAATATAGATACTTCAAAAGCAAAACAAAAAACAAAACAAAAACAAAACAAAACAAAAGCAAAACAGCTGCTAAGGAATATGCTGCTGGTTGCCAAAGTTTTCCCCTTAACAGTGACCACTTCCAGGTGGGCAGAGAAAAACACAAGTTTGAGCTGGTGAGGATCAAACTACTGGCAGTCAGCAGAATTAGCCTGCAGTACTGTATTCTAACCACTGCACCACCACGGCTCTTGTAGCCCAATTCAGATGTTCAACTAGGAGTTATCAGATCTGGAAGCAAAATCCAGATGGCCCCTAGTTGGCCATAAAATGCTAAATCAGCCACTTTAGGAGTTAACTGATTGGATCAGTTGACCTCCTTTTAGAGTTCTCACGACATGCTAACCCTTCCACTAATACAGTTTTAACGTGTCATGGGAAGATAGCCATACAAAAGGCAGGACACAAACCTCTGTCACATTGTAATGTTGCCAGTAAGATCATCATCATCATCATCGTAGTCATCATCGTCATCATCATCATTACAATTTATATCCAGCCAATAATAATCATCTCATTAAAAGAGTTAAAGTTTTAGAACTAACTCAATTTTAAAAGGTTAAATTCCGAATACTTTGATTCCTTTATTAAAAGCAGTATAATTTAGAGAGTTGATCACAACTTCTACAATTGGGATTAACAGATGCAAAAGCTGCTTCTCCAGTGGCCAACAAATTCATCCAAGACAAAGAAGATTGAATCTTTAGGTGGGCTCTTCAAATTCCCTAATTTTTGTTCCTGGCTAGGACTCCACTTTGCAGGTAGCAGATTCACCAAAACTGAGAATAAAATAATGCTAAGAGCAGTTCAGTTCCTTGTAAATGGGCCCCTATCTGTTATGATGTAGGTTATTCTTCCAAAGGGCTTTCAGGCATGTTGTCTTATCTTTGAGGCTGATACAGACACTCAGAAGAATAGAATAAGAATAACAGAATTGGAAGGGACTTTGGAGGTCTTCTAATCCAACTCATTGCTCAAGCAAGAGACCCTATACCTTTCCCAGAAAAATGTCTGGCTAGTCCAGTGGTTCCCAAAGTGGGTGGTACCGCCCCCTGGGGGGCGGTGGGATGACTTAGGGGGGCGCTAAGAGGCAAGGGTGGTGGCAGGGGGTGCTAAGAGGGGCCAGGGTGGTGGCAGGTGGTTTGCCATATGGGTAGTGACAGCTGGCTGGCCACGCCCCCAAACTGGTCCTGTCCCCGTGCCCCCACCGCTCATGTACACCCAATCGCCCACTCGCCGCTTTTCCCACCACGCGGTGCTTCCGGCCCACCCACCCTACCCCCAGCCTATATAAGTTGTTCCCCTTTGCCACACGGACACTCGCTTCGCCGACGCCTCGCCCTCGCCAACGCCCCGGTCGCTGCTTGCTCGCCCTGCCCCGCCCAGTCTCTGCTCTGCAGCTTGCCTGCCTAAAGCGCTGCGCCCCTGATCTGCCTGCCAGGTAAGCCTGCGAAGTCACAGCCTACCTAGCTGCCCCTGCAACCCCCCACTGTCCTAGCCTGCCTTTCCTACTCCATTCCCCGTGGCCCTGCCATGCTTGGTGGCCTTCCACGTGGCCTTCCCGGTACCTCCCATGCCCGCTTGCCTTCTGAGGTTGGCGTCCAGCCCGGCCAGTGGGTGGGCGGGCGGCCCTTGGAAATGCAGACACTGAGAGGGGCTGCTGCACATGCGCCTACCCCGTTTCTGCAAAGGCAGAAACCCCCCCCCCTTTTGCAGGGCGATCCAAAGGGGGGAGGGGGATATTGCAGAAAAGGCCGCCATCCACCCGTGCCGGCCCCGCAGCGCTTGTGGCTCCAAAGCAGCCCACTGACTTCTCAACCAGCCACCTGCCTGCTCTTTTTGTGGATCAGCCATCCGACCGCCAGCACCACTCTGGCGGACAACGGCGCCGGGTTGGAAGTCAGTGGGTTGCTTCAGAGCCCCAAGTCCCGCAGAGCTGGTATGGGAGGCACGGGTGGAAGGCGGCCTTTTCTACAGCATCCCCCTCCCCTCTTTGGATCGCCCTGCAGGGCTCTGCCTTTGCAGAAACGGAGCGGGTGGTTTTACGGAGGATTGGCGGGGGGGATGCGCGGTCCTCCGGGATGGAGAGCAGGGCAAGAGAAGGCACAATAGGCTGTGCTGCCCTGGCCCCGCTCAACCGCGCTTCTTCCAGCCCATCTGCCCCACTGGACAACAAGACAATCGGCCGCGCCTCCCCACCCAGCCTTCCTCGCCGGGCACTGCTGCACTGGCGGCTCCACCCTGCCCAGCTCTGCTTGCTGCCACTTCCCGCGAACTTCCCAGGAGATGGCCGGAACGAGGGGCGGGCGGGAGTGCATGGGCCCGGCCGGTGCTTGGCTTACCTTCCTGGCGAGGCTCGGAGACTGCCTGGAACACCCATCCGCCGGCTCTCCACTTTCTGCCTGCCCCGCCAAGGCAGGGGACACGACGCTGCCGGAGCGCGGTTCGGCTCTGGGACCTTTGCGGGCCGGGAAGCGTCGCGGCGCACACCTATGGAGCTCCGCCAGCCTCAGGGTCCGCTGGTCTCTGGGGGCCTTGGCTGGGCAGGCAGAAAGTGGAGAGCTGGCGAATGGGTGTGCTGGGCGGTCTCCGAGCCTCGCCAGGAAGGTAAGCCAAGTGCCGGCCAGAGCACTTTCTTCCTTATAATAATAACAGAGTTGGAAGGGACCTTGGAGGTCTTCTAGTCCAACCCCTTGCTTAGGCAGGAAACCCTACACTACTTCAGACAAATGGTTATCCAACATCTTCTTAAAAATTTCCAGTGTTGGAGCATTCACAACTTCTGAAGGCAAGCTGTTCCACTGATTAATTGTTCTAACTGTCAGGAAATTTCTCCTTAGTTCTAAGTTGCTCCTCTCCTTGTTTAGTTTCCACCCATTGCTTCTTGTTCTACCCTCAGGTGCTTTGAAGAATAGTTTGACTCCCTCTTCTTTGTGGCAACCCCTGAGATATTGGAACATTCTCCGGCCGTGAAAGAAAGAAAGATGTTAGGAAGGAAGGAAGACAGACAGAAAGAAAGGAAAGGAAAGAAAGAAATATGGAAGGAAGGAAGGAAGGAAGACAGAAAGATGGATGGAAGGAAGGAAGGAAGGAAGAAAAAGAAAAAAAGAAAGATGGTGGGTAGGAAGGAAGGAAGACAGGAAGGAAGGAAGACAGGAAGGAAGGAAGACAGGAAGGAAGGAAGACAGAAAGGAAGGAAGGAAGGAAGGAAGGAAGGAAGGAAGGAAGGAAGGAAGGAAGGAAGGAAGGAAGGAAGGAAGAAAAAGAAAAAAAGAAAGATGGTGGGTAGGAAGGAAGGAAGACAGGAAGGAAGGAAGACAGGAAGGAAGGAAGACAGAAAGGAAGGAAGGAAGGAAGGAAGGAAGGAAGGAAGGAAGGAAGGAAGGAAGGAAGAAAAAGAAAAAAAGAAAGATGGTGGGTAGGAAGGAAGGAAGACAGGAAGGAAGGAAGACAGGAAGGAAGGAAGACAGAAAGGAAGGAAGGAAGGAAGGAAGGAAGGAAGGAAGGAAGGAAAGAAAGAAGGATGGAAGGAAGAAAGGAAGACAGAAAGAAAGATGGAAGGAAGGAAGGAAGGAAGGAAGAAGAAAGAAAGAAAGAAAGAAAGAAAGAAAGAAAGAAAGAAAGAAAGAGAAAGAAAGAAAGACTTATGACCACAATTAAGCCCAAAATTTTGGTTGCTAACCAAGAGCGTTGTTAAGTGAGTTTCACCACATTTTACAAGTTGGCCACACCTACCCGGTCACCTGACCACCAAGCCACGCCCACCTGAAGGGGGTGGGGTGGGGGCAGTGAGGATGAGTTTGTAGCACCAAGGGGACTGAAAAAGTTTGGGAACCCCTGGTCTAGTCTCTTCTTCAAAACCTCCAGTGATGGAGCACCCACAACTTCTGGTGGTAAGCCATTCCACTGATTAATTGTTCTCACTGTCAGGAAATTTCTCCTTAGTTTTAAGTTGGATCTCTCTTTGATAAGCTTCCATCTGTTGCTTCTTGTCCTGCCTTCAGGTGCTTTGAAGACTAGGTTGACTCCCTCTTTTTTTGTGACAGCCCCACAAATATTGGAAGACTGTTAGAATGTCACCCCCTAGTCCTCCTCTTCATTAGACTAGACACATCCAGTTCCCACAACCATTCATCATACGCTTCAGCCTCCAGATTCTCAGCTTCGGCTTTCAGAAAAGAGTTGGGTCTAATCAACATCTTTGAGCCACGATCTCCATTGCTTTCTCACCATTCTGTCTGTAGTGATTGACAGTGACTCTCCAAGAAATCTCCCCTGCATGGCCAGGCCATCTGCCTACTTGAATTTAGCTTGACCCTCTTAATTAAAACCAATAGTGCATGGGAAACTGGCTCATTCCACAGCACAAACACAAGTCCCTAGAAATAACTTTATTTACAAAAATGTCTCTAGGTCCCTCAAAGGTCCTATCAACTTACTTAAAAATAAAATGTAGCTGTAGTATAAGACTTTATTTGGAAGCAGGCCCGCTTGCCAGGATAGGGGGGGGGGAAACAAGCATATCTGAATTTGGTCACTTCATTCCAACTCTCGGGTGGCTCTGACTAATAAGAAGAAGATGCAGAGGGAAAAAAATGGGAATTTGAAAAGGAGGGGAATCTTCTCCCCCCCCCCATGCTTTACATAATGGGAACCAAAACTGAAATATTTCCTAATATTTTCTTTTCAAAATGATATATACAGTTCAAGGGTAAGGACAGTGTTACTTTTCTTACATTTGGAAATAAACCTTTATGGCCCCAAAATGATTTGTGAAAGCTTTTATAGGTGGTCCTCAACTTATGACCACAATAGGGACTGAAAAACGTTGTTAAGTGGTGTGGTCATTAAGTGAGGCATCACATGACCGTACCCACTTTTATTACCCTAGTTTGCTACAGTCATTAAGTGAGATTTCATGTAACCATGTCTTGTGATTTCCTGCTGGCTTCCCCATTGACTTTGCTAGTGCGAAGATTGCAAATGGCAACCATGTGACCCTGGGATGTTGCAACCGTTGTAAATGCACGATGATTGCTAACTGTCCAAATTATATTCCCATGACTGTAGGGATGCCGGGACAGTTGTAAGTATGAGGACCAGCCATACTTTTCAGCACCTTTGGAACTCTGAACCATCGCTAAATGATGGTTGCAAGTTGAGAACTACCTGTACAAAATTCTATTTTCAACCTGCTTTTGTTTTAGGAGTTTGTGACAGTAATTACCAGAAATGTTCAGCAGGACATTTATAATGTTTGCTTAAATGGATAATACTTTCCAATATTATACATCAAATATAGTTATATGATTAAATCAAATCTCTATGATGGTCCCTCAAGTATTGGAAGACTGCTATCATATCACCTTCTCTTTGCCAGACTAGACAAACCCAATTCCTGCAACCATTCTAGGTTTTTCTTTTATTCCAGTGTAGCATCTTTTTCCATGACATTCTTTAGACTGTCATTTGTAAATCCACTTTCAACTTAGTCTCAATCTTTCCAGGTAGAATATGTCCCTCTTCCTTATCATTTTAGACACTTTTATCTCTCCATAGAGGCAGAGGTCTCTGTTGACACTATTAAAATTAACTTCTGAGTCCATTGTTCAAAAATATCCTTCAGCATATCTAATGTTAAAATATTTTGTTTCATTCTGTAATTGTAAATCAAGTTTATGTGCTCTTCTCCTTTAATTGTAATCTTTAGTTCCCTCTAGTGTTCAATTTTTCAAATCTTATGGTTTTTTAAAAAAATCAAAACAAAAGTATTTTTCCATGGGAAGGATTCCTTATAATTAATTCCAAAATATGGAGGAAGAAACGGGAGGCCAAAAATGGCTTCAAAAAGTGAAATCAACAACCACACGGAATGAAAAGCCAGCAAATAGAATGTTTCTTTGATAATTCCTCTCTGGACAAGGACAGGACTTGAGATTGCCCACAAATGCTCCATACGGCTGCTTTGCTTGCAAGAGAGCAGTCTCTGGCAATTTCATTGCTCTGGGAGATGAGAGAGCAGCCATCTTGCTGAAACCACAGTTAACACCTTTGAAAGGAAACTCGGTTCCCATGCAGTGGTACCTCAGTAGTACCCGTCCTTAATTGGTTCCAGAAGGCACAATGAGTACCAAAAATGATGAGTACCAAATTAATTTTCCCCATAAGGAATAATATAGTGAGTCACAAGGCAAGTTCTAGCTTGTGCACTGAGTACCAAACAAATGAGTACTGGGACAAAATGTTCACATCCAAAGGCACTTAGTACCAGATTTGATGAGTTTCAAAGCAGTTGAGTAGTGAGGTACCACTATACTTCTTTTTCTAGTCATTTTTGGAAATTTTCTTGTTAACTACTTTTCAGCTATTAGAAAACTTTAAATCAAAAAGTCTGACTACAATGAGTGAGTTTCCTTTAGTCCTTAGCGAAAGAAAGTTTCAACTAGAAATTAAAAACATCTTTTTGGAATAAACAGCAAAAGGATAATTAAAACTTTGATTTTAGAAAGTTACAAATGAACTAAATGTCCAGATGAATTTGAAATAAGCCATTAAATCATTTCATGGCCTTAGAAAATCCATAATCAGATAGCTGTTTTGCCTTTATTTATCTCTAAATAGTTGTAGTTAGTTTGAACTATCAAAGAGGCAAGGAAATAATAATCTAAGCCAAAATTAAATAACACTGGCCCACTCACTCATTTCAATAATAAATTATTCTCTTTTTAATCATAAAGTCACCCTGGGAGTAAACAGAGGCACGGCTGTTTCTTATTTATACTGCATGCTTTCAAACTCCTTATCTGTACAGATTTAAGAGCTGTGAAGTAATTGATCTCCTGGGAATTTTTGCACTGTGACATGACTTAAATTTTTATTTATGTACTTACTAGGGCTGTGCAGCTCTTTGAACTGGAGCTTCAAAATAGTTCTTTGCACGTGGGCGTGCAAGTGGAGGACAGCTCAAAGCAGCCATGTCTTTCTCTGTATAACCCGAGAAAGGGACACAGCTGCTGTCAGATATTACAGGGAGGTGCTGTGTTCACAGTCCCTCATTCACAAGAACATTTTGGATGAATGGTTCCCAAGTACTGCACCACTGCAGTGTTTACATCATACAGGATGATGATCTTATCTATTTAGTCATGTCCAACTCTTGGCAATTCTATGGGCCACATCCTCCAATCTTGCACTGCTTCTTTGAGTTTTTCTGACTGGTGTCAGCTTTGATGGTGTCCAGCCACTGTGTTCTTTGATGGCCTGGTTTCTTTTTACCACGAACTCTTCCAAACATAATTGCTTCCTCCAGGAATTCCCCTGCAAGACATGGCCAAATTATGTGAGATGCAGTTTCGTGATTTTTGCCTTCTAGTGACATGCCTAGCATTATGTGTACATCACACACATCCTAGTCCATCAGGGACTCCTGAGAAGTTTGTAATAAACATACTGGGTGGTTTATAATACCCACATAGATACACAGATATACAAAGATAATTCCTTTGATAAAGGCAACCCTTGTGCACTTCACAGATTTAACAGAGTTGGAAGGGACCTTGCAGGTCATCCAGTCCAACCCCCTGCCCAAGCTTGGAAGTAAGTCTGATTGAACACAAGGAGCCTGAATGGAAAACTAGCATATGAGAACATATGATGGGCAATCTGCTGTTGTGGTTGTAAGCCAAGGAGCACAGCTGTAGGTGCCAGAAACCATGAGAGGGTTAAGGGCTAAAAATCTCATGCCCATGCACCTCCTGGGCATCATGGCATCAACTGTAGCTCCAAGAACAGGAAAACAAGTCAAAATATGCTCTCCCAAGCTAAAACAAAAGTTGACCATCACCATTACTAAAATGTTTAGAGTGTTGGACCACGACCAACTCCAACTCTCTTCTCAGGTGTGAAGTTAAAAGGGGATCTAGAAGAAGTCACCTCCTTTCCCTCTAATCTTCACAGGATCACTGTGAAGATAAAATCAAGGAAAGGGAGAGTCTTAGATACAGTCCAAGATTCTGCAGGAAACATTAGGCCGTCAAATATAATAAATCAACTGGATTCTGTAAAGGAAAAACAGTTTGTGCTGAAATAACCTGGGCAAATAGCCAAAGTTTGTGGCTGTTTTCAAAAACCTGACCCCCAACAATAATCCTCCTTTTCCTCCTCCTCCTCCTTGCTTCTTGATCAAACTTTAAACTGCCAGAATGAAGCCATCTTCTTGGCTTTGTCATTGGCCAAAAATAGATAATTATCGGTACATGTTTCTGGTAGTAGCCGACATACCAGAAGATGGGTCAAGTTCTGTGTCTATTCACATAGTGCTTTGTTATCTGCCAAGATCCTCCACTTGAGCATATTGGTTTTACATTTAGGCCCTCCGACTCTCAACCTTTCACGATCCACCAGCTAGTCTAATGGAAGTCAGATCCTTCAGGCTTATCCTCCTTTAAATTTATTCCTTGTTCGGTGGTCTCCTTCCTCCATCTTTTAATTTGATTTTAATTTCTTGTGTACCCTCAAGAAAGTTTGCTCTTGCCATAAAGCTGTTCCTCTATCTGAGTTGATGAGCTTGGGGTATATGTCCTTTCAGAGGATGTCATTCTCTTGCTTAGTTTTCTGGGCTTCTGCTGCTACTTCAACAATCTTGCTGAATGAGGAAAAACCCGCCCCATCGTTTTCTACAAAATGGAGACAGATACAAGTCAGATTGTCCTTTTCACAGTAAGAACCACTGGAATTTGCCATCCCAGATTGAAATCGCTTCCACAAATAATGGCCTTATACCAGAATCAATCATTACAATGTGAACTCATCTTCATTTTGAGTTTTTCATCAGAACCCTAACAAGGAAAAAAGAAAGCCTTTCCCCCTAATTAAAGTGTAATTGCTTTCATGTTTGGATGACAATAAGAGCCAGAAAAAGCCAGCTCTTCTCTTTCAGGAACTCCAGAAGTAGGAGCCATGGGGAACAGAAAATTTCCCAAGGCAATCCCTATCAACTATTTCTGACTTTTTTTTTAAAAGGAAGAATGGTTACTGTTAGGTTCTCATACTGAAGAGGCAAGGAGGCGAGTGAGTGGCTTCAGCTCTTTATTAGGTCATGGTGGGAAACAACTGCGAAGACCCCAGCTGTGGCTGGGGTTTAAATAGGATAGCCCTGGCTTGGACCAGGGCCAATCAGGAGCAACCTGTTGATGACAATGAGCTGGACCAAACTGGGAACTTCCCAGCTAAGATGTAAATGTGGGGACATAACAGTTACCAGCTGCTCAAGGTAGAATGCTTTGATCTAGAAGTTAACCTCATTTGGCTTTAGTATTAACATCACTCCAAAAATAACAGGAGAGTTAAAAACTGAAAGCCAAAAGGAAGTTAAGACTTCTAGATGAGCGTAGCAATTGCGTGATAACAATTTTAGAGGATCTAATATTTCAGCCCATCAATACAATTCAGGTCAGTATTTTGCCTTGGGTTAATTCATTTTACAAGTTAAACCTAGCAGAAAAACACTGCCAGGACCACAGCTCAAAGCTCCTGGGAGAAGTTTAGGAAGCTAAAACAGAATCATTGCTAATCCTCATACATACATATGCAAACCTGTTTATATATGTTCGAATCTGATATTGTCATTGTCATCAGTAATTAGGAAAGCTTAATTCATGAACAAAAATAATATTTCAGCATCTATAATTTCCTCTAGTCACCCACATCTTTTTTCCACCCTATTTCAAAGTAAACGCAAGAACTCTGATCTGGGTCAGGATGGCCAGGGAGTCCGTAGGGGAGCCGTGGTCCAGCATTCTTGGTAGGTGGGATTGGTTGGAAAGGCTCCCGCTTCTCTTATTGGAAGTTTTTCTTCTGAGTTACGTTGAATTGTACCTTGTTCACAAACTGGAATTACAACACGTGGGTAAAGATAACATTTATCAGTCCAAATTAATCATGTCAAAAATAAGGCCACATTGATTTCTGGGTAAGAAGCTGCTGCGTTGCGCCATCCTAGTTACAAAATTGGTTTGTCCCTAATTAAGTCTGTCCATGCATACACCCCCAATTATAGGGCTTTGGGTTGTAAAAATTCCTGCACATGTCCGACATGAACATCTACTTGTCTTACAAGGAAATCTACCCTTTTATCCTTCCGAGGTTTTTTTTTCTTTTCTTTTTTAATAGCTTGAGCAAAATCTTCCAAGAAGTAATGCCTGGGCAGACTTTGGAAATAGACCTTACACAGGTAGTCCTTGACTTCACAAGTGAGCACAACATTTCTGTTATTAAGTGAAACAGTTAAGGGAGTTTTGCCCCACTTTATGACTTTTCTTGCCACAGTTGTTAAGTGAATCATTGCAGTCGTTAAGTTAGTAACACGGTTGTTAAGAGAACCCGGCTTCCTCTGCTTGTCAGAAGGTTGCAAAAGGGGATCACATGACCCCGGGATACTCAACCATCATAAATATGAATCAGTTGCCAAGTGTGTGAATTTTGATCACATGACCAAGGAGATGCTGCAATGGTCATGTGAAAAACAGTCATTAGTCAATTTTCTCAGTGCCGTTGTAACTTTGAAGAGTCACTAAATGAACTGTTGTAAGTCGGGGACTATCTTTTATTACCAGTTCTTAGAAAATTGAGCCACTTTTATACTACCCACTCTGATTTTGTAAGACCAATTTCCTCCAAGAAAGTTACAAAAATTTTTAATCAATCACTAAGGTTTATACCAGGGGTCCCCAAACTTGGCAACTTTAAGACTTGTGGACTTCAACTTCCAGAATTTTCCAGCCAGCATAGAAGGAGGAGGAGAATTCCGGGAGTTGAAGTCCACAAGTCTTAAAGTTGCCAAGTTTGGGGACCCCTGGTTTATACAGTAGCAAAAGCACTTAGACTTATATACCACTTCACAGAACTTTACAGCCCTCTCTAAGAAGGTAACAGAATGAGCATATTGCCCCCAACAATCTGGGTCCTCATTTTACTGACCTTGGAAGGACGGAAGGCTGAATCAACCTTGAGCCAGTCAGGCTTGAACTCTTAGCAGTGGGCAGAGTGAGCCTGCAGTATTGCATTCTAACCACTGCACCACCACGGCTCATACAAGCCATTTGATGCCCTCTTTGTACCACTAACTGTTTCAAGTCCATTGTGTACTTTACATTCATGAATAATCTGCAGCATTTGAAATGTTTTTTACAATCGGTCTTGACTGCAAGCAAAGGGAAGTGCCAACTCTGTTTTGTTCTACGTCACCAAGCAATGTGTGGATACAGGGAAATGTTTCATCAGAAAGTAATCTCTTTTTTTCTCTTTTTCCTTTAAAAGGTTTTAAGCACTTTGACCATGACATCAAGCAACGTCTCCGGAATCTATTACTGTGTGGCTTCCAACAAGTTGGACACCGAAAAGAGGAGCATCAGGTTCTATATCACAGGTAAAGAATGTGCATCATCTCCAAAGGCCAAGAAATATCTGGTGGGTGCTCAGAAGATGCAACCTGCAATGATTTTCATGGGGAGGAGATCAAAAAAGGCAAGATGACAGCTATAATCATGCAATCAAACCTCCTTTGCAGATAAACAAACCGATAGTTTAAGTTTAAGTTTAAGTTTAATTAAATTTATATACCGCCCTTCTCCAGGGGACTCAGGGCGGTGAACAGCCAAGTAAAAAACATTAAAATACATTTAAGCCAAGTAAAAAACATTAAAATACATTTAAAATAAAATATTCAATGTGGCCCTAATTTAATACAATTAAAATTTAGTAAAATCTTAAAATTTTAAAAACCCCAAAAACTTTATCACGCCAGCCCGGCTTGATAAAAATAATACGTCTTATTATATAGGTATATATATAATAGATATATATTGTATATATATATAATAGATATTATATATATATATAATAGATAGAATTTTTTTCTTTTAATGACCCTGTAATCCCTTGCATTGGGGTGCAATCAGGGAGACCAAACAGAGCTTGACTGTTTATTGGCCGGACACCCTTCCGGATGCCTATTTGGAGTTCGCAGCAAACAATTATTCATTGTGCCCAATGAGAGAAATACCTGCCTCTACCTAGGATTGAACTCATAGCCTCCTGATTGTGAGGTGAGAGCTCAAGATAGATAGATAGATATATTATATAAAAAGGCTCTCCTCTCCTTTTTCTTCTCCTCCTCTCTTTTTCCTCTCTTCCTCCTCCTCCTTCCCTTCTTCTCCTCTCCTTTTCTCTTCCTCTCCTCCTTCTGTCCACCCCACACACCAATTACCACTCCATATTTTACAACTGCTTCTGCATTTCTGATGTGTATTAGCAGAAGCGAGTTAACTATATCATCTAATGCTGCTCTCAGTCCTTCCCTTCTGTAGAAGGGGGAGGGTAACACTCTTTGCTCAGGGTTTCCCATTCTGGTTTGGGGGCTCTTGAAAACCAGCCTTTGACACCCCACTGGAAGTCACACAATGCTAAATCACTTCCTTAATTGTCACAATTTTGTGGAAGTGCCCACAACATATTCTCCAACCATGCACTGTACAGGTACTCCTCAACTTACAACAGTTTAGTGACTGTTCAAAGTTACAACCGCACTGAAAAATTTGACTTACGGCCATATTTCACAGTTACAACCTTTGCAACATCCTTTGATCATGTGATCAAAATTCAGACGTTTGGCAACTGGTTCATATGATCCCCTTTTGCGACCTTCTGACAAGCAAAGTCCATGGGGAAGCCAGATTCACTTAACAACCGGGTTACTAACTTAACAACTGCAGTGATTCTCTTAACAACTGTGGCAAGAAAGGTCGTAAAATGGGGCAAAACTCACTTAGCAAATGTAACTCAGGGGTGGAAATCAGGAGGTCCTCCATATACTCGGCTCCATCTGGGTCCAAATGATTGCTCTGCTCCTTTCTCTCTGGTGTTTCCTGCAGACATGCAGTCCAGCCTGGAGGCAGACTCCCAAGTGACAGCTATTGTGACCAGCCACGTCCAGATGACCTGCAAGTGCTCCAAGTACCTTTACGATCACCTCACCTGGTACGACCCCACCTTGCAGGAAGTCCCCACAGCTCTCACCCGGAAGAAGGTGGACAACTATTCCATTTCCTTAGTGCTGGACATCCATAATGTCTCCCAGGCTCACGCAGGGCTTTACAAGTGCCGAGCATCAAGCTACCACAACCGCACCAAGCAGCTGGAGAAAAGTACCGTGCTCAGCATAAAATGTAAGAAGGATGGCAACATCTGTCCCATCATGCCCTTGGCCGCCATGTGGCCTATACTTTTCTCTAATACAGTATTTCTCAACCTCGGCAACTTTAAGATGTATGGACTTCTGGGAGTTGAAGTCCACACATCTTAAAGTTGCCAAAGTTGAGAAGCTCTGCTCTAACACATGGGCTCCAAACTTGGCAACTTTTAAGACTTGTGGACTTCAATCCCCAGAATTCCTCAGGCAGCCATGCTGGGTGAGGAATTCTGGGACTTGAAGTCCAGTCATAAAGTTGCCAAATTTGAAGACCCTTCTCTAAGAGAATGCTTTCCCCCCCCCCTTACATTTCCATAATATGGACTTATTTATGAGCAGTTTTGAGTTGCAGTGTTGCAAAATGCCAAACAAGGCAATTCTGGCAATATTCCAACTTATATGCAGGTACAATTTTGGCAATATTCCTATTTACACAAAGGGACAGCCTTTGCAAAATTGACCCTAAAATGCAATCTATCTCCAGCCTCTATATGTGTTTGAATAATTAGACAGAAACATACTAATCAAGCAAAGTTTCCCAATTCGCCATCATTAATTTCTGGTAGGAAGTCAGATGCAATTAGCACTAGAGATGGAATCAAATCAGTAAAAATGATAGAATTTCTTTAACCTGGGAAGAACAAAGAAATAAAGGGAAGATTTTCTATGAAATGATAGAGAGTAAGTTAAGAGTAAGTTTAGTTAAAAGTAGAAATGATGAAAGTAAGTTAAGTTAGTTTTAAAAAAAACAGCTAGACCAAGACTAGTTTGGGGAACAAAACAGCACATCAGAAAGCCCAGGGGACAAAGCAGGTTTGAGAAGAGATACAATTGGGAGAACCAAACCTGCCTTGTAAACTTACGTTCATTCTGAAAGTGTTATAAATAAACTGAGATGAGTCATTATTTTTTTTTTAAAACCCACCATTTTTATTCACCACACGTTCTTTTTGAGGTTTAAGTTTAAGTTTAAGTTTAATTAAATTTATATACCGCCCTTCTCCAGGGGACTCAGGGCGGTGAACAGCCAAGTAAAAAAAACATTAAAATACATTTAAGCCAAGTAAAAAACATTAAAATACATTTAAAATAAAATATTCAATGTGGCCCTAATTTAATACAATTAAAATTTAGTAAAATCTTAAAATTTTAAAAACCCCAAAAACGTTTTCACGCCAGCCTGGCTTGATAAAAATAATACGTCTTGAGGGCACGGCGGAAGGTGGACAGGTCGTGAATTGTTCTTAAGTCTGGAGGGAGCTGATTCCAGAGGATGGGTGCTCCCACAGAGAAGGCCCTCTCCCTGGGCGTCACCATCCTACACTGCTTGGCTGATGGCACCCCGAGGAGGCCCTCTCTGTGGGAGCGCACTGGTCGATGGGAGGCAGTTTGTGGCAGCAGGCGGTCTCGGAGATACCTAGGTCCAATGCCATGGAGCGCTTTAAAGGTGGTAACAAGGGTTGTCTTCTGAAGTATTGGAGTGGATTGAGGTCCCAGATTTCATTCCTTGATGGGGAGAAAAGGAAAAAGCATAAATGTTGAGCAGGTATTACTAAATTGAATTGTTATTTAGCTTTGGAATCATGAGGACTAATAACTTACAGGACATTTTATGGTAGAGGAAGAGGAGGAGAGAGAGGAAGATCTTGTTCATCTTCATATTAACAATTTAAATTTTTGTTCTAGTCAACATTTACTTTTAAATATCTGTGATGTCCAAGCTGAGTTGATTTGATCTTTATAATTTTCTTATTTTCTTTTGTTCAGGGTAAAGGTTGCCTCGGTGACCACAGAAATGCAAAACTTTTGATGTTCAAATATGTCGTTTTGTTTGCAGTTAAGACGGTGCCTTACATTATGGAGAACTTTACCGATTTGGAGGTTAATGTGAGCGGGACCATCGCTCTGGAGTGCAAAGTCAACGGGATCCCCAAGCCTGCTATTGCTTGGCTGAAAAATGGCCACCGCATCGCCCCTGCGTCAGGTGAGCCTTCGGAGATAGGTGCTGCTACTCTTGCTTCTTTCTTTCGGTTAAGATCACGTGTGACCTGTTGGAAAATGGGGAATCATGGATAAGTAGTTAAAAAAATTCATTTTCAAGGTCCCACATTCAGTTCCCAACATAGCAGGACCAGAACAAAGTACAGTGTCAGGCCCCAAAATCCAAGACAGACACAGAGTTACTTCGGCAGTGAGGTAAATTAGAACCCACCCTACATGCTAGCTTTCAGTTCCTCAAAAACCGACTTTGAAAATTGTCAAAATGCAAAAGAGGGTCTTTCCCTGAAATCTTGGAGAGACCCTACTTTCAGCACAAATAAAATTGGACCAGATGGGCTGCTGATTAGTTTCAAATGAAGGGACCCTTATCTGTCCTTGCATCTCTTTCTATCAGAGGCATCCACAAGGGGATTAAAAAAATCCTCAAAGTAGCCACCAAGGTGGTAGCTGTGGCCGCTATCTTGACTTTTTACACGCACACACAAAGTCTTCTTTTTTCTGATGCTACATAATGGGGCCAAGCGATTCCAGCACCAATTTTTCTGGGGGGGGGGGGAATACTCCCTAATACATGATGCATTGAAAATAATGCTCCTTTCTCCCCCTTTGTCCCCCATCCCCTTCCTTCTTCCAGGAATTTCCATGGAAAACAACACTTTGGTGATTGAACGAGTGAAAAAGGATGACGAGGGTCATTATGAATGCCAAGCGATCAATGAGATGGGTCAAGACAGCACCCGGGCGTTTATTAAAATAGAAGGTGAGAGGCGCAAGATGAAACGGTTTGTCTCCAACATTTTGTGCTGGGACTACAATTGCACTTTTAACTGTTGTTAAGCAACCAAAAGCTATCAAATACAGTTACGGTTTATTGCAAGTGAAGCTTGATGGAGTGGTGGATCAATGGATCTTGAGTCAAAATCTTCTCGTGTCTTTTTCAGGCTCTGAAGAAAAATCCAACATAGAAGTTATCATCTTGGTTTGCACTGGTTTAGCAGCCACTCTCTTTTGGCTCCTTCTGACCCTCTTCATACGGAAACTCAGAAAAGTAAGGCGATCCTCATGTTTTAGGCTTAGAAATGAATCACTTTAGACGCTGAAAGAACTAAAGTGATGCAGTAGTCAATTTCTATAGTGCCACAAATGACAGAGGAAAGTCTTCATTCACCTACAGCTGTTTAGTCCTGCAGAGGCAGCTGGAGGCAGCTTCTAAATCACGCGATTCCGGGGGGGGGGGGGGGAGACATGGCTACTTTGATGATTCAAACAGAGGTAGTTTGCCCATCTCTCACATTTTTTAAAGTACAGGTAGTCCTGTAGACAGTTCATTTAGTGGCCATTCAAAGTTACAACGGAACTGAAAAAGTGACTTGTGATCATTTTTCACGCTTACAACCATTACAGCATCCCCATGATCCCAAGATCAAAATTCAGACGCTTGGCAACTGACTCATATTTATGACGGTTGCAGTGTCCCGGGATCATGTGATCCCCTTTTGTGACCTTCTGACCAGCAAAGTCAAAAGGAAGCCAGATTCACTCAATAACCATGTTACTAACTTTAACAATTGCAGTGATTCACTTAATAACTATGGCAAGAAAGGTCATAAAATGGGGCAAAATTCACTTAATATATATCTCAGCAACAGAATTTTTGGGTTTGATTGTAGTCATAAGTCGAGGACTACCTGTACCACTTCTGAAAGTTTTGCCCAACCATAATACCATGGGGGTACAAGAGAGTTGGAAGAGATTGGAAGAGAGGCATCTCCCAAGTGTGAATTCTACTTCTCTGGCATTTCTGAGCTCTGCTTGCTTAGTAGGTTGGCAGGGACTCATTTTCCTAACACACCATTTTCCTAATCCTTGTTCAATGGGTTAATCAATTCCTGGCTGTGTCAACAGCAGAGTGAAAGTGAAAGTGAAAGTCCAAGCAAGGCTGGAATAGAATGCCAACATGTCCAGTTGCCTGGAAATCCATTTCACTTGCTACAGATGACTAGGCAAGCCCAGTGGTGAGTTTCTACCGGTTCGCCCCAGTTTGAGCGAACCAGTAGCGGCAGCGGCGGGAGGCTCCGCCCACCCACCCAGACGTCATCATGGACGATCTGCATGCGCGCACATCTCCGAACTGGTAGCAAAGGTAAGTGAAACCTATTACTGGGCAAGCCCATATAGTATTTATACATCCACACAACTATAAAAAGAATACAGGCTGGTGAATTAAAAAGAGCAGAAGATGGTTTTCATGCCTCTTTAGGAGGAGGAAGGGGCACCTTTGTTCAAACCTTTGCAGGAATGGAGCTTCTGTCTTCTCACCTCATTCTGTGTTCATTGGCTCCATCCATCTTCTTCCAATTCTGATCTTAGAGAGTTTCTTTTTTTCTTTCAGCCGGATGCCACCGATATTAAAACTGGATATTTGTCCATCATAATGGACCCAGAGGAGATGCCCCTGGATGAGCAGTGCGAACGTCTTCCTTACGACAGCAACAAATGGGAGTTCCCAAGGGATCGGCTGCGGCTGGGTATGTGGGACCCAGGCAAGCTTCTGTTTTGGGGGGTGACCTTGAACAGAATGAGACAACTTGGCATGACCAACTTGCTGCAGCCAACTCACCACTGGAAAACTTGCAACAATTCAATTTAAGTGTTTAAAATAATTCAAACATTAATTTTTATCATTCACATTTCATTTTGTCCCTCCTTTTGCATCCTTTCCTTAATTATTCTATTCCACCATTCCTTTGGTATTAGTGTAACACAGAGGTCTTCAAACTTGGCAACTTTCTGGGAGTTGAATTCTGGGACTTGAAGTTCACAAGTCTTAAAGTTGCCAAGTTTGGGGACCCCTGGTGTAACTCTTGCCCTGTGGCAAGTTGTCCCAGAGGGAGTTGGCCCCAATGAGTTGGCTGTGCTGAGTTGTCCTTGACCCAACCTTGAATAGTGCTGGATTACTGCCTAAGACCCCCTTCCAGGAATTCCTCATGACTCTGCTGGCTGGCAATTTGCAGTTGTAGCTGAACACATCTGGGATGGATTTGACAGCTAATAGTCCATTTGTATGTCATTGGATTCAGCACAATGATAAAGATTCGAATCCATTGTTTACGGGAGGGGTGGTCAGCCAGATGACTTCCAGATGTTTTGCATGAATGGTGATGGGAATTGTCATCCCAAAAAATCTGAAAGAGACGGTGTCATCTCTAAGGGATGTCTTCAGCTTCATGCAGAACATTAACTAGATTTGTTAGACCTCATCTCTGCCTTGAAAGAAATAGAATAAAATTGCTTTCCATGCTTCCTGCTAGAGCTAAACATTGGCAGGGAGAATAAGATAGAGATGACAAGGGACAGGTAGTCCTCGACTTAAGATCACAATGGAGCCCAACATTTCTATGGTTAAGTGAATTTTGCCCCATTTTATGACCTTTCATGCCACAGTTGTTAAATGAATTATGGCAATTGTTAAGTAACAACATGGTTGTTAAGTGAATCGGGCTTCCCTATTAACTCTGCTTGTCAGGAGGTTGCAAAAGGGGATCACATGACGCCGGGACACTGCAACCGTCATAAATATGAACCAATTGGCAGGTTCAAGCATCCAAATTTTGTTCATGTGGCCATGGGGGTGCTGCAATGGTTGTAAGTATGAAAAACGGTCACAAGTCACTTTTTTCAGTGCCATTGGAACTTTGAACAGTCACTAAACAAACTGTTGTAAGTCAACCAGCTGCTTTGTGACTGTTCACACACACTACAGCCACGTGATTGCATTTTGGGTGCAATTTGTTGTTTGCAGCATCCCCTGGTCACATGATCATGATTTTATTTTATTATTTTATTATTTATTTTATTTTATTTTATTTTATTATTTTATTTTATTATTTTATTTTATTTTATTTTATTTTATTATTTTATTTTATTTTTCTCTTTTCTTTTCTTTTCTTTTTTCTTTTCTTTTCTATTCTTTTCTTTTTGCCAGTTTCGAGCATTTCCTTTTGGTTTCTAGTAAAAAGCATCCATTGAGGAAAACAGGCTTGCTTAATAACAGCCACATTCGCTCAACAACTGTGGCATTTGCTTAATGGCTTGTGCAAAAAATAATCAGGCATGCTCATGTGGTGACCTGCTTAATGATTGATGACCATAATTCTAGAAATCAATTTTGGTCATAAGTCGAGGACTGCCTGTACTAGCTGGCCTCATTGCCCACTTCTCTTTTTTAAATAAAATTTTAGTGAGTCCAATTTGTTTTCTGTTTCAAGCAGGGGTGGGTTCTAACTTACCTTGCTGCCGCTTCCTCCTGCGCCGCGTGGCGTGCATGCGCAGTGGCAAAAAAAATAAAAAATAAAATTTTTAAGCCAAAAACAAAATGGTGATGCATGCACAGAAGAAAAAAAAACCAGAAAAAATTCCCCCCCAAAAAAGATTTAAAATATGGTGGTGCCCATGTACCAGCACCGACCCAACCGGTTCCGTGATGTCATCGTGATGTCACCAGCGGTTTGCTACTGGTTTGGGTGAACCGGTCCGAACCGGGAGGAAACCACCTCTGGTTTCAAGCACAAATTCAGTCTGTTACCTTTGGTGAACAATTCACGTATTCATAAATCAAAAGTCCTACTTGCCAGCCTGAGTGAACCTGATACGGGCCATAAAGTTTTTATGAAGTATCTCCAAATCCCATAATATTCTGCAGAGTGCAAGAGGCTAAGAATCATTTTTCAATCATTTGCGGTTCACTAATTTTAACACAAAGATTAATCCTGGGATTTTATCCATTCCAGCAGTCTCTGTTGTTAGAAAATCCACCACTTCTCTATGAAATGTCAGCTTGCTATAATACGTTCCCATTGTTAAGCTTCCTTAATATTTTAATATTTGGCCCACGAATTTACCTATTCCCAATGGATGTGAAAACAATCTAGAATCTACCTGATTACCAATCTTTGGTAGGAGGAAGAAGAGGAGGACTAAAAACAAAATTATTTAACTGAATAATAAAGGTTGAGAGAGGCATGCAAAGCTTTTTAGCAATGCACAATTTTGCAAGCTTTTGTGAATTTTGGAAATGATTCTGTTTTTTTATGTTCCCTGAAATGTATTAACCTTTGATTTTGTGTCTTTTTCTCTCTGTGTTTTGTATTATTTCATATGTTTATAAACTCGGCTCAGTTTATACATATGTTCTAGCATGGGATGCAGAGTTTCTGCTGCATGATTATCAGGACTCTGATAGTTTGCAAAAAAAATAGATTCTCTTGCATGCACTTTGTATGTCAATATGGCAATTCTTTGCAAATTCAAAGAAAGTCCAGGCTGGGCTCTTGGGAACAGAACCCACCTTTCTGAGCTTCCTCCCTCCCTTCCTTTTCTGGAAAAAAATTCACTGTTTTTTTGTAATTACAAAATTATACTGATGAACCTTCAAAAAGAAATATTCAAAGGATTTTTTGACTAAGAAATTTTGGGGAGAGCATCCTGCCGTGTCATTGGCTTCCACAATCTAATAATTGTCTCCATTTTTTTAAAAAAAAATACATTTTATTATGCAACCTATTAAAAATGCATACAACAGCGGGGAATGATCAACACAATCTCAAAATTAAAATATAGAGTAATGAAAAATAAGGGGGGGAAAGGAACAAAGGCAAGTCATGCCTGGATATTATGATGTTTACATCTTAATGATGTTTATATCACAATGTTTCCTTCCTTCCGTCTTTGAATAAACAAGGATGATTTTCTTTTCCCCAGCATGATTAGAGATTTATTTTGAAAGTGAGACATCTTCAGAAAAAAAAATGTCAAGGGTTATTTCTGCAAAAGCGAGAATCAGTGCTGCAAAACAGAGGGTGGGGGAAGAAGCAATAAATTGTGCAAAACAAGCGGAATTAGAGAAATCAGAACAAGCTTCTTTTATGCTGGAACTGGAGTCTTGCAAAGCAGGTCCCTCCGTTGGTCTTGCGACACCCAACCTTGCTTCGGAATGGGACTAACTCAGCTGCGGCCAACTTGCCACAGCCAACTCGCTGTGAGATAACTCACCACGGACAATTCAATAATTTGATTTAATGATTTTAAATGATTTTAAAAATATTTTAATTTTTGTCATTCACATTTCATTTTGTCCCCCCTTTCGCATCCTTTCTTTAATGGTTATATTCCACCACTTCTTCAATCTTAGTGTAGCTCTTGTTCCGCAGCGAGTTGGCCATGGTGCGGTGTCTCACGGTGAGTTGGCCACAGTGAGTGTTTGTCCCAGACTCTCCTGCTTCTCTTCCCTGCCTGGTGTTGTGGGTGCTGCCTGGCTCACTCTTTCCTCTTGCTTCTCTAGGTAAAACTCTGGGTCATGGTGCTTTTGGCAAAGTGGTGGAAGCATCTGCTTTTGGCATAGATAAATCTTCAACCTGCAAAACAGTGGCTGTTAAAATGCTTAAAGGTACACTTCTCTCAGACTCCTTAACAGTTTCTTCTGAAACCCAAAGCCGGTTGTGTCGCTGGAGAAGGTTTCAGAAACATTGCAGTTGAAAATCGAATAAGGAAGGATGGCGTTCCTTTTATTACTCTTCCCTCTCTCTTCCTTACGGTAACTCTGGAGTGGGATGGGCAATATGGCCTAGGGCACTTTGGTGCCTATCGTTATGTCCTTGAGCTTCCTGCCTGATTTGGCTGTATTGTTTTTCAGTAGCTTTCATTTTTTAATAATAACTTTTATTGCATTCTGAGCTTGGTTGTTTTCTTGCAGACGTTTCATTACCCACACTAGTTAACATCATCAGTGCTAGTCAGCTAGTCAACCTTAGAACTGATGATGTTACCTAATTGGATCATGAAACGTCTGCAAGAAAACAACCAAGCTCAGAGACCACCAAGGACCCCAAATTTCAACCCTGAGCTACAAATATTCTCCTTTACTGGAATTTTTAATTGCAGTATAAAAATACAAAGATAAAAAACTAACCCAAACTAAGAAAAATAAAATAAAAAGTGCAGAGAGAAAAAAGGGGGAAAGGAAAAGACATATAAAGAAAAAGAAAGATATACGAAGAAATGACTTCCTCCTTCATCAAGACAAGTGCAAAGCAATTTCAGTAGCTTATCACCTTCTCTCACATTTATGCCAAAAATCTCTTCATCCCAGGTTTTCAGTTGCTTTCAGTGGGGGGGAAATGTAGGAAACTGACATCAGCCTTGCTACATTCTAAAAAGAATTTACAACTGTGTTTTTGGAACCTACGCAAGACTTTCTCATACATAAAAATGCTGGGTGGCGGAAAGGGTGACATGATAGCAGTGTTCCAATACTTGAGGGGATGCCACAGAGGGGAGGGGGTCAGGCTGTTCTCTATGGCACCAGAAAGCCAAACAAGGAATAACGGATGGAAGCTGACCAAGGAGAGATTCAACCTGGAAGTGAGGAGAAACTTTCTGATGGTGAGAGCGATCAACCAGTGGAACAGCTTGCCAGTGGAGGTCGTGAGAGCCCCAACACTTGCGACCTTCAAGGAGAGACTGGACTGCCATCTGTCTCAAATGGTGTAGGAACTCCTGCTTGAGCAGGGGGTTGGACTAGATGACCTACAAGGTCCCTTCCAACTCTAATAATAAATCTAAAAAATATTTGAAGGACTTCCACAAAGATGAGGGTCTCAGCCTATTCTCCAAAGCACCAGAAGGCAGGACAAGAAACAATGGATGGAAAGGAGAGAAGCAACCTAGAACTAAGAAGATATTTAGATATTTCCTAACAGTGACAACAATTAACATATGTTTTTGCCTATTCCTAACCCAACATGTAAATAATATGTGATGGCAGGTGACATGATGCCAGGTACCGTAATGGCATCCATGGAGACTTGGGTTCAAGATTGATTGTATTGCTCTCAGCCAGGTGCTGAAACTTCCAGAGCATCTGTATTGAAACTGATCCTGAGTCCGTTTATGACTCTGAAACCTCTAGCTTTGAATTTCTGACATGATGAAACAAGCATTGCCATGGACCCTTGTCAGAGATGTCCTGTACAGGCCAACCTCCAGAAGGGCAACATGAAGTACCTTGTTGAGTTGGCCACCAGGGAGTACTATGGGTAGAGCTTCTCTAGAAGGCACACGAGGACTCTCTCTGCCCAAAGCACATGAATGTGGGCCTGAGCTAATGGACATGAACAGGTTCTGCATACACAAGATCCAAGTTTAGTTTCTGGCATGCCAGAGATTAGATCAATGTTTCTCAACCTTGGCAACTTGAAGACGTGTGAACTTCAACTCCCAGAATTGGCTGGCTGGGGAATTCTGGGCGTTGAAGTCCACATGTCTTCAAGCTGCCAAATTTGAGAAACACCAGGTTAGATGCTATAAATATGTTCAGCTAATCAGAGTTACAGTATTCCCTCATTTCCAACATACTCCATTAACATACAGAGACTTTCAGCAATCCGAGTGAAGCTGGAATACATATCCTCTTGTTACTTAATGACTGAAAGGGGTTCAATGTTAGAGAGATTAACAAGTTCAATCAATTTATGGCAAATCACAGAATCATAGGGCTGGAAGAGATCTTGGAGGTCTTCTAGTCCAAATCCTGCCCAAGGCAGGAGACCTTGTAAAGAAATCTAGGTTAGCATGGAAGCAGCCCATACAATGAGTGATAGATGATCAGTCAAAGGTCCTTTCTACTCATATGGATGAATTTCTAGTAGTCTAAATACCTTAACATTTAAGTATTTAAAGAAATCAGAAAGGAATTGTTTTAAGGATGAGGAGCACAAACCTTGTCAACATAAACCAATTTATTTTCTTTCCCGTGACAAGGTTTGAGCCATCTGGCATCAACTAATGACATTTACATACCAGTTCTCTCTACAGATACTTGATGAATATATACACCATTTAGCATATTAATTGCTTGGAATAGTAGGTTTTAAAATATATTGTGGATTTTTGTCTAACTAAATGAGGGATGGACCGATTTCTTTCATCACTGCAAAATCTTATTGTTGGTTACATTTTGTTGTGAAGCCTCTTTTGCTTCCCAACACAAAAATTCAAGATGTTAGCACAACTTTTGGTCAGTCATTTGCTCATCCTTATCCAATATCCAATAACTAAGAGGCTGCCCCAAAGAAGAGGGAGTCAAGCTATTCTCCAAAGCACCCGAAGGCAGGACAAGAAGCAATGGATGGAAACTTATCAAGGAGAGAAGCAACCTGGAACTAAGGAGAAATTTCCTGACAAGTCAGTATAATTAATCAGTGGAACGCCTTGCCTTCAGAAGTTGTGGAGGCTTTTAAGAGTCTGGATAGCCATTTGGGTCTGGAATGACGTAGGGTTTCCTGCCTGAGCAGAGTGTTGGACTAGAAGACCCCCAAGGTCTCTTTCAATTCTGTTACTCTTATCCTTTTATGTATGATCCAAATTACTTGGAACATCCAACATTCTTTCCAAGAGCATCAGGAATAGCCACTATTCTCTATTTAGTACTGTTTTCAAGAGTCCTTCTCACATTTTTCAACATGCTTTGGAATAATCCCACATGGAAGTACACTCTGGAAAATGTTATCCTACAACTTGTCAAATATATGAATTGTTTGAGAAATGTTTCCAAGGAAAATATAGTAGTTCTCAACAGCCGTTGTCTCTAGCCCTTTCCTGGAAGTCATTGGTATGACTTGTGAGAAACTGAGCTATTGTGGGATTATGTTGCCAGAATTATTAAGTGTTATTATTTTAAATCCAAGAACAGGGGTATAATTGGTGCACTGCTCAGCCTGAGTTCAGCCTGCTTTTGGTCTAATTTCAAAGACCATTTTCAAGTAAGCAATTTTCTCTAAAAGTGAAAAAAGGAACAATTTGTTCAAGCTTCCTGCATGGAGAGAAGGCGAAAGACAAGGAGAAACATCTAAAGAGAAAAAGAGATAAAGAGGATGAGAGACAGCTAAAGAAACATGCCAGAAACCAAGGGAGTAAAACAGAATAACAAAGTTGGAAAGGACCTTGGAGATCTTTTAGTACAGGAGACCCTGTACCATTTCAGACAAACAGCTGTCCAGTTTCTTCTTAAAAGCCTCCAGTGATGGAGCACCCACAACTTCTGAAGGCAAGCCATTGCACCGGTTAATTGTTCTCACTGTTAGGAAGTTTCTCTTAATTAAGTTTCTCTTAAGTTTCTCTTAAGTGGCTTCTCTCCTTGATTCGTCTCCATCCATTGTCTTGCCTTCTGGTGCTTTGGAGAATAGGTTGACCCCCTTTTCTTTGTGGCAACCCCTTGGATATTGGAAGATTGCTATCATGTTACCCCTAGTCCTTCTTTTCACTAGACTAGACATACCCAAATTCCTACAATCACTCTTCATATGCTTCCATTTTTAAATGGGCTCCTTCCTTTGCTTAATTAAGTTCCACTGTTATGGCCATATCTTGCTAGTGGACATGCCCAGCTTCAGTTCTTGAGTCTGCATTTAGCCTTTCAAAGCCTTGGATGGAACCCCAAAGTTCTTCTGGATGGTAGTACTGAACTGTAAACATGAATGAAGGAGATGAAGGAGACTTAATTCAAAAGTAAATGAAGAGAAGCCAAACTGTAGTGTAAACCATTATGGGACTGCATTAGCAATAATGAATAAAATTCAAGCAATGAATGAAGTTGGTGTCCCTTTCGGCAAAGATTGAATCTTAATCCACCTTGTGAATGGTTGATCATTCTGATCTCCTGGAGTGATCTAGGCTGTCCTGGAGATTATCCTGATCTTCAAGACAGCCTCTAAAACCAAGTCTCTCCTTTGGTCTAAATGTTTTGGGTATCTCCATCCATCAAGATTATTTCCAATGGTATGTAGACCTCTAGAGGACAAAAAGTTTTTAACTTTCAGAACTTCCATTGTTGATGAATGGTCAACATTCTACAGTGCTGTCCTAGCAGGAAATTGGGAGCAGAAAAGGTTTTCTAAAACAGCTCAATGTCTTCTTGCAGATAAGAACCTTTGAGAAGATCAAGGCAGGAAATTGTGCCTTATCTAATGAGAAATAAAACACAGAGACCCTAAAAGAGATCAGGGCGTACTTTGTTTTTTCCCATGGTGGTGTTTGCTTCCCTTTCAAACATAAACAGGATTCGACTCTTCCCGTTGCTGATATCCTGTGGTGTAAAGATGCTTGTGTCCTCTTTCTCAAGCAGAGTGTGCAACGACCAATGAGTGCAAGGCTCTGATGTCGGAACTGAAGATCCTGATCCACATTGGACATCATCTGAATGTGGTCAACCTACTGGGGGCTTGTACCAAGCCTGGAGGTGAGTGTTAGCTGATTCCTTGGGTCTGCAACTTGAGACAAAACCCCAAACTTTCATATTCGTTTTACTTTTTTTATTTCTGTCCTGCCTTTATTATTTTTACAAATAACTCAAGGCAATGAACATATCCAAAGCACCTTCCTCCTACAATTGTCCCCACAACTGCGAGGTGAGTTGGGCTGAGAATCAGAATCAGAATCATAATAGAGCTGGAAGGGACCTTTTGGGTCTTCTAGTCCAGTCCCCTGCTCAAGCAGGAGATCCTATACCCATGATGGCGAACCTGTGGCACGCGTGTCCAAAGTGGCACGTGAAGCCATGTCGCCCAGAATGTGCAGCCTTGCCTGTTTGTCTTCTGGGTTTCTGGCATGCATGCGCGTGTGACGGTCAGCTGTCCTTTGCGTGCACGGCAGTGCCAAAAACCAGCTGATCGTCAGGTGCGCATGCACGCTAGAACCCAGAAGTTTGGCTTTTCCGGAGCACGGCCCTGACAAGCGCGCCCATGCTTGTGACATTTCCACATGACATTTCCACATGACGAGTGCCAAAAAGGTTCGTTATCACTGTCCTATACCATTTCAGACAAGTGATTCTTACAAACCTCCAGTGATGAAGCACCCAAAACATCTGGAGGCCAGCTGTTCCACTGCTTAATTGTTCTCACTGTTAGGAAGTTTCTCCTTAAATTCTAGGTTGCTTCTCTCCTTGATTAGTTTCCATCCATTGTTTCTTGTCTTGCCTTCAGGTACTTTGGAAAATAAGTTGACCCCCTCTTTTTATGGCAGCCCCTCAAATACTGGAAGACTGCTATCCTGTTCCCCCTAGTCCTTCTTTTCTCTAGACTAGCCAAACCCAAATCCTGCAACTGTTCTTCATCACCCAGCCAGCTTCAGTGACTAAGGTAGGACTTAGAAATCAGTCCACAAACCTGTACTGAAAGGAGGATTCTCCCTATAGGTGATGAATTAAACCACATTAAGGTGGGGTATGACCACCTCCAACTACACCAGAAAGGTTTCTTGCATGTAATACAGAGCAGGGAAGCAATTTGCTGCCATCCAGTTGTTCTGGATTACACTCCCACAGCAAATTAAAATTCCCTAAGATATAGAAAGTACAAGCTGGCCTATCTATGCAAAAGTCAGAAGCCTGAATAATTTTTTTCTGATGGATCTTTCTTATAGCAATAGCACTTAGACTTATATACCACTCCATAGTGCTTTACAGCACTCTTTGAGTTGTTTATAAATGTCAGCCTCTTGCCCCCAACAATCTGGGTCCATATTTTACTGACCTCGGAAGGATGGAAGGCTGAGTCAACATTGAGCCAGTCAGGATTGAACTCCTGGCAGTGGGCAGAGTTTGCCTGCAATACTGCATTCTAACTACTGCACCACTATGGCTTATACTGTATATATATCACAAATTCACAAAATCCTGTGTGAATATATATACCTTGATATATATCTGGATTCACACAGGATTTTGCCCAGTTGACACAGTTTGGCTTCTGCATTTTCTGTACTGGAGAGCAAAACTGTATCGGGGATTAAAATAATTTGTTCAGGATCCCCTCAAAGAAGCTGAAGTTGAGAGATTTAGTAGAACTAAGTAACTGCACTTTGTATTTTGAGGCAAGCCTATTTTCCCTGCTGCACACACATAAACACACACATGCCAACCTTTCTGTCAGAGAAGCTCAAGCAGAACACAACACCATAAAAATGCAGCCCCCGCTGTTTATAAAGCATTCATAAAGTATTTATGAGGCCCATTGTACCTGAATGAATATATCTCACAATGCAGCCAAGACCCAGCTGAGTAAGTACTGCTGCAGAGAAAGAGGCCCAGGGCACTTGCATTCTATACCGCAGATTCTTTTAATCTCAATTTCTTTAAATACATAGAAACTTTCACAAATAGACTGAACTGGGATCCCCACAGTTAGATTAGAACGGAGGTGTATAATAATAATATTTCTTTTTCTTCCCGGTATGATTTTCCTGTTGAAAATGATAGAGTTAAGACAACTGTGGCAGAAAGTGGCATTGTGGTGGTGGAAGTAAGCAGGAGAATTGTCCCAAGTTGGAGGGCTGACTTGCTTTTCCAGCAATGTTTTTTTTCTCAGGAGGGGGAGTTCCTCTAATTACTCTCTATGAAGAAAAGGAGTCATGGAATACAAGTATACTGTATGCATCGCTATAATTGATTCCTTTGTCCTGTGCAAAGCTGGTAACTCTAGAAGAGAAGAAAGGCAGGGCATAGAACATAGAATCATAGGACAGGAAGGGATTTTGGAGATCTTCTAGCCCAACCCACTGCTCAAGCAGGAGACACTATAACATTCCACACAAACAGCTGTCCAGTCTCTTCTTGAAGACCTCCAGTGATGGAGCACCCACAACTTCTGGTGGCAAGCCGTTCCACTGATTAATTGTTCTCACTGACAGAAAATTTCTCCTTAGTTCTAGGTTGGATCTCTCTTTAATGATCTTCTACCCATTGCTTCTTGTCCTGACCTCAGGTACTTTGGAGAATATGTCAATCCCCTCTTCTCTGTGACAGTACTGGAAAACATCATGTCAGCCCTAATCCTTCTCTTTCATCATATGGTTATTTAACCTCCAGACCCCTGTTCATCTTTCTTGCTCTTCTCTGCACACCAAGATATGATAAGATATGGAACCAAGATACTTTATTTTGAGAAACCTCAGCTGAAACTCTTGGGAGGGGGGCTGGTGTTTCCAAACTCTTTGTTTTCTCCTTCTTCTTGCCATCACAAACAAGAATCCTTGGGGCATTCCCAAAATCTCTGCAGGATATGTTTAATTAAAGTCATGATGTTGGTCTCACTGGTGAGTTTCCCCTCAAAAGATTTAGAATGGAGGAAAATTACTTTAATGCCCATGCAAAACAATTAGAAAAACAGGGAAAGAAAGAAAGCAGTAGCTATCATGGATTTTGATTGGCCAAAATAGGAGAAAGTAAGCACCGAAGATTAGTATTAAATGCAGTTCTACTAAAATCACTACATTAGGAAACAATTGGCACTGAGTTTTATATAAGTTACATTCAAAAAGCAAAATAGGGTAACTGCAAGGGAGGAAATAGAGTAAACCAAAGAAATAAGAATAAAAATATGAGCTAGTTAAGGTAAGCAGGGTTTTTTCCATGCCTTGGGCTGCACTTGGCTTATGCAATGCAAGATGCATTCTGCAATAGTCAATAGGAAAGGAACATAAACTAGATTTGATGGTTATGTGGAAATGATTGTCTGGGCATGCATTTAATCATTTTCCTTCCTATCACATTTTAAATTCCAATTTGGCCACAGACTTTGCAGGTTCAGGGTTCATGTGCAGCCTTAGGGCTTAGGCTGGACACCTCGAATGGCCATGATAATGGACAACTTGCTAGTGGCAAAAAACAAAAAAATTCACATGATTTAAAGAAGTTGAGTTTTTTTTCCTATAAAAAGAAAACCAAGAAGAAAACCTTTGCAACAGGTGGGCAAACAGGTGGGCTGTTAGCAATAGCAATAGCAATAGCACTTAGACTTATATACCGCTTCATAGTGCTTTGCAGCCCTCTCTAAGCGGTTTACAGAGTTCAGCATATTGCCCCCAACAATCTGGGTCCTCATTTTACCCACCTCGGAAGGATGGAAGGCTGAGTCAACCTTGAGCCTAGTGAGATTCGAACAGCTGGACTGCTGAACTAGCAATCAGCTGAAGGTCGCAATGCTGCTTTTAACCACTGCGCTATCTCAGCTCCCTCAGCAGTATTCCAATATTTGAGGGGCTGCCACAAAGAAGAGGGGGGCAAATTATTCTCCAAAACACCTGAAGGCAAGACAAGGAACAACAGATGGAAACTAATCAAGGAGAGAAGCAACCTGGAATTGAGGAGAAACTTCAGAATAGGGAGAGCAATTAACCAGTGTAACAGCTTGCCTTCAGAAGTTGTGGGTGGTCCATCACTGGAGGCTTTTAAGAAGAGACTGGACAGCCACTTGTCTCAAATTGTATAGGGTCTTCTGATTGAGCAGGGGGTTGGACTAGATGACCTACAAGGTCCCTTTCAGGTCTATTATGATTGATCCATTCCCATACAACTACAGCATGACTCCAGATCCCCCTTTAAAATATTGATTGGATATTAAATAAATAGGACAGAAAAAAAACAATTTGCTGGATTTGGGCATTGTACGAATTTAGTAAATAAATAGTTAACTCTGCAGTTGAACTTGGTCATTTTGAAGAGATGGACATGACCATGTTACTTTGTTGGCAACCATATGGATAGGATTTGCCATCAACCTCTTTTGGAGCTCCTAATCTAAGCTACATAGGAGGATTTCCCCGCTACTACCTGCTGTCACTTCTTTAACTTTCATATAGTTAATGACAGCTATAATTGGAGGATTGGATTTGGTATAGAGCTTAAGGCATTGGGCTAGAAACCAGGGGGCTCTGTGTTCTTTCCTGTCTTAGATACAAAGCCAGTTGGGTGACATTGCTCCAGTCACTTTCTCTAAAATCTAAGAAGGAGACAATAGCAAGCCACCTCTGAAAACCTGGCAAGAAAACTTCAGGGTCTTCAAGACTGACTTGAAAACACCAGAAAAGGACATTTAAGTCTTGGTTGATAGCACAGGGATGGGAAGATTCTCTGCCCTGATGACCCCAATTCTAGAAGCTCCGTTTACTATTAGAATAGAGGTGACCCACCACTTTGCTTGCTTTCTGTAAAGAGGAAGAAACATCTTCCTCAAAAAGGGTTTTGGGGCAGATGGTAAACCTGAATTGCCTTTGTAACTCTAGTTGCATTTTATTTGCTTTGATTTATTATGTAAACCACCCTGAGTCATGATGTTCCAAGGCAGTACAGAAATAAATAAATGAAAAAATGAATACATGTTAGTTTTGATCTTGGCATCACCCAGGGGGTTATTGGATCTCTGCTGACCACTGTTGAAAAAGCAAGTTCTTGTCAATATGAGAAGGAGGAGAGGAGAGGAGAGGAGAGAATTTATATTTATATCACAGTTGCTTCCCAAGAGCTCAGCAGGCTCCTTTCCCACCTCCATCCATTTTACCTTCACCATGTTCTTACATAACAAATTAAGCTGTGAGAAGTGACTAGCCCAAAGTTAGATTGAGTTTTAACTAAGTTGCCCAAGTCCAACATTCAGAGCCAGGATGGACAACATTTTTAACACTGTGACAAGAACAATTAAAAAGGGAACTAAAATGAAAACAAAAATGGATTATATTCATTTGATATCGTTCTTTACATATTTAATGAATTGCTCCTTCCATCGCAAATAAGCAAACAATTTGACAACAACTGAAGGTTGGTGCTGGATTCAAGGTGTTTGGGAGCAGATTTCATCTTCGGCAGTGGCATCTTCGGGAGGAGGGTCAACAGCATCACACCTTCATCCTTGGAGCTTGGTTGTTTTCTTGCAGATGTTTCATTACCCTAACTAGGTAATATCATCAGTGCTAGTAAGGGATGGGATTTGCACTGATGATATTACCTAATTCGGGAAACAAAACGTCTAGAAAAAAATAGCTTTGCCCAGAAAGCACCAAAGTTCTCACAATTCTTCTCTTTCTCCTCCTTCTCTCCTTCTCCTTCTCCTCCATTCTGCAAACCCCACTCCCTTCTAGCACTGATGATGTTACCTAGCTTGGGTAATGAAAGCCCTGCAAGAAACAGTCAGGCTCAGAGAGCACCAAAAACCCCTCATTTCAACCCTGAGCTATAAATATTCACCGTTGTGCCATTGCAATGCAAGGATCAATCCTTCTGAATGTGCGTTGTGATGTTGCAGAGGTGCCCCAAAGAGGCAGAGCTTGTTCTTTTTGACCATTTCATTGACCATCTCATTTCAAGAACCCATGATCCTTAACCTGTGCATCTTTCTACATGACATTCCATTGTGTTGGTTCTTCAGATTTACTTCAGCATGGTTTGATGTGGGAAATTTAATTTAATTTAATTAAATTAAAAGTTCTTATAGGCCGCCCAATCCCGTAGGACTCAGGAAAGCCAGCAACCAAGTCCATAATGGCTGAAGCTAAATAGCTCTCATATCTGGTCCAAGCTCTGACGTTAGTCTCTTGATTAATGGAAACGGTGATGTGTTTGATGGCAACTAATGGTGCTAATTAATCAGATAACTGCTGTTCGTGGGGCAAGGAGGCATGTTCAGAAGGATGGAGAGACAAACTGTAAGACCTTTGATCGCTAACAGGGATAGCAGGGAGGGGTGTAACATCTGCACAAACACCCATCAGCGAGTAAAAGCTGCTGTCTGTCCCATTAAACAGAAAATATGGCCAGTAGCCAGTGTTCGTTTCTCACTTCCTGGCCCCAGTTTTCTGGCCCTGGATTCATTCTTCTTTTATCCATTGCCCATTTTCTTCTGTGTTTGCAAGAGAGATATTTTCTTGCTTTTGCTTATTCCTACAATGTTCCCATGTGTTATCATTTCATAAACTTTGTTCTGATCCTGTCTGCAGGTCCTCTGATGGTCATTGTAGAATATTGCAAGTATGGAAATCTCTCTAATTACCTGCGGGGAAAACGAGGTGATTTCATTGTATGCAAGGTAAGATATGTGCCCCAGTTTGTTGATCCTTTAAAAACTTCAGACGGAAAGAGGTTTCATTTCTGGTCCAAGTGAGGATTGGGTTTGAGTAACTGTATTTATTTGTAAAAGCTATTGGCCGCCCATCTTGCCTCAAGGTAACTCTGGGCGGCTTACAATCGTAAAAGATAAAAACTACGGGCAGTCCTCGACTTACAACAGTTCATTTAGTGACCATTCGAAGTTACAATGGCACTGAAAAAAGTGACTCATGACCATTTTTCACACTTATGACCATTGCAGCATCCCCATGGTCATCTGATTTACATTCAGATGCTTGACAAATGACTCACATTTATGACGGTTGCAGTGTTCCAGAGTCATGTGGTCCCTTTTTGTGACCTTCTGACAAGCAAAGTCAATGGGGAAACTAGATTCACTTAACGACCGTGTTACTAATTTAAGAACTGCAGTGATTCACTTAAAAAATGTGACAAGAAAAGTGGTAAAAGGGAGCAAAATGCACTTAGCAAATTTCTCACTTAACAACATAAATTTTGGGCTCAATTGTAAGTTGAGGACTACCTGTATATGAACTAAAACATAAATAAGTTAGTACCAAAAGTCAAGCCCTACAGCACAATTAAAAGATGTGGAGGGCCGAAGCAGGTTGGGGGGAAGTGGCATCTGATGTTAATCAATCAACATGTAGGAGATGACCAGGCTGAGCCTGAGGGAGGGGTCAAACCCATCATCAGTCTTGAGTCCCTTCTCCACCACAAGAGATCTTAGTCCAACTCACCTTGAATTCCTTTGACTCTTATCTACTGCCAATTTTCTTGGACCGTTAGTAGTTCAGATTCTTGTACAGAGCTTAAGCTTGCAATAAATGTTTATACCCATTTGAACTGATCTCCTGAATTCCCTGGCATTTGACACATCCACCTCCACTGTGATGCTTCCCCATTGGGGCCCCAAGCTAACTGGCAGAGCCTGGTCTTTAGGCTCTTATGCAAAGTTATGAGGGTCAGCGTCAACCTCACACTGAGGAGTGCGAGATGTTCTGTAGAGCAGGCACAAAGGGAGAGACACATCCGTGAACACCAACTGGCAACCAGAAGACATGACGAAAATTCTTCAATTTCACAACATATAGACAGATTTAACCATAGTTTCAATTGGGAAAATGTGACCATCCTAGACCAGGCCAAGTCCAAAAACGCCAGGAAATTTCTGGAAGCCTGGCGCTCTTGACAAATCAGCCATCAAGAGACACATAGACATTAACAGCATCTATAGACTATGCAAAAGAGTCAATCAACCAGCTCAAAAGAGAACAAAAAGACTCCAGCACCATTACTGACGCCAGTCAGTAATCGGCACCCAAATTAGCATAGATTAACTCTGAGGTTAACTTCAGACCAACCATCAAGTAAGCAACACCCCAAGAAACTGCAAAAGAACCATCAGTAAACAGCCCAAGCAAAGAATCTCTAAGACCACCCCCACCCACAAACAGGCAAGTCACCAAAATATAAACTGACAACAAACAGCACTTCTTACTAGCACTGATGATGTTACCTAGTTAGGGTCATGAAAAGTCTGCAAGAAAACAAGCAAGCTCAGGGAGCACCAGGGAGCCCACAAAGGGATAGGAGGCCCTTCTCTTGGAATCCGCCAGCTGGAATAATTGGGCTGATGAGCATGCCTCCTCTGCCAGCACAGGTGGGGCAGGTTAATCAAGTAGCCTGGCCCCATGCTATGAAGGGCTTTAAAGGTGATCACCAACCCCTTGAATTGCACCCAGAAGCAGACGGGGAACTAATGCATCTCGCGGAACAGTGGTGTTACAGGGGCCAAATCTAACCATGTATGTCATTTCTTAAACACTGGGAAGACTTTTACTCAAAATGGAAAATTAATTTTTTGCACTCATGCTTAATTAAGTTGTAGCTAACAAACAAAAACATTCCTATCAACTAAAATGGATAGTGTAGTTTGAAGACAGGGCAATGTGATGCTAGCTTAATTTATGAGCAATAAGCAAACCATGATTCACTTAAATCAGGGGTCTCCAACCTTGGCAACTTTAAGACTTGTGGACTTCAACTCCCAGAATTGAAGTCCACAAGTCTTAAAGTTGCCAAGGTTGGAGACCCCTGACTTAAATGGAAGTAGCATATTATGCAAAAACAGCCACTCTCTTTTGTAAACCCAAGTCTCCTGTTTAGCATGTTGTTTCAACCTGGCCAAAGAATAATAACGGGCTGCTTTAAGAGGTCTTTTTCTTCCCTAGCCACCAGAAATTTCAGACTGCTCAGAGAAAGGATTGAAGGACTCTATCAGTGACTTAACAGAGCTAATTAAGAGGCGTCTTGAAAGCGTGGCCAGCACGGGTAGCTCTGCTAGCTCTGGATTCATTGAAGACAAGAGTTATACAGATTCTGATTCAGAAGAAGAAGGTCAGTGAACACTTATCAGCTCATTGAACATAGAATAATAGAGTTGGAAGGGATCTTGGAGGTCCAACCCCTTGCTGGAGCAGGAGACCCTATACAATTTCAGACAAATGGCTGTGCAGTCTCTTCTTAAAAGCTCCAGTGATGGGGCACCCACAACTTCTGGAGGCAAGCCATTCCACAGATTAATTTTTCTCACTATTAGGAAGCTTCTCCTTAGTTCTAGGTTGGTTCTCTCCTTGATTAGTTTCCATCCATTGTTCCTTGTCTTGCCTTCTGGTGCTTTGGAAAATAGTTTGACTCCCTCATCTTTCTAGAAGCCCTTCAAATATTGGAAGATTGCTATTATGTCACTCCTAGTCCTTCTTTTCATTAGATTAGCCATATCCAATTCTTGTAACTGTTGTCCATGTGTTTTAACCTCCAGCCCCCTAATCATCTTTGTTGCTCTTCTCTGCACTCTTTCCCATTTCCAGAAAGTTTGCCCACTTTCTGGTCTCTTTGGATTTCCAGTTTTGGAGATATGTCCCCAGGATTACTCCATCTGCAAATGTGTGAGGAGTTTGGGGAAAATTAAAAACCTCCACTACCTCTTAGCAATGTTCTTAGCAAAGATGGGCTTTGTATCTGATTTTGTAGCTTTCGGTCTTGCTACATTAGCCTGTTTGTGGACACATGCAGTCATAGGGCTGGAAGGAACCTCAGCCCGTCTTCTGTAGGTGAGTCTTCACTGCAAAAATATCCCTTTGCACCTCTGGCTCAGATCATCCCTTGCTTTCTTCTAGACGCTGAAGATCTTTATAAGCGACCTCTGACTTTGGAGGACCTGATTTGCTACAGCTTCCAGGTAGCTAAAGGAATGGAGTTTCTGGCCTCAAGAAAAGTAAGTCTCGTTGCAAGAGGTATCAAAAATTATGGCTGGGTTCACATAACATGTTAAATGAATGTTTCCTGAACATCACAAAATTCCAGATGTATGGATCTCAATTCTCAGAATTCCAAGCAACAGGAATGCTGACTAGGAAATCCGGGACATTGAAGTCTATACATCTTGAAAGATGCCAAGTTGAGAAACACTGTACCAGCCTAAACTAAAAGGGGTTGGGGCCTCATCTCAGTCAGTACGTTCATTTATTGGAATATTACATATCAATCCAGCCAAACAGCATCCAGAACCATTTTGGGCATGATCCTGATTTTTCTCTTGTTATTTCTAGTGCTTTAGCAATAGCAATAGCACTTTTCTTATATACCGCTTCATAGTGCTTTACAGCCCTCTCTAAGCGGTTTACAGAGTTCAGCATATTGCCCCCAACAATCTGGGTCCTCATTTTACCGACCTCGGAAGGATGGAAGGCTGAGTCAGCCTTGAGCCTAGTGAGATTTGAACAGCTGAACTGTTGAACTAGCAGTCAGCCTGCAATGGCTGCATTTAACCACTGCACCACTTCAGCTCTTTATCATCCTGAGTAATCTTTTTTTAATGCCATCCAACATTTCAACAAAGCAGCCGTAGAACTGATGGAGGTCTATTCTTTAGATTCAGACAAGAACTAATAAGTATTGAGAAAACGTATTTGTATAACCATCAGCTGGATGTAATGGAATGAGATTCAGAAGTTTTGGTAACAATTTAATTAGCAAAATGCAATCCGTTGCTTGGAAAGGTTTTAGTGCTTCATAGGGGTTCAGAAATCAAGCAAGTGCTAAAAATTACATTAAAAATAACACCCAAATATAGGTAGGCCTGATCCTAACCAACGTGTTCCACAGTATCCAGCCAACCCATTAAGAGTCAAGGTGTTCCACATCGATTAAACCTGGAATGTTTCATACACACAGCACATGAGATTCCACAAATCCATAGTCAAAAGTTTCCTGTTGGTCCCCCTTAAGTTCTCTAAGACAGGGGTCCCCAAACTTGGCAACTTTAAGACTTGTGAACTTCAACTCCCAGAATTCTCCAGCCAGCATAGTTGGCTAAAGTTGCCAAGTTTGGGGACCTCTGCTCTAAGATGTCATAAGACACTGGTGACATTTAAACTGCAGAAACAACCCAGGACATCCAGGGAGGCAGAGGCTAAAAGGTCAAGATGATGTCCACAAGTGTGGGATCCCAGCATATGCTGTTTTATCTGTGGCACCCATGAAAAATGACCGGGTCTCCCATTGAACAGTCAGAGACACCCTCTTCAGGTTTTTTAGACCACCATCCCAGACAGAAAATCTCCTTACTAATAGATGAAAGTCATTTTTTTCCTGATTTCCTTGTGTCTCTTTTTTTCATTCCAGTGCATTCATAGAGATTTGGCAGCCAGGAACATTCTTCTTTCTCAAAACAACGTGGTGAAGATTTGTGATTTTGGATTGGCCAGAGATATATACAAAGATCCTGATTATGTGCGGAAAGGAGATGTAAGTATGGGGCTGGGTGCCGTAAGAAGCTTTTCCCAGTTGTGCCCTTTATGTGGTGGAACGTGGTCTGGGTTCCCAGGAGGGAGGGGCTGATTTCCATGGAGCAAAGAAGCAGAGGAGCTTGGAAAGTTTGATCAGCAGGAAGAGGGTTGAAATGGTTCCTCTCTAGCAGCTCCAGAGTATATCTGTAGTTATGCAGATAGCTGCTTTAGTCTGGCAAGTTTCTATCTGTAGGTGGAGGACAATAAGGGAAACTACTCAGAAATAACTCTATGTGTCGTTCTTGATTCTTGGGTCCTGATATCTGACCTCCTTTGACAGCATTAATCACAAATGTTATTCATCCCTGCTCCCCACCTCCCCCACCCACAGGTGATATTGGATAGGATACATATGCTTTGATCAGAGGTGGGTTTCAGCAGGTTCTGACCAATTCTGGAGAACCGGTAGCAGAAATTTTGAGTAGTTTGGAGAACCGGTAAATATCACCTCTGACTGGCCCCGCTCCCATCTATTCTCTGCCTCCCGAGGCCCATAGGAGGAAATGGGGACTTTGCAGTAACCTTCCCCTAGAATGGGGAGGGAATGGAGATTTTACAATATCCTTCCCCTGCCACGCCCACCAAGCCACACCCACAGAACCGGTAGTAAAAAAAATTGAAACCCACCACTGGCTTTGATCAATGTATTTAATATCCGATTAAAATTGGTAACACAACTAGGTCTTCTTTCCTACCCATGAGGATACCATCTAAAATGGCACAATGTGCATCCCAGCATTGCAACACAAGCTGCATCCTGTTTTTACTTGTATCACAATGTCACAAGCAAGTACGGAAGGGGTTGAGTTTGCACTGTAACACACCACAATGGACACTGGCCCAACCATCCATCTTGGATACACACAGCAACTTTGTACTTCTTTCCTTTCCCAGGCCAGGCTGCCCCTGAAATGGATGGCTCCAGAAGCCATTTTTGACAAAATCTACACAACTCAGAGTGATGTCTGGTCCTTCGGTGTGCTGCTTTGGGAAATATTTTCCCTAGGTAAGATTGATTTTCCTTGCTTGGATTTTAAGTAGAAGAAGTACTTGCACTTAATGTCATCAAAGGATATCAGAGTGGGACATTTGCTACTGGAAATTAAACCACAAATGAAGGTGAATATGCATGTCCCAGGATAATGTTGCAGGATCCAATCTGGGTCGGTCACAGGTTTAGTCTTCCGAGCTTTCAGACTTGTGCCGAAGCCCACCCTCAGGAAACGTCTCTCTAGCAGAGTGGGTGTGCTCTGAGCTATTCTAGGCATAGTATTTATGTGGTGCCTGGTTATGTGTGGCTTTTTACCTGTTGACTGGGCTGTTGATGGCTGATTATTAAGTCGTTGGCTCTTGTTTCCTTGTGCTGTCAAATCCTTGGCTCATAGAATAGCCCAAAGCAGACATTCGGGTGAGAGAGATAAATTTCCTGAGGATGAGCTCCAGCACGAGTCTGAAAGCTCGGAAGGCTAAACCTCTGGTCCCGGTGACCGACCCAGATCGGATCCTCAGCCACATTTATTTGAGGGGGTCCTTTTCTAGAAGAAAAGTCTCTTTCCCTTAGAAGAGCAACAAAATCTGTGTTGCAGCCAATCTGCTGTCAATAGCCTGCTCCATTCATTCCTGATCTGGAGCACTTGATGAGTGTGAACTGCTGTGGACATCCCACCCATCACAGTTCCAATGTGGGATGGTGCTGGGGATAATGACTAGCAGCAGAGAAACATAAGTTGACTCCAGCCTCACCTATGGAGCTGACTTGGGGTCAGGAGTAATTTGTAACCAAACAATTGTTATTTGTTTATGAAATGTATAAACCACTTCAGGCAAAGGGCCCTGATTTCTGTACAGGGAACCATAGCAGCACAACCAATGCAAAACAGTGCAATCAAAGACAATTAAACTAAGACACACAGCCTTGCAATAACTATTATTTCTGGCACCGGGAGTTTTGCAGCAATCAAATTTTAAGACTGTCTGGAACTGGTTGGTAAAAACTTCAAAGGCTACAAGGGTGGGAATGGCTATGGAAGTAAAAGGTGGATGTATTCCTGGAAAAAGGACATGTCTAATACAGGTAGCCCCCAAGGTGCTTTTTCAAAAGGCAACTGGACTTTCTTTGTTTTTGCTTGAAGACGTTTAGCTTCTCATCCAGGAAGCTTCTTCAGTTCTGACTGAATGGAAGGAAACCCTTCCATTTTCCACCATTCAGTCAGAACTGAAGAAACTTCTTGAATGAGAAGTGAAACATTTTCAAAGAAAAAAGCTAAGAAAGTCCAGTAAAAGCTGCCCTTTGAAAAAGCACCTTTGGGACAACCATGACCTGGATGACTGAGAATCGTCATAAATATCTAATACAGGTAGTATTAGATTTATGACTGTTTGCTTAACAATTCTTCAATGTTACAACCGATCTCCCTGGGAGTACTTACAACCCAGGGGTCGGCAACCCGCGGCTTTGGGCGCATGCAGCTCTTTGGGACCCCTGCTGTGGCTCCCTGTCTCATCACTGGCTGGCCCGCCCTCCCCTCCCTCCCCTGGCCTGAGAAGGTAAGGGCGACGGTGGGAATGGAGAAGCGGCCAGGGCTCATTCTCCAGCACTGGTTGAGGCGCTGGTTGAGGAACGATCGCCACCCCCGGCGCAGGCTTTCCTTTGGGTGACCCTCCTCCCCCTCTTGCGACTCCCTGGCTGGCTATGGCGGGACCAGGAGGGTGCGCATGTGTGGGGAGACTCTCCTTCTGGAAGCCGCAGAGCCGCGAGAACCTTCCTTCTGGAAGCGAGAAGCCACGGAGGGCGGGCAGCTTCTCGCTTAAGGAGGGTCTTTGGACACGGCTTCTCTCCTGCCCTAAGGATCCAGCCATTGCCTTGCCGTGCCCCCCCCCCCCCCGCATGAGAGGAGAAGGAGGGGGAGGAGGGTCCTGGGAGCCTTAGTGCAGGAGCGAAGTACCTGCCTTCGCGCCACTTTTATGCGTAAGGCAACCTTCGCTTCCTGCCGCTTCAGGCTGGAGCTTACGCCCTCCCTGCTCGGCCAAAGAACTGTGGAGGTGGGGTGGACAAGGAAAGGCAATGACTGGATCCTTAGGGCAGGAGAGAAGCCGCGTCCAAAGATCCTCCTTAAGCGAGAAGCCGCCCGTCCTCCGTGGTCTCTCGCTTCTAGAAGGAAGGTTCTCCGCAGCTTCCAGGTTTTGTGGCTCCGGGTGTTTTGTTTTCTCTGGGAAATGGGTCCAAATGGCTCTTTGAGTTTTTAAGGTTGCCGACCCCTGTTACAACCCCATTCCAAAGTTCTGAGGGTTGCCCCTCCTCCCCACAGTTATGACCACATTTTGGGTGTTTAGCAACAAGCTCGTATTTAGCAATAGCAATAGTAATAGCATTTATATACCGCTTCATAGAGCTTTAGAGCCCTCTCTCAGCGTTTTACAGAGTCAGCATGTTTTCCCCAACAATCTGAGTCCTCATTTTATTGACTTCGGAAGGATGGAAGGCTGAGTCAACCTTGAGCCTGTCAGGATCGAACTCCTGGCAGTGGAAGGTAGAGTTAGCCTTCAATAACTGCATTCTAATCATTGCACCACCACAGCTCATTTATGGTTATTTGCTGTGTCCTGTAGTCACATGATTGCATTTTACTTTTTTTTTGCCAGAAACTAGCATTTAGTTCCAATTTCCAGTAAAATCAACCCATAGAGAACAATTGGTTCACTTAATGACCGTTAAAAGAAAGGTGATAAATTCAGATCGGTCATTTGGTTGGCCTGCTTGACAACTGTCACAACATACGACCATAATGGGCAGTCTCCGTTACAGTCATAACTTGAGGATTGCCTACAAATAAATGCAGATTAGAACAGCAATTGTAGGGAATTCCGCTGCCCTAGAACTAAACCCAGCATGGACATTTTCATCAACGTCCATATGACATATTTCCTGTCAGCACCACAAATAGGTTAGAAGTACACTATGTGAGAAAATGCAGCAGCCGCCCATCCTGTTGGCTGCATACTTTAGAAGGAGTTTCCCAATCTACTTTTTAGCATGAGATGGAAAGTCTAGGAACATCCTGAGCGCCTACCCCTGAGTTTTATGAACCAACATTCTGGTCAAGGTCAAGAGTTGGCTGGCTGGGCTCTCAGATGTTCACTCTTGATTCTTGGCTCAGGAATTCTGGGAATTGAAGTCCACAGGTTGTAAAGGGGGCATAGTTGTCCACCTCTCCTAGTTCATGACTTGCCATGGATCTCAGCCCCAAAGATTTTTCTCCTAAAGAAAGACCGAGAGAAGCAGGAGAGAGAATTCTGCATTATTCTGAATTATGCTAATTTTTGTGGCATCATCTCTTCTCCAATTCTTCCCAAAATGCTGACCCTCTGAAAAATGAAACACCAACAATACCACATACTAGCTGATGCTCTCGTTATGGAAATATGGGAATTCAGGCCAAGCTCTGCATATTCTTTTGGAAGAATAGAGATCAAAGAAGGGGAGGGAGAAAACGTGCAAGAATACTTGAAATTGAGTTTTTTTTCACATTGGTAGGCAGTTCTAAGCAGCCGGACCCTTGTGAAAGGAGAAAGTTTTCAGGAGGATTTTTTTTTAAACCATAACTTGGTCACATTAGTCCCTGGAGATTTTCTTAAATCAGTCTTTACAATTGTAATTGTGAGACTATCTGATCTGAGCTGCAAGACTCCAGTGCTGACATGAAAGCAGTGTTCCAATATTTGAGAGGCCGCCACAAAGAAGAGGGGGTCCACCTATTCTCCAAAGCACCAAAAGGCAAGACAAGAAATGATGGTTGAAACCTAATTGAGAGAAGCAACTTAGAACTAAGGAGAAATTTCCTAACGGTGAGAACAATTAACCAGTGGAAAGGCTTGCCTTCAGAAGTTGTGGGTGCTCCATCACTGATGGCTTTTAAGAAGAGACTGGACAGCCACTTCTCTGGAATGGTATAGGGTGTTCTGCTTTAGCAGAGGGTTGGACTAGAAGACCTCTAAGGTCCCTTCCAATTCTGTTATTCTGTTAAGATGACAGCAAAGAGGTTGAGTTTTCTGCATCCAGAATTTTGCATCCCATCAATTTCAATGCACTTTTGTGGTTCAAGCATTGATGTTGACTTGGAGGTCACCAGTTGGTTTGGGGTCAAAGAGGATTCTCACGCTGATCATGTAGACTGGTAACCAACCGGTGACCATCAACCAATGAAACCCAAGCAGAGACTGATCTGTCTTCCCAGAACATTGGAAGTCCTACCTTGTATTACAGATGTGCAGGATGAGAGACCCCAGAACCTAATGGCTTGGAGTTATTTCTATATAAATTCACATTTGAAAGCAGTTATTTGCCAGAATTCTTGTATTTTCCTTTCAACCCTTTCCTCCCGCAGAGTTCCAAAAGAATTAATCTTTGGCTGTTCTTCTCACTTTTTTATAATTTTTATTACAGCTTTTTACATAATAATAATAATAACTAATATAAACTAAAAGGGAATAGAGAAAAGGGAAAGGGAAAGGAAAGAAAAAGCTAGTGCAATAAGAAAAAAATAGAAGGAAGTAGGAAAAAAGAGATATAAAGTTATAAAGAAGTAGCTTCTGATATTCTTCATAGGAGTTAAAAGTACAATTATATTTTAACCTCTGTCTCTAATGTTTCATCCTGACTCTCTTCCTTCTATAATGCATCCTGTCTAATCATCAAAATCATAAATCACAAGTCAATATTATTTTTATTTTTACTCAAAAACCCTAAGAGGTTTTCAATCAGCAATAAATGTAGATATTGTTTTTGACAATACTTCTCTAGACTGATTATTGGTAAAGTGATCTGGCTCTTCTCTCCTTAGCCCACCAGGGCATCAGAAAAATCTCCACCAATCCCTAAAAAGGTAAAGATGGCAGGTGTAATTGTGCAGTTGAAGTCCCACCCCTTTTTTCAAGTTTGGTCCCAATAGAAAAGGGGCAACGCTTCAATAACAGAATAACAGTTGGGAAGGGAAGGGACCTTGGAGGTCTTCTAGTCCAACCCCTGCTTGAGCAGGAGATCCTATACCATTCAGGACAAATGGTTCTCTAATCTCTTCTTCAAAACCTCCAGTGATGGAGCACCCACAACTTCTGGAGGGAAGTCCTTCCACTGGTTAGTTGTTCTCACTGTCAGGAAGTTTCTCCTTGGTTGGTTCTCTCCGTGAATAATTTCCATCCATTGCTCCTTGTCCTGCCTTCAGGTGGTCACAGGCACCATCTTTTCCTTTCTGTCCCCTCCTTGCAGACCACCCTTATTTAGCATCTCCCAGAAGCAAGGTTAGGCGATTCAGTGGAACAGTTTATTTATTTATTATTTATTAGTGACATTTATATACCGCCTCACAGTGCCAGCACTCTCTAAGCGGTTTACACCAGTAAGCAATGTATATTTACATTGCCCCCAACAATCTGGGTCCTCATTTTACCTACCTCGGAAGGATGGAAGGCTGAGTCAACCTTGAGCCGGTGAGATTTGAACCGCTGACCTGCGGATCATAGTCAGCTAAAGTGGCCTGCAGTACCCCACTCTAACCGCTGCGCCACCTCGGCTCTTGTTAATTATATGTGAGTCCTGTTCACAAACATTTGCAAATCTCAAGCAAGTCAGAGCTATGGATTTAATCCTTCAACAGACTGGAAGCAACGAAGGCAGTCCATTCCAGTTCCCCACCAAATGTATTCACAGACTGGAGGTGATAATCATCTGGAAGGGAGTTTGATACACAAGTTTGAGCAGATCGGGGAAGGAAAGTAATAAATAAATGTGAAGCTTTAGGTTTCCTGCCTTCCTGCGGGTCAGTCTAAAAATAGGGAAAAAACACAGGAAGGAAGGGGAAGGTGGCAGAACAAACAACAGGAAAAGGATATGTGATGATGGTGGTAACCCAAGTTTCAGCTTTGTCGGTGACTTTGAATGGTCACTAAATGAATGTACAGGTAGTCCTCCTCTTACAACCACAACTGAGCCCAAAATTCCCATTACTAAGCAAGACAGTGGTTAAGTGAGTTTTACCCCATTACTCAACCTATCTTGCCAGAGTTGTTAAGAGAATCAATGCAGTTATTAAGTTAGTAACATGGTTGTTAAGTGAATCTGGCTTCCCCATTGACTTTCCCTGTTAGAAGGTCACAAAAGGAATCGCATGACCCCGGGACACTGCAATTGTTATAAATACATGCTAGTTGCCAAGCATCTGAATTTTGATCATGTGACCATGGGGATGCGGCAATAGCCATAAGTGTGAAAAATGGTCATAAGTTACTTTATTCAGTGCCATTGTAACTTTGAATAGGCATTAAACAAATTGTTGTAAGACGAGGACTACCTGTATAACCATTGCTCTTTCATTGACCTACCTCAACCCTGTTGTATGAATCCAATCTTTCCGGCTTCCTTGTTTGCAAATTGTGTCTCTACAACCCACTTGCTCACTTTATATACAATATTACACAATATGTGAATATGGTTTGTATTGCTTGGGTTTCACCTGTGTGCAGTCCCATTCAACTGTGGATTTTTGAAGAAACCAGGATTAAACAAACCATAGCTTACTGTGGATCCGCTCACTGTTTTTTCAAAGTTGAATTGATTTATGAACTACATTTAAAATTCAGTTTGGGTATTCCTCGGTATGGGCACCTCATTCCTTTCCCTAACAAGATTTGAAGGTGGGAACTCATGTTAACCTTTACGGGACAGAAAATTAGGAATCTGGTCACCCCATCTCTCACTAACAAATTGTATTAAGAGGAAGAAGCATTCCTGATCTGCAATAATTAATGACACGTGTTAACCAGAAAGGGTGCAACTAGACTCTTCCCTTAATCCTTTTCTAGATTAATGTTTCTCAACCTTGGCAACTTGAAGATGTATGGACTTTAACTCCCAGAATTCCCCAGCCAGCATGGGGAATTCTGGGAGCTGAAGTCCACACATCTTCAAGTGTTGTCAAGATTGAGAAACTTTGTTCTGGGTTTCAGCTTCAGCTTCAAAAAATGATGAGGCGGGGACTGTGTACTAATCTGAGCAGAAAATGGAAAAGGAATGGAACAGAAAAGAATAACAGAGTTGGAAGGGACCTTGGAGGAGACCCTCTTCCATTTCAGACAAATGTCTGTCAAGTCTCTTCTTAGAAACCTCCAGTGATGGAGCACCCACAACTTCTGAAGGCCAGCCGTTCCACTGGTTAATTGTTCTGACTGTCAGGAAATGTATCCTTAATTCTAGGTTGGATCTCTCCTTGATAAGTTTCCATCCATTGCTTCTTGTCTTGCCTTCTGGTGCTTTGGAAAATAAAGTGTGAGCATTTAGTTTTTTGCTGGAGAGAAAAATAGACCCAGGATGGCCACGAAGTCAAGTGATGGAAAGCAATGGATGTCAATGTCTATCTATTTTCTCCAAACACACCCAAACAAGCATCTCTTCTGCCTGCAATGTGGTCAAACCAGCAGCACATTTTCCCAGTCCAGCTTCAGTTCTTTCTTTCCTGCCTGCCTCTCGCTGTTAATTTTGCCTCCAACTTGAGTCAAGAGCCCTGGGGTGAATTTGATGATTTGTCCTAATTAGAGTGATTGGTTGCCGTGCAAGTAGGGATGAGGAAGTGCAGGGGGGAGGAATGGCTAAAGTGCAAAATGGAAAGGAAGGAAAAGCATCTCATGAAACAGCCCAGCTTCCTCTGCTTGGTGGAAGAAAAGTGCGGAAGGAACATCAGCAAATATTAGCTGGAGAAATGTTGCTTTTGCAAAGCAATTGTAAGAGACAACCGGGGTAGGTTCAAATGGTCAACCAGTGGTCAAATGGTCAAACAATGGGATCAAATGGTCAAATAATCAACCAGTGGAATGCCTTGCCTTCAGAGGTTGTGGGTGTCCCATCACTGGAGGCTTTCAAGAAGAGATTGGACAGCCACTTGTCTGAAATGGTATAGACTGTTCTACTCAAGCAGAGGATTGGACTAGATGACCTCCAAGATCCCTTCTCTTCTCTCTTCTCTTCTCTTCCATTCCATTCACATAATCAGTCTCTACACCCCTGTAAGATCTAAGTTCAGCCCCCACCCAAGTCCGTTGACTCTTATCTATTACCTTTGACCATTAGTAGTTCGGATTCTTTTTGAGAGTGTTAGCATGCAATAAACCGCCATGGCTCCTAATTTCTTGCACCTGATATTAAGTTTCCATGTGTCAATCTGGAAGAGTTTTGCCATTGCCTCCTTCTGTAGTTTTTTTTAATTTTGCAATCTAGCCTGCATTCCTCAGATTTACTGGTAGTTCTGAATCCCAACCTAGTTTCCTTCCAAAAATGAACCCTGCTTATATGTCAAGATCAGATTAAACTAGACATACCAAGTTTCCTCAATTGAGATTCCATTTGCATTAAAACCAGATTAAATCTTCTTCTAATTTCTTCCTTAGCGTCGGGGAGCCCAGATTATGAAAGAATGGCATTCTGCAGCGCCTTAGGGGGGCATGGAGGAATTGAGACAATTACAGAGCTTGAGCTTAATCAGCTAGTTATGAACTTTTGATGAGGAAGCCAGCTATCAGGAGACAGATTTCCGACTGTGAAATAGAAAAGTGAAGTACACAACAGTAGCTTCTGCTCCCTTAAATTGACTGTTATTTTATCATTATTTTGCTATCCCACAAAGCATTTGGGAGTGAAGTTTTTTTTTTAATATTAGTTGCATGGATGCAGTTAAGCAATTAAACAGGCCACGGCTGCTCGTTTAAGGTATTATAATCAACTTTTCTGTGAATCCAAAAGGCAACTGGGGTGGCCAACATCTAGAGCTGACTCTGGCCGATGGAAAATTCACCAGGGATAAAGCCAGATTTAACACAGACTTTAAATCAACACAGCCCTTTTCAACAAATCTTAGATACCAGACACAGCAACAACTGATGTCATACAGAACGGTTACGATCCAAAGCCAGATTTTCTTTCTTTCTTTCTTTCTTTCTTTCTTTCTTTCTTTCTTTCTTTCTTTCTTTCTTTCTTTCTTTCTTCTTTTTTTTTCTTTTCTTTTTTTGGTGTGCTGCATAATCTTCACTCTAAATAGTAGCTAAATTCTCAAAATGGGAAAGTTAATAATGCCAAAGTATTACAGTGGCAAAACTTACACACACACATATATGCTTGCATATGCATGTGTGTGTGTTTGTGTGTGCATCTTGATTACAGATATAAGAATTTGCAAACGTCAAATAATATATATGTCCCCATGTATATTTTGTACATTATTTTTGACATTTGTACTTTAGAAAATAAAAAGAAGCAACTTTTTAAAGCAATGCAAGATGCAGGTGGTAGTTAGGATTAGTTCAATCACTTGCCTTTCATTTCAAGCTGGTTTCAAATGAGACAAATATAACACCATCTGGGAGCAAATTGGAAAAGTGTCCAAGATTAAGGGTGCCAACTTGAGTTGGATGCAGAGGGAAGTGAAACAGACTCCTTTCCGCATCTGTCTCCCTATAGAGGATTATATTACCCATAGGGCTGATAGTCAAGGCATATGGATGTTGTAGTAGAAAACATCCAGAGTCCCTGTAGCCCAACAATGTATTGGCACTGAGGACAGCTGGGTGAATATAGAAAGTGTGAACAAGCAGGAGATGAATCCACTTCCCACCCCCCTCCCAATTGTCTCCTGGAGATTAGAAATCCCAATAACGATGTTTGATTCTGTCTGTCTGTATGTTTATATCTGTCTGTCTGTCTGTCTGTCTATCTATCATCTGTCTATCTGTCTATCTCTATCTATCTATCTCTATCTATCTATCTATCTATCTATCTATCTATCTATCTATCTATCTATCTATCTATCATCTATCTATCATCTCTTGCCATTATTATTTTGACAAATAACTCAAGGTGGCAAACATATAAAACACATATTCCTCCTCCTATTTTCCCTACTACAACAACCCTGTGGGGTGGGGTGAGACTGGCCCAAAGTCACCCAGCCATCTTTCATGCCTAAGGTAATACCAGAACTCACTGTCTCCTTGTGATTGGTCCAAGGTCACCCAGCCCACTTTCATGGCTAAGACGGGATTTGAACTCGCCATCTCTTTTTTTCTAGTCTGGTGCCTTACCACTAAACTGCACAGGCTCTCCTCTTGTACAAACTGTAGTTTTTGTAAGTCAGGCAACCTAGTTCATGTCTCCCAGGATAATCGCATCACTCAAACGGCCATTTTTTAAAAAACTTTTGCACTTTTCCCAAAAAACAAAAAAGTATAAAATGCATACATATAGTCCTTGACTTATGACCAGTCACTCATTCCGATGGCCGCACACATCCCACAATCATGTGACTGCATTTTGGGTGCTCGGCAATTGGATTGCATTTTCTGACCACTTGCAGCATCCCATGTGATCATATTTTATGGTGGTTTTGCCGAAAACAGGCATTTCTTCCCATTTATTTCCATAAAACAAGCCCATAGCAAACCATTGATTAACATTTCGCAGCCATGGCATTTGTTTAACAACCACCACAAAAAAGGTTGTAAAATTGGATCAATCACATAGAGTGACCCGATCTACGATAGTCATGACTTACAACCATAACGGGCAGGCTCCATCACGGTCATAAGTCAAGGCCTACTGGTACTAAAATGTACATGTTATTATCAAATGCCTATAATATGCCTATTGCTGCTGCATTTTTTAATGAAATATTTGCCAATGGGCAATGAAAATTGAGCAAAAGCCGAGCTGAGACGTGTCAACACCATCAATTTATAAATGGTAGAAATTCTGGGCAATGAAACTAACCACAGGATTCCTATGGAAATTTTTCCATCTATGACACCGGCACTCAAACAGAGATCTGGATTCATATTCTTTGCTTTTTCTTCCTTCCTTCTACTTTTCAAGGAAGTCAAGCTGAATTAAAATTTGCTCAGCTCCTTCCAAGTGAGTGTTTTTTTCTCCTTGACATTTGTATTAGGCTAATATATCAATATGCTTCCCGGTTTTCTTGTCATCTTTGTTCAGCATCATAACAGCAGGAATCCCTCTTCTGTGAGACTTCAAATAACAAGGTGTTGACAGCCGACACGGAGTTTATCTTGCTACAGCTTTTCTGTCTGGACTATTTTTCAGAACTTCTTATTGATTCGGAGTTATTGATTTGGCATTTCACATGTTTCTGGGACAATCCGTGCTGGGGTTTTGCTCCTGAGCATGTCCTCTCAAAGGCTAGGGAAGAAGATTGCCATTTTGCTTGCTTGTTGCAAACAAATAGCCGCACTGGCATCTTCTGACTGCATCATCAGCTTGTATGTATGAGACTCTAGAGCCCACGACAACTTCCCAAAATGTTGGGGTTAAATTCAGAAAGTCCTCAAAGTTAACAAGTAGTCAATTTAATGGGACCAAAGAGGAGCATGGTGCCTCTTGTGGCTAGGATGCTGGCTTAGAGGTTAGCAAGCCCGCGTTCGACACCCGAGTGCTGCCATGGGACAGGGTCCTTTGCTCCTGCCAGGGACATGAAAGAAGCCCCCAACTGGGCATCCCCCCCAGGCAACAGTGATATCACCAGCTGATCCTTTCAACGAGTCAAAAGAGACCAAAAGAAGTGATGGTATTAGACATATTCCAGAGTAACCTTAGTAACTATATTTAGATATAAATGAAATTTAGTTTTCTAAAGCCACCCAATTTTTGAGTGTACAGCCCCTGTCTTTTCACTCCAGTGTTAAGTTGTCCCCCATCATTTGCAAAAGCAATACGTGCTTCTGATCTATGGGGGAATCAATCTCTCCCTCCGTCTGGGGTATTCACAAGGGGGCCATGAAGTCAATGTGGTGAAGGCCACCTTGACTTTTTCAGTGGCTCCCTTCTGCAGTTGTCCCTGACTTCACAGCAGAAGGCTTTCAGGAAATACCTTAATCTTCTCCAGAGCAAACATTTCATTTTGTCTGATAGAAATGTAGTTAAAGAAAGCCTGTGTGGGGGGGGGGTACGGCTCCAGCCCCCTCCCTGTCACAGGTTTTATTCGTTTGATATGTCTTGGTAGCGTTTTTGTTTAATTTTCCTTTCATATCTCCCTGACCAAGGGTTGCACCCCCTGTTTCACTTTTCTCTCTCTTTAGAGGCTTGCTTCTTCTTTTGGAATATCTCTAAGCTCTGCAGGATTGTTTAAGATTTGCTTTATGTGAGGAATAGACAGACGTTGACACGTTTCTTTAACAAACTATTAAACATTTTATTTAAATACAACTTCTCAGTAATTGTCAAGTGAATTTGTTACAGACACCAGCTCTTCAATTCTTTCTTTTACTTTTCTTCACTCTCTGAGACTCTCTTTGTTTTCCTGACTAACCCTAAGCAAATCTAATTCTTCTTTGTTTCTAGGCCTATAGATAAGAGCACGTTTCACCATTTATCTCTATCCACAGATTATTCAATATATATCAATCACTCTTGTTCCCTGACCCTGGCACCTGCTTCCCACAGAACTGCCTAAGGCCTAACTTCTCTATAAATCTTCCCTCTATTGGAAGTCACACACAGAGCTCCTCAGCTCTTCTCACTAATACAGACAGAGAGCTTTCTTCTAGCTCTTCTTACTAAATCCTTCCCTACTGGAAGTTACCACATATCAGAGAGAGCTCTTCTTCTAGCTCTTCTCACTAGCTCTTTCTTCTATTGGAAGTTACCTCATAACATAACAGAGCTTTCCTCCTTTGACAATTACTTCATAACATTACAGAGAGCTCCACATTTCTCTCAGCCAGGCCTTTTATAGTTCCTGGCCCTGCTATCTATGCTCCGATTGGCTGTCTCTTATGATGTCATCTATCACCCCTCCCTTCTGGAGCACTGGGATAAACACCTCCCCCTTTCTACTTACCATGTATTTAAAAGCTGTCTGGCTCTATACTTACTTGCTTAAACAGTTCCTTTTAACAACATTATAACTTTATACAATAACTTACAATTTTACATTCAGTACCTGTATGTGGGCACCACAGCCTGTTCTGAGATTCTCTTTTTTCTACAACTAATGAAAGCCAAAATAGGATGTGCAATAAGTTGTTCCAGCCAAATTAGCATTTTAATTCTTCCTAAAGATCATCACACCATGCCACTGATGAGGAGAGGGATCTCAAACTTCTAACAGGAATCAGTGCATGATCAAGGAAGCAAAATTCGCTCCATGGACTGCATTGCATACACAAATACACATGGTACACACACTCCTTTCCCTTAGGGTTATAGAACCTCTGGAAGAGACACAATAAAACTATATTTCTGAATGGACCTCATTGCTGCATATTTATCCATACAGGGGCTTCTCCGTATCCAGGGGTCCAGATTGATGAGGACTTTTGTCGACGTCTCAAAGAAGGAACCCGGATGAGGTCTCCAGAGTATTCCACTCCAGAAATGTAAGCTTCCCCATCCATTTCTAGATGTCTTTATATTGTAGCAAGAGCCTTGCTCTGTTCCCTCATAATTCTCCCAAATCCAGAACAAGTGTGCCTTTACTTCTTCAAGAGCCTTTATTTCTTCTGAAGTCAGTCTGATACCTTACTTTTCTGTCACTTCTCATTCTGTTTCAAGATAAATCTCTTCCTAGAGACTTAGTATCCACAAAATGCTGTGTGCATGAAGCAACTCCAGAATCTATCGTTAGGAACTAAGTGCCCATTCTTTACACCTAGTTTCATTCTCCCTAATCTAGCTCTCCACCAACATCATTCTAGAAAGCTTTGGGATTTCTCAGTCCAGGTCAAACATAAATAAAGGGTCTGGAAAATAAAACATAGAAAGAGCGGTTGCAGGAACTGAGCTTGGCCAGTCTGGAGAAGAAAAGGACCAGGGGTGACATGATAGCAGTGTTCCAATACTTGAGGGGATGCCACAGAGAGGAGGGGGTCAGGCTGTTCTCTATGGCACCAGAAAGCCAAACAAGTAATAATGGATGGAAGCTGACCAAGGAGAGATTCAACCTGGAAGTGAGGAGAAACTTTCTGACGGTGAGAGCGATCAACCAGTGGAACAGCTTGCCAGCGGAGGTTGTGAGAGCCCCAACACTTGCGACCTTCAAGGGGAGACTGGACTGCCATCTGTCTCCAATGGTGTAGGAACTCCTGCTTGAGCAGGGGGTTGGATTAGATGACCTACAAGGTCCCTTCCAACTCTAATAATAAATCTAAAAAAATAATAGGCAATACTTTTTTCTTTTAAATAATCCCCTGAAAATATTTGGATACTCGATACAAATTTCATTCAATATTTAATAATAGGCTGCCCAGAGTTGTTGGGGGGGGGGGAGAGGTCATAATGGCTCAGTGGTTAAGACACTGGGCTTATTGGCTGGAAATCTGGCAGCCTAGGTTCGAGACCTGAGCATCATGCGACGGAGTGAGCTCCCATTTCTTGCCCTAGCTCCTGCCAACCTAGTAGTTCAAAAAACATACAAATGCAAATAGATAAACAGGTACCACTTTGGTGCAAAGATAACAGCGCTCTGTGATGTCATACTGGCCACATGACCACTGAAATGTCTTCAGACAGCGCTGGCTCAATGGCCTTGAAATGGAGCTGAGCAGCGCCCCCTATAGTCAGCAACTAGTGGAGTAAAATCCGCAGGGACTCCAGAGTTATTGGGGAATTGGGTTGCTGATAAATTTAATTAACAATAACAGTGTATTCCTTTTTAAAGGCAGTGGGCCTTCCCAGTGCACACCTGAACTACAGAACTGCCTGCCTGAGTTAATTCATCAAAGCCGTGCTGTTAAGAAGGACCTTTGTGCCACACCGAGTGGACATTTTGACTGAAATGTTATTTGCTGCCTCTCCTTCATCTTAAAAAATAATAATTCTGATGGCCCAACAGGGCACAGGATTACCTAGTAGAAGAATGAATTGATAGCTCTTTTGTCAGTTTTAAAATTCAATCACCATGTTTTTAATCCCCTGTAGCTACCAGACCATGCTGGACTGCTGGCACAGTATCCCAACAGAGAGGCCCATTTTTACCAACCTTGTGGAACGTTTAGGGGATCTGCTCCAGGCAAATGTACAGCAGGTAAAGTACAGGAGAATTGTCCCATTTGGGTGGAGAACATTTCAACTAAATGCAAGCAAAAGTTCTTCCTGAAAGTTAGACTTTAAAAGGACAAGTTTTATAATTGTGTAAATAAGGAGGGCCATACGTGGTTTCTTAAGAGTGTTGCAAACAGCTAAAGAAATGCTGGTATCTAGCAAAGAATAATTAGTTTGTGACCTAATGTTCTGGATTTCTTCTCAATGGGCTAAGAAAGGGATTGTGTACATGCTAGCATGGGCTTCAGTGTCCCCAGTTGAACATGATGCTCTTCTACTTCTTCAGTCTGATCTCAAGATTGTTGAACAGTTGAGGAAACTGGGTATGTCTAGCCTATTGAAGAGAAGGATTAGGGAAGACATGATAACTGTCTTCCAGTACTTGAGAGGCTGTCATAGAGAGAAGGTGATTGATTTATTCTCCAAAGCACCCAAGGGCAGGCAAGAAGCAATGGGTGGGCGCTTGTTAAGAAGAGATTCAGCCTAGAAGTATGGAGAAAAGTACTGACAGTAAGGATCATTAATCAATGAAACAGCTTGTCTCCCGGAGTTGTGGATGCTCCATCGCTGGAGGTTTCCAAGAATAGACTGGACAACCATTTGACTGGGATGGCATAATGTCTCCTGCCTTGAGCAGAGGGTTGGACTAGAAGACCTCCAAGGTACATTCCAGTCTTACGATTCTATGTTCTATGCCCTCTGGTCTAAGCTTTACCTCTCCACATTCAACTCCTTGGAGGATTAACAGATTTTGGTACACAGATTTTGGTGTTGGGCAAAGGAACCACAAGGGAAAAGAAGCAAAGAAATTTAGTAGTTTAGGCAGCATACAGAAGATGTTCTTGGATTATAACTCCCATCACCTCTAGTTGTGGATGATGAGAGCTGAAATCTAGAACATCTGGATTAAGGCTCCAAATATGAAATCTCAGCCAGTTTGGGTAAAGCATCAGGCTAGAAAGTGGGAGATCGTGAATTCTAGTCTTGCCCTAGGTACAAAACCAGCTCGGTGACCTTGGGCCAATGGGCTAATTGGAAACTTTCTTGATAACCTTAGAAATATCCAGAGATAAGTGTATGTTGGACAAAATGTCATTGCTGGTGGTGCGTTGCCAAAATATTACAGCTGGGTCACAGAAAATGAAAAATTTAATCTCCTGAAGGCTTCAGGTAAAGTGATCTCCTAAGAGAATTAGAGGAATGTGACAGTTAATGATTTCTGAAATAAGGAAGAAAAATAAGCCTTAGCTTCTCCTGTTTTCTTTTCCCAAGGATGGAAAAGACTATATCCCACTGAACATCACCTTGTGTCCTGATGGAGAGTCCAACCCCAAGATCTGCATCTTGGAAGAGAACGTGAGCAACTTCATTCACCGCTGGAGTGCTATAGAAGCAAGGTAAGGAAGCAACTTTATTTTATTTATTTATTTATTTTTGTCAAGTATGTGTTGGTAATATAGTACATAGATGTAACATTGTTTATGTACATAAGATTGGTACTGATAAGAGGGAACATTAGGACAGGGACGGTAGGCACACTGGTGCACTTATGCACGCCCCTTACTGACCTCTTAGGAATCGGGTGAGGTCAACAGTGGACAGTCTAAGGGTAAAGTTTTGGGGGTTTGCGGAAGAAACCACAGAGTCAGGTAGTGAGTTCCACGCATTAACCACTCTGTTGCTAAAGTCGTATTTTCTACAGTCAAGTTTGGAGCGGTTCACTTTGAGTTTGTATCTGTTGTGTGCTCGTGTAGTGTTGTGGTTGAAGCTGAAGTAGTCATTGACAGGAAGGACGTTGTAGCAGATAATTTTATGAGCTATGCTTAGGTCGTGCTGAAGGTGACGTAGTTCTAAGCTTTCTAAGCCCAGGATTTCAAGTCTGGTTGCGTAAGGTATTCTGTTGCAAGTAGAGGAGTGGAGGACTCTTCTTGTAAAGTATCTCTGGACACTTTCTAATGTATTTATGTCCGATATGCGGTGTGGGTTCCAGACAGATGAGCTGTATTCAAGGATTGGTCTGGCAAATGTTTTGTATGCTCTGGTTAGTAGTGTGATATTACCGGAGAAGAAGCTACGTAAGATTAGGTTAACAGTTCTTGAAGCCTTTTTGGTGATGTTGTTGCAGTGGGCTTTGGCACTTAGGTCATTTGATATGAATATTCCAAGGTCTTTGACAGGGTCAGGGTCGTCTGCAAGGTCTTGTCTGTTCAGCATGTATTTGGTGTTCTGGGGTTTTTTGCCAATGTGTAGGACAGAGCATTTGTTGGTTGAGATTTGGAGTTGCCAGATGTTTGACCATTCTGACACAAAGTCTAGGTCTTTTTGGAGGATAGCAGTGTTGTCAGTGGTGTTGAAGAGTTTTACATCATCGACGAAGAGAACGCAGTCGCTTGTAATGTGATCGCAAAGGTCATTTATACAGTATAAAATATAAAGAGTGTTGGTCCTAGTATGCTGCCTTGGGGAACACCGCTGTTAACAGGTACGGGATTTGATAGGGCACTCCCTATTTTGACCACTTGTTGTCTGTTTGACAGGAACGCAGTTATCCAGTCATGAAGGGGTCCAGAGATGCCGTAGGATTTCAGTTTCAGAAGTAGTTTATCGTGAACCACTGAGTCGAAGGCTTTACAGAAGTCTATGTAAATTTCGTCTATTGTTTTGCCCTGGTCAAGTTTTGAGGTCCATATGTTTTTGCAGTGTAGTAGTTGTAGATTGCAGGATCATTTTTTTCTGAAATTGCTTGTTTGAGAGTAGGTTGTTAGTTTCTAGGTGGAGGGTAATGGATTGATTTATGATTGATTCCATGACTTTGCATGTGACGCAGCATAGAGAGATTGGTCTGTAGTTTTCTACTAGACTGGGATCTCCCTTTTTGAAGATGGGGATGACCGTGGCTAGTGACCATAGTTTTGGTAGGGAACTGGTCCTGAAGGATTTTTCAAAGATTATGCTTCAGCTATGGCTGTGGAGAGCTTTTTTAGGAAGTATGCACATAATCCATCAGGTCCGATTGACAGGGAAGGTTTTAGGTCACATAGTGCTTTTTCAACATTGTCTTCAGTGAAGTCTATTTGTATTAAATCGTTGTGATTATTTGCGGTATGACTGGGGAATTTTGAGCATGAGCCATTGCTGTTTACAAAGACTGAGCCAAAGAAAGTGTTGAAGAGGTTTGCTTTGACTGTTTCATCATAGCATTCTTTGTTGTTGGGTCCTTTTAGTGGTGGGAGGGGTCTCAAGTCCTTGAGTTTGTTATTTAAGAACTTGTAGAAGGCGCGGTTGGATTTTGTGCGCAGGAGGTTGCTTGAAGGAGAACTTCAAGCAACGAAAAAGCTTTTCCCAACCAGAAATGACCACCTTATTGATTAATTCTGTTGTTTGTTTGTTTCCTCTTTTTCTCGTGTTTTGAAAGAGTCTGTTATTGTTCCTTGACTGGTGCTAATAGATGTGAAAGCCCAGATTTGTAGACTGTGAAAATATGTCTACTAAAAAGTCTAGGATAGCCTGTAAATCTCAAAATTGTCCCTATGTTGCCTTGTTTAATCAGTACTGAGGCACAGCCATTGATCTCATTGTAACAAGGGATCAGCGGAGCCCTAAAAGTTCTGGATGTGATAAAAGTAGCAATGCATCTCTTTTTTGCAGCATCTCCAAAGGAATTAATGGAAGTCAGTGTTTTTTAGAGAGCAAAGTAAGTACATGGAAGGAAAGGTGGATAGCAGTGGAAACAAAATTGTCCCTCCACTGTATTTTTGAAGCTTCTCCAACAGTCTGACCTCTTACTGGCTGTTTCCTTTATTACTAAGAACATACCAGGTGGCTTAAATATGATCCAGCAGTGTGCTGCAGCTGCCGAAAGAGCCAATACAGTCTTAGGCTGCATCAACAAAGGGACAGTAAAAAAATCATGAGAAGTGTTAGTACCGCTTTATATACTGCATTGGTAAGACCACACGTGGAATACTGTGTCCCGTTTTGTTCACCAGGATACAAAAAAAAGGTGTTGAGACTATAGAAAGAGCACAGAGAAGGTCAAAAACAATGATTAGGGGCAGGGGTGGGTTCCACTTACCTTCCCTACCGGTTCGCATCGCGTCGGAAGTGCGCATTTTACATCACGTCTGGGAAATGACCCTCTGCGCATGGGCAGAAGCCTTTGCGCATGCGCAAAGGATTCTGTGCCAGCTGCTTTCAAGGAACGGCGACCGGAGGACCGGTTCAGGAGCGTGGCCAGCCGGCCATCACTGCCGGTTTGGAAAGTGGGGGCAAATTTCCACCACCGGCAGCAACCCACCACTGATTAGGGGACCGATCAAGATGCTTTTTTTCTAGTATGTTGCTTTCACATGCATGGAGAGAGAAGATCATCCTTGTGTCAACTACACCCCCCCCCATTAATGGCCATGTTTGGGCAACCCAAAATCTTACCTCCTCTTTATTTTCAGCATTAACTCCAAGAACCGGCCACTCAGTGTGAAGACCTTTGATGAAGTGCCTGTAGAGAAGGAGAAGATGATACATGAGGTGAGCTTGAACCAAACATGTGTTTTTCACTGCCCACCTGGAAGCGGCTACTGTTAAGGGGGAAATCTGCAAACAGGAAACAGCTAGGAAATCCATCCCTGAATGTAAATAACTAGCTGAAAAGCAACAAATAATTGAAGTTATCCAATGATACAGAATACCAATAGGTGCATAATGTACCCAATGTTTTGCATTATCATTTATGGGTTTATCCTGCCATAATGAGCCATGGTGGTGCAGTGGTTAGAATGCATTGTTGCAGGCTAACTCTGCCCACTGCCAAAAGTTTGATCCTCACCAGGCTCAAGGTTGACTCAGCCTTCCATCCTTCAGAGGTCGGTAAAATGAGGACCCAGATTGTTGGGGACAATATGCTGAACTCTGTAAACCGCTTAAAGAGGGCTGTAAAACACTGTGAAGCGGTATATAAGTGCTATTGCAATAAGATATAATAGGCTGGTAAATTTGCCAGCCAAGTACGCAATTCTAGGGAGATGGAAAAGGAGAAGAAAACATCGGCCGGGGAAACACAGAATATGGGAGTGCAAAATAAAAACTCGCTATATAATCTAGCCAGTGTTAAGGCAGGTTTCTAAAAAAATTAAAGCTGTGTGATGGTAAATACAATTAAAAGGCAGCGAAAAGCCAGTGAAAAACCTGGGAAGGGGAAGAGATCTTTTTCTTGAGCTAAAATGATCCTTGCATGGGGTCCAGTCCATGCAAGGATGGCTGTGCATGAGAAGCCTTCATAAGGATGTCCTGAGTCCCTTCTTCCTCCTCTTCTGCAGGACGGGGAGTCAGACAGTGGGATGGTGTTGACCCTGGATGAAATCAAGAGCCGGAAGAGGCTGGAGATCCGATCCTGGCCTTATGGCATCATGGCTCTTGCGTAAGTATTGATACTGTTGGCAGTGGTTTGTTCTCCAGGATAAATGACATCCTTAGCAGGACTTCAGCTTTAGTTCTTCTCTTTTATTGATCTCATATGGTCATGGGGTTGGTGGGTCATGTGACTGGCTGGTTATGCTTTGTGCATGCCGTGTGACCAGCTGGTGATGTCGTGTGAAGGTCATCACGTGACTCATCAACCACATGACCACATGAGACCCACCAATCACATGATCACATAAGATCAATAAAAGTGGAGAAGAACTGAAACAAAACACTTCAGCCAAAGTCCCATTGAGGATATCACCTAGGCTGGTGACGAAGTGTTTGGAAGCTAAAGAAGCAAGCCCAGAGAACAAACCACCAATAACATCTATCACCTGAGCTACAAATATTTTATATCATTTCTAAGTATTGATACTTCCTGGTTTCTTCATGGCTTCCATGTCTATACCTGTGGTTTAGTCATCTTCCCAGAAACGCCACAAACCAATAATGGTGCATGGAATAATCATACACTTTAGATTAGGGGTCTCCAACCTTGGCAACTTTAAGACTTGTGGACTTCAACTCCCAGAATTCTTCAGCCAGCGGCTGAGGAATTCTGGGAGTTGAAGTCCACAAGTCTTAAAGTTGCCAAGGTTAGATACCCCTGCTTTAGATTACCAGAGTCAGTCATTCCTTTTTCTCTTCCTTCCAAATCTGAGCATTGTTTATTATTATAGTTGATCACATAATGAGCCAGATGTTTAGACTAGATTTGGCATTTTTGTCTACCTGTCAGTCCTTCCCAAGGACCTGGGATAAACAGATGTTGTTTAATAATATTAAATGTACTATAATTATCTATAAAGGTAATTATAGGTAGTCCTCAATCTACAACCACACACTGAGCCCACAATTTATGTTGTTAAGTGAGATTTGTTAAGTGGATTTTACCTCATTTTACAACCTGTCTTGCCACAGTTGTTAAGTGAATCATTGCAGTTGTTAAGTTAGTAACATGGTTGTGAAGTGAAACTGGCTTCCTCATTGACTTTGCTTGTCAGAAGATCTCAAAAGCTAATCACATGACCCCAGGACACCACAACCGTCATAAATATGAGTCAGTTGCCAAGCATCAGAATTTTGATGACATGACCATGGGGATGCTGCATGGTCACAAGTGTGAAAAATGGCCATAAGTCACTTTTTCTGTGCCATTATAACTTTGAACGGTCACTAAACAAACTGTTGTAAATCAAGGACTACCTGTATTGGAATAGGGGCTCCTGCTTAAGTAGGGGGTTGGACTAGAAGACCTCCAATGTTCCTTCCAACCTTGTTATTCTATGTTTTATGTTCTAAGTAAAGCTGCCTTTTGCAATTGACTGATGCCGATTATCTTAGCCCTGCAGCTTCATTAACAATCTGAGCCAGCAGTGAAATCTACTTACGGTACCTTCCCTACCAGTTCGGAAGCGCACGCACCACCATCGCGCGTGCTTTTTCACCCTCTGCACATGCGCAGAAGGCTTTGCGCATGTGCAGAGGGTTAAAAATGGTGGCGGGTGGGCGGAGCCTCGCACTGCCACCGCTACCAGTTCTCCGAACCACCGGCAGCCACCGCTACCGGTACGCCTGAACTGGGCCGAACCGGTAGCATTTCACCCCTGATCTGAGCACTGTCAAATATTTGATAAACTATTTGCTACAGACGATAAAACTGGAGTATCTCATGGCTGCTAAGCAAATGTAGCATATTGTCATAATATATCTCTATTTCTATTACATAAATATTATTTTACATTAAATATGTATCATTCAAAAATATATAATTACAGTACATTGTTTCTCAAACTTGTCAATATAAGATGTGTGGCTTTCACCTCCCATAATGGGGAAATCTATGGACGTCTCTACATCACAGAACTACCCTTCTCAGCACAGCCAAAGGCAAGGATAAACACCATTCAGAAGACTACATCTCTGAATTAAAACATAGCTAAAAGAGCACCAAAATGCATTTGAAGGCCCTCTTGAAGGCCCCCAAAGACTTCAGCTTATTGTCTCAGTAGGAACTCTTCTAAAGATCAGGAGCAATTGGGGACGAGGTCAAATTGATACAGCTGCCAGGGAACAAACTGCAGACCAGTAACCCTAATGAATGGTAAGGATCATGCAGAAGTTGATAAGGGATCTGGAGGCTCAACCATATGATGAACGGTTGAGGGAACTAGGTATGTCTAGTCTAACAAAGAAAAGGACTAGGAGTGATATGATAGCACCTTTATTTATTTATTTATTTATTTATTTATTTATTTATTTATTTATTTAGTTAGTTAGTTAGTTAGTTAGTTAGTTAGTTAGTTAGTTAGTTAGTTAGTTAGTTAGTTAGTTAGTTAGTTAGTTAGTTAGTTAGTTAGTTAGTTAGTTAGTTAGTTAGTTAGTGCTCTTATATGCCCCCCTACTCCCTGGGGACTCAGGGCGGCGTACAACATTTCAAGAACAGCTAAACAATATAATTTAATAACAATTTAAAATACATTTAAAAAGAAACATACAAAATCAAACATACGTGGGGGAGACCAAGATGTAAAATTGTCTGAAAACCCCAGTACACCTTCCAGTACTAGAGGGTTGCCACCGAGAAGAGGGGGTTGACTTATTCTCCAAAATACCTGAGGGAGGACAAGAAGCAATGGGTAACAGAATAACAGAGTTGAAAGGGACATTGGAGGTCTTCTAGTCCAACCCACTGCTGAAGCAGGAGACCCTATGCCATTCCAGACAAGTGGCTGTCCAGTCTCTTTTTGAAAGCCTCCAGTGATGAAGCACCTATAACTTCTGGAGGCAAGTCGTTCCACTGATTAATTGTTCCCACTGTTGGAAAATTTCTCCTTAGTTCTAGGTTGCTTGCCTCCTTAATTAGTTTCCATCCATTGTTTCTTGTCTTGCCTTCTGGTGCTATGGAAAACAGGTTGACCCCTTCTTCTTTGTGGCAGCCCTTCAAATACTGGAATACTGCTATCAAATCAGCCCTAGTCCTTCTTTTCAGTAGACTAGACATACCCAATTCCTGCAACCGTTCATCATATATTTTAGCCTCCAAAGCAAATCATCTTTGTTGCTCTTCTCTGCACTCTTTCCAGAGTCTTAACAGCTTTTTTATATTGTGGTGACCAAAATTAGATGCAGTATTCTAAGTGTGGTCTTACCAAAGCTTTATAAAGCGATACTTTATAATATAATATAAAATGACAATAATGGTAAGGATAATTATTGTGAAAGAAACAGAAACATTTATTCCAAGATTTAAAAGAATCCAAACACCTAATAAAAGCCAAGTTTTTAAATTTCACAGGTACACTAGAGCCTATGAGAAGTACAATAGACTTATCAAGTACAGTAATCTGATAATTTACCTCTGTTCAATCAATTATTTATGGCAGTGAACTTTCAGATTTATCAATCAGACATAATATATCATCAGTGTGTAATAACCTTTTTTGTTCTGCTCTAGGGATGAGACCGCATAGTTCTTTCTACTTCTTTGCTACCATCTAGTGGTTGTCTGAATGTTTCATAAACATCTTACAGTACAAGTTTCCTCGGGTCTTCCTAAATTAGACGCCTTTCCACTGGCCCAAAGTCATTCTATAATCTTCCATGGCTAAGCAAGGTCTACCTCTTTATATTCCAGCATCTTAATCTCCAATTTCCCAAGTATTTAAAATGTACATAAATACATAAAATTTACAATGTACATAAATATTTAGAATGTACAAAAGAGGAGACGGAGTTGCATTATATGTAAGACACGACTTCCTCTCTACAGAGATGCACACTTTTGGCTTTTGAACTTCTGAGACTTCTCCCTCTCCCTTTGCCTCGTGTTTCTCTTCTTCCTTCAGTTGGGGGTGTGAATTGGCACACTCAAGTGTAGATTGCTCACATCAAGCATTTGGGGAAGGCAGAGAACCCTGATGCTGGGATCATGAAGGGAATAACTTGAGATTAGGAAGACAGAGAGCAAAGCAGGCGGACAAGTTCTGAGCAAGCATCCTGAATTTGGAAGGACACGGACTTGGCTTAGAAGGGAGCCTTACCTGTTCCTTGGCTTGTCTGTGGAGATTCTCAGTCATCCGGGTTCATGGTTGTCCCAAAAGTGCTTTTTCAAGAGGCAACTGGACTTTGTTTTTTCCTTTGGGGAAGACATTTTGCTTCTCATCCAAGAAGCTTCTTCAGCTCTTGGCTTGGGTACTCAATTTCTGTATCCTGTTATTTGTTCTGAGTTAGAGATGATGGTGGGGATGGCAGTGATTTTAACAGCCCCATTCACATTAGCAAATTCCAGTTTAGACTCATAACTACCATAGTGTTGCATTTAAACCTCCTTCTCTTGCAAAGAAAACTTCCCCAAACACCTCATTCAATACCTATACAGATAGTCCTCAACTGAGCCCAAATTTGATGTTGCTAAGAGAAATTTGTTAACTGAGTTTTTGCCCCATTTTATGACCTTTCTTGCCACAGTTGTTAAATGAATGACTGCAGTTGTTAAATTAGTAACATGGTTGTTAAATGAATCTGGTTTCCCGATTGACTTTGCTTATCAGAAGGTTGCAAAAGGTGATCACATGACCCTGGGACACTGCAACCATCATAAATATTATGAACCAGTTGCCAAGCATCTGAATTTTGATCATGTGACCATGGTGATGCTGCAACAGTCATTAGAGTGAAAAATAGTCATAAGTCACTTTTTTCAGTGCCGTTGTAACTTCGAATGGTCACTAAGTGAACCATTGTAAATCAAGGACTACCGTATAAGTCCCAGCAGCTCATTAATTGCAATTATTATCAGACAAATTCCAGCACAAGGTCTAACTTCTGCTTGTAGAGAACAAGTAGATCCATCTGACTTCTCGCAAGAATTAAAGCTCTTTTTGTATGGGATTTTTTCCCCCCGTTTGAGGAAATCTATTAAATACGCCCTTCTTTAGGGTCAGGTTTCTCTTACTCTTAAGATTGCACATACATGATTGAGCTTTCTCTATATTCTGGAATGGTAGCACCATCTGCCACATTTAACTGGAAGTTAAATTATCGCAGTCTCCTAATTAACACATCTGCCTTCTTTGCACTACAAGATTGAGCAATTATTAGACATGGGGCTTTGCAAGTTGATGTAAACTCAGGCTCTTCAGTTGCCACCAAGTGTGTTTGCAGACTGTGGTCAAAAAAACTCAAGATGGTAACCACAATGGGACCATCAAAACTCCGCTGGTTTGTGTGTGTGTGTGTGTTATTCTAATGTTAATTTTTGAACCAAACTCCCAAAATGTGATGCCTTGGTTGTCACCTTTGCAGGATAGTTTCCGTTTAGGTCTTTCTTCTCTGGACTATTGAAGAGTAGAGGCTGATTGAGCTTACATTCACTCAACTGTACATTCAACTTGTCTGAAACAGCTAAATCTTTTGGCTTTTTTCTTTCCTTGAACAGTAGCTTCATGTGCTCACAACAACCTAGACTTTGGTTTCGTCTACACAGCATCCCCATCAAATTAAGCATTTTCATGCAGTGGTGTTTATGGAATGGTGGGCATGTATAGATGGCCTCTTTTTATCTTCCTGTATTTTTGGAGAGCTATAAACCAGCTGTGGCATGTGATGTTGGTGGAATGGAAATGCCAACTATGAAAATTGGAAAGAAGAAGTGATAAGAGTGAAAACTTAACCTCATTACATTATCCTTTAACTAGTCAGCTGTCCGTTGCAAATAACCAGGCCCCACCCACACCTGCAGATTTCAAGCTAACTATTTTATTATGGTCACTTTTTGTGACCGTAATAAAGTTTTGTCACTGCATCCAGTTTTGGTTATATTATAAAGAAGATGTAGAGACTCTGAAAAGTGTGCAGAAAATAGCAACAAAGATTATTAGGGGGCTGAAAGCTAAAGCATATGAAGAACATTTGCACGAATTGGGTATGTCTAGTTTAATGGAAAGAAGGACTTGGGGTGACATGATAGCAGTGTTCCAATTTTTGAGGGGCTGCCAAAAAGAAGAGGAGGTCAACCTATTCTCCAAAGCACCAGAAGGCAGGACAAGAAGCAATTCCTGAAAGTGAGAACAAGCAACCAGTGTAATAGGTTGCCTTCAGAAGTTGTGGTTCTTCCAACACTGGAGGTTTTTAAGAAGGAATTGGACAACCATTTGTGTGGAATGGTATAAAGTTTCCTGCTTGAGGAGGGGGTTGGACTAGAAGACCTGTAAGGTCCCTTCCAACTCTGTCATTCTGTTAACCAGGCCCATACCTGCAGAGTTCAAACTAACTACTTTATTATGTTCTGCCTATAATACAGGAATCTCCCCAGTCTGGCAGCCTTCTCTTGGGAACAATTAGATAAGACCCCAATGAATTCAGGGAAGGCCATTTCTGGCCCTTTGACAGTTACACAGTGACTCCAGACTATCTCTTTGCTTGATCCCTCCTCCCTGCCAGGCTGTTTCACATCACCAGCATATCTAATCTCTGAGAACTTGTTTTGCAAATGGCATGCTGTAACCTTTAAAGAAATTGAATTAACCAATTATAAACATTCTGCCATAGATTTGCTTGTTATAGTAACAAATTGCTCAATCAGTCAAATATAATGGATAGAATATTCTCAGTTCATTTATGCATGAAATCCAAGGGGTGCTACAAACTGCACATATATCCTTGCCTTCTTCTGTGCCATATACTGTAAATAAGGAATTGGTTTTTTAAAAAACCATTCAGGTATAATTCATCCACTTGCCTGCTGCTTACAGAAATGTAAGAGCATGGTAAAATCAAATATATACAGTGGAAGTGAAAATTGGGCAGGGCAAAGTTCCACTCCTCTTTATTGTTTAGAAACATCAGAAAACAAAAAAAAACCTAATTGCAATCAATTACTAAATAAAAACAATTGGCAGCTTTCTCTAATCTAGAACCTTCCAGATGTGTTAGAATGATTCTTGCACACAGAAACCAGTCATTTAAGGCCTGTCTCCAAAAGCCCATTCTGAATCAAAAGAGTTTAAGAACTGCAAGGAAAGGCTTAATGCCATGGAAAGATCATTGAGAGATAAAATGTTGGGTCAACTGCTCAGGAAGGCGAGAATCGAATGAAATGTCAGCAAATATAGAATGCTAAAAAAAATGCTGGAGGGTTTTAATTTCAGAGGATGTATCTCTGGAGAAAGGAATATTTTTAGGAACTAATTGCATTTCATGTCTGCCAGAGGTGGTCAATCACAGGACTTGCTTTTGATCAAGCTTGCCATCCTTTTGACTGGAGAGTAAATATTCAGTGCCTTTGTTTAAAAGGCTCTCTTTAAACATGAACTGACAGATGCTGTCATGCCTAGATGCAAGGTGGTAACTGAAGATGGTGAGTGTGTGTACACACACACACACACACACACACACACACACACACAAGCCTCCTTAGAAAGGCATATAATCTTGTGATCATTCAAGGCTACAGACAGCTACAAGTTGCTTGTTGTCCCTGGGTTTGCATTTTGCACTAAGCTCCAGTTGACTGACTGATTCAGTGTTAATTGGATTCACATAACACTAAGACTAAGCTATAAACCGGGGTCTCCAACCTTGGCTGGCTGGGGAATTCTGGGAATTGAAGTCCATCCATCTTCAGGTTGCCAAGATTGAGAAACTCTGTTCTGGACATCCCTGCTATATAAACCATGATTTATAAACTTCAGTGACTAGATTCACATGACCCATTCAGCCAACCTCCAGCAAACTGCATTATGATTTACTGTGGAGTTCGAACCCAACTTTAGTGGTTTTCTTCTGGATCTTCTTACAGGAGGAAAACAATCAACAAAAGCAAGGAATCCGTGTTCAACGAGCACGAACGAGTATCCGTGAAGTACCATCCAACCGTTCCGGTGGAGGATGACCTGATTCTTCTGCCAATGGATGCCAGCCTGGAATGCCACAGCCCACCTCCTGATTATAACTCTGTGATCCAGTACTCGGCTCCTCCAGTGTAGTCAACCAGCCCTGGGGGGACCGCCAGGTTTTGCACCTCTAACCATGCAGTATTCCAAGCCAGCTTCCTGGTTTTCTTCTTGCGTAACAGAAATCCTGTCCTAAGCGGAGAAGCCAGACCGTGGCTTATTTGCCCTTGAAGTCAAATGTACATTAGCCCCAGTGTGCAAGTGCAAGTGGGAATTCTTTTAAGAGCAATTCTCTGAAGGCTGTTTTTCAAGCTCTCTGGCTTTTATTTCCTAACCTCCTCCATGAATTTATATTATTTGAATGCCGTGGTCATTGAAGTCTATCTTTTATTCGGTGGGGTTTGCTCTCTTAAAGCTCTGGACTGCACACCAATTTTCCAATTTTTTTTGTCCCTTTTAAAAGTTGCTAGGGAAATTCCATTCTAAAGACTGAAGTTGTTATCCAGGGATAATTATCATCAATATTTTATGTATAGAGATCAAAACCTAGCCTGAAACTCAGATTTATTGCCGAACCTAAAGCAATCTGCCAGAACAGACCTACAGAGACATGCACAGAGAATCCCTCAAACTGCAAGTTATATTTAGCCACAACCAACTTGCAGAACGAGGCTGAGAAAGATTCTGTGTAGATAATGTTGCTGCTTGTAAACAGTGTAAACAACTAAATGCAATAATAATGAAAAACATAGAGCAGGAAAGGAAAGGCCTCAGGTGTTTTAGTGGGCTAGGAAAGTCAGACCCCGTGAAACTGTGAATATAGAAGCTTCTTAAAAGAGGTGTAAGACTTGCTTGTTCTCTAGACCCTAAAGCTGCTAAGCTTAAACTAGGAATATTTTCTGCTTAATGGATCGCAAGAGAAACCCTTCGGAAGTGCAGCGAGCGTCACTTAAGCATGGAGAAGAAGCATGCCTGTTTCCCTCTCTCTTTGTAAAAAGCAATGAGGTTAGAGTAAAAAGAGGCTTGCTTTGAAAAGCACTTAATTTGCCGATAAATTAGTCACAGGATCAGTGGGAAAAGGACAGTCTAACCTACATCTGGCATCTTCTGAGATGTTCCAAGTTCACCTGGGTGCAAATTTGGATCCTGTGCAGAGCTGTTGGGGACAGAAGGATATTCAAAAAAAATCAAGGTGGTCAGGCATTGCTCAGGTAGTCATGACCACCTTCTGGACCTTTTCTTAAAAATCACTCTCCAACACCCCCAGACCCTTGATTCTGTGCCTTTACTCTCTGACACAGGAATGGAAGTAAGAGTGGGAAAGTTTTGCTTGTATATGCAAAGTCTTTGAGTAAGTTACTAGGACCAAAGAAAGTGTGGCTGGAGTGCCTTAAAAACTTTGACTGTAGAAAGCGATAGTCATATAAGCAAAAAGACAGGGAAATGCTGCTGCCAGCCAAATATGTCAAGTGCCTTTTTTTTTTTTACATACAGTACATAGCTTAAAAATTAAAAAGGCCTAAAGTGGTGTCTCTCAACCTGGGCAACTTTAAGATGTGTGAACTTCAACTCCTAGAATTCCCCACTCAGTGTAGCTTTGAAAAGCTTGCTTTGGTGATTTTGGAAGATCAAACCTTTTAAAGAAACAGAAGGACACCAAATATTGTGAAGTTGCAGATCCATTTGTCATATCTGAAAAAGGAAAGCCGCTTTTTATCATTTCCAAATTTTTGGGAAGGCAGTCATTGGCATCCCAACCACACACAGGTGGCTCGAGATCTGTTAGCCAGATTCACAAATCACACGTAGGCAAAACCAAAGCACACCGTGGTTTGGGGAAATGCATAACTCTTGCAACTGCTGCATTTTCTCAGCCAGGAGTCTGCTGCTTGGATCAAACAGCTTGAGAGCCAAAACAGGATTCAAACTTCATGTCAAGGGTCACATTTCCAAAGTAGGCAGGACCAGAGCCAGGTCCCCTGGGGATGTGGTTCCAAGGCTCTTGAGGGGGAAGAAGGGTTTCTCAACCCATCCCAGTGCAAAATGGATTCTGGTGGGCTGTTGAAGACTGGGCTGCACTTTTGCATCGGCAGTCTCTGATTTCTCCGTTAATGATAGTGATAGTTATCAGTGGCACTTATAGCCATCACCAACATGAACCCTAGGGGCAGTTGAAGGAACATCTTCCTTCCTTCCTTCCTTCCTTCCTTCCTTCCTTCCTTCCTTCCTTCCTTCCTTCCTCCCTCCCTCCCTCCCTCCTCTTCTTTCCTTCTTCCTTCCTTCTTTCTTTCTTTCTTTCTTTCTTTCTTCTTCCTTCCTTCCATTTGCTTCATCTGTTTATTCTTCCTTCTCCTTCCATCCTATTCCTTTCTTTTCTTTTCTTCCTTCCTCTCTCCTTCCCTCCTTCCTTTCCTCCCTCCCTCCCTTCCTTTACTCATTGCACTTCATTCTCCATACCAAATGTGCCCATGGGCAGTAGCAGAAACCTTGTGTTGGCAGATGGCATTTGCCGACTTCTAAGCACTGAATCTAAAGCTCAGACACAACTCCAGAAGCTTTTTCTGAGCTGGACTTTTGTGGGGAAAGGATGTTCTCTGCCTCTTCCAAAGACCAAAGGCCCATTCAGACTCTCTGCCAAGCATCTCTGCATGGATATGATTTTTCAATTGCATAGATAAGTCTAATTTTATTTTGTTTTTGATCAGCAGAATTGAATCTGTATTCCTCATATTTTATTTACTAATATTCTTTATCCTCACTTTTTTTCCTCATCTTTCTCCCGCCCCCTTAATTTAAATACAGTATTTTTCTAATAATGTTGGAATATCTCTAAATATAATAAAACCCAGCCAAAATCAAGCCCTTTGGACGGCAATCCTGTGCAAATTGAAAAGGAAATCAATTGCTTTGTGTTCCTTGGTGCTTACTTCTGAGTAAGCCTATATGGGATTACATTGACCAAGTCCTTTGGTTTCCACTGGAACAGATGCAAATTTCCACCACCCTTTCCCACAAAAGATTGCTAAACTGCTCAATTTTGGCTGGATTTTAACCTATGTTCGTAGTGTTTATTAGGTAGAACCAATTCAGTATAAATATGCATTGCATTTATTTAACGATGTATATTCTTTTTTAACTATAAAAGAGCAGGAAATTCTGACACAAGGGTCTTTTTTTCAGAATCTCTCACCTCTATTTGCAGGCCAGGGACCAGTTCACAAGTGTCACCCATCTGGGTGTTGCACAAAAAGGACATTTGCCATCATCGCCTCCTCCCTAAGTTTTTGGGCATTTTGATTTTTATGGTCGAAATTTGGGTTTGAATATTACTGCACTTTCTGAAAACAATGAAAAGGGTCACACGAATCTTGAGTTGGGAATCAGACTGAAGGACAAAAGATACTTCTGTGGTCTAAAAAAAAAGGAACCAGGTGCCCAAAGAGGTATATTTTGATGTTATTAAATACAACTCAGGGATTTCTTTATGACTTCAGAAGGCTGCTGGCCTTTGCAAACTTGTTTAAATATATTCAGAATTGATTAGGCAGCTCTATATTTGTTTCAAAGCCTTTCTAAACACGACCCTGGATAATTAATTCAGCTTGCGTTATTACTCAAGGGAATTCTGTTTTATTCATGCTGTTATTTCTTTATATACTGGACCAGCTTTCCTCAAGCGTTCCTCAAGCCGGTGCCCTCTTAATATGGTGGAATTACAAGTCACAGAATTGGCCTTGCTGGCAGGGGTACCTGCAGGCTGTGGGTATAAAGAGGGCACCCAGGCGTGTGCAACTGAAGCCTGGCTCTTTTTTCACAGCTATCAGACCCACGTTGCACATAAAAAAGAGGTGGGACCATTAGGATGCTAGTAAATGTTTAACAAGCAGCTGTTGCCGCTGCTATGCAGGTAGTCCTCAAGTTACAACCACAATTGGAACCAGGATTTTCATTGCGAAGTCACACCCAGTTTTACACACTTCTTTTTAGCTACAGTTGTGAAGTGAATCACTGCAATTGAGACAGACAGTCACTGCACATGAGTCAGTCATTAAGCGAATCCAGCTTCCCCCATTGAGTTTGTTTGACAGAAGCCAGCTAAGAAGGGTGCAAATGGCTATCAGATGTGGTAGCCATCATAAATGAGTGCCAGTTGCCAAGTGCCCACATTTTAATCACATGACTGTGAGGATGCTGTGATGGCCGTAAGTGCAAGGACCAATCAAGTCACTTTTTGCAGTGCCATCGTAACTTCAAATGGTCACTAAATGGATAGTTATAAGCTGAGGACTACCTGTAATGGCTGAACAGCTAAATGGCACACTGGGCATCGTGTGTCAGCTGTGCTCCCAACTGGCTCGCAAAATTTCAGAAAATTTAATAATTGGCTCTCGCAATTGTTAAATGTTGGTCTTCGATTGCAATGCCGTAGCCATTATATTTACCTTTGGGGCCTCCCCACCCCAGATGCCCTTGAAAATCAGCTCTGCATTTGGGGAAGTGCTGCAATTGGAATCACTAACTGAAAAGCTTGAAAATTCAAGACTTTTTGGGGGGGAAATACGAACTAGGCAAAAATCCTGTTCTCCAAATCCCATAGAACTTCTGCCAGAACCAGTCCTGTCTTTCTGAAGAACGTATGCACTGAAAAGAACCTGCTCTGTTCCTGTAGTCAAGAATGTATTGTAATTATTAACCAAATATAAATTAAAAGGACTCTATATTTATATAGCCTATGCCTGCTTTGTGTTCTTTGTCCCGGTTTGGCCTGCTCTTCAAATGTTGGCGTGGGATGTCCTGGGTGAATTTCTGCAACTCTGACTTGGAACTCACTTTTCTGGAGATCCAAAGCATTTTTCAGTTAAGACACTCATGGGGCACTCAATAAATCTCATTAGGGCTGGGTTCAACCAGTGGTGGGTATGGCTTGGTGGGCGTAGCAGGGGAAGGTTGCTGCAAAATCTCCAGTCCCTCCCCACTCCAGGGGAAGGTTACTGGGAGCCGAGGTGGCGCAGTGGTTAGAGGCAGTACTGCTGGCCACTTTAGCTGACTGTGATCCGCAGGTCAGCGGTTCAAATCTCACCGGCTCAAGATTGACTCAGCCTTCCATCCTTCTGAGGTAGGTAAAATGAGGACCCAGATTGTTGGGGGCAATGTAAAATATATACATTGCTTACTGGTGTAAACCTCTTAGAGAGTGCTTGCACTGTGAGGCCGGTATATAAATGTCACTAATAAATAAATAAAATAAACTGCAAAATCCCCATTTCCTCCCGATCAACTGGGACTCAGGAGGCAGAGAATAGATGGGGGCGGGGCCAGTCAGAGGTGGTATTTACCGATTCTCCGAACTACTCAAAATTTCCGCTACCGGTTCTCCAGAACTGGACAGAACCTGCTGAAACCCACCTCTGGATTCAACCCAACCTACTAAACCCACCTATAATAAAATGCAAGTGCTGCTTTCTCCAGCTCGTTATTTATTGCTACTATTTATTAATAAAGTTAGAAATTCTGTTTATATATAGCATCATAGGTCAACCAAAGAGTACAGTCACCATGTGCTTTCCTGCTTAACTGTCACAGGAAACTCTTCTTAGAACAAAAGAGCATAGAGCCGTGATGGTGAACCTATGGCACGTGTGCCATAGGTGGCACGCGGAGCCATAGCAGAGGGCACACGAGCGTTGCCCACCGGCAAACCGGAAGTGCGGAAAAACGCACTTCCGGTTTGCCGGTGAGCTGTTTTTTGCACTCCGGAGGGTTCAGGGAAGCTTCCTGAAGCCCCGGAATGCAAAAAACGATGAAACGGACAAACTGGAAGTGCGGAAAAAACGCACTTCCGGTTTGCCGGTGAGCTGTTTTTTGCACTCCGGAGGGTTCAGGGAAGCTTCCTGAAGCCCCGGAATGCAAAAAATGACGAAACGGACAAACCGGAAGTGCGTTTTTCCGAACTTCCGGTTTGCCCGTTTCGTCGTTTTTTAGCGTCCCAGGCTCCGGTAATGCCTTTGCGCGGGTGTGTGGGTGTGTGTGCACATGCGCAGGGGGCAGCATGGGGGGGTGTTGTGCGCATGTGTGGGGGGAGGGGATGGGTGTGGGCATGCGTTTTGTGTGCACACTTGCGCACGTGAGTGACTCTTCTGCGCATGCGCAGAAGCATCCCAGGCAGGTGGGCGGAGCATCCCAGGTGTGTGGGCGGAGCCTCCCGCCACCACCGCTACCAGTTCAGAGAACCAGGCCGAACCAGGAGCAACCCACTACTTACTCATTCCCAGTTGCCTTTCTGAAGAGAAATATTTCACAACCATCTAAACATCTGGTAAGGAGGGGGTGGTGTAGGTATCTGGGACTGAGCTGCTGCAAATGGAATCTATCCAATATTGGAACAATATCATGACTTTGGGCCCGTCACACACTCTCAACTCAAAGGGAGCAAGGGCGAGCCACCTCTTGCCAACTCTGTTATTCTGTTATTCTGACAAGAAGATGGACCGAGTCTACTATTCCTTAAGATGCCATTTGTTGGTAGAAGGATCTTCTCCAGGTTCTACTACGTTTTCCTGGATGGACTAGTCTAGTACAGTCATGGGCAGTCATAGAACTATGCAGTTCCTGAGCTTCACTGGGCTTTAACTCCCAATGTGGCTTTAGTTTATAGCCTGACTTCTGTAAGCTATCTGGAGTCACTGTGAGTGAGTTTTATGGAGGCCATATAAATTTTCTGTATTAAAAAAAAAAGAAGAGAACCAACATAGAACTAGAGAAATTTCATTGCAGAACAATTAATCAGTGGAATGATTTGCTTCCAGAAGTTGTGGGTGCTCCATTACTGGAGGTCTTTAAGAAGAGATTGAACAATCATTTGTCTGAAAACGGTGTAAGGTTTCCTGCCTGAGCAGGAGGTTGGACTAAAAGATATCCAAGGTCCCTTCTAATTCTGTTATTCTGTTAAAATACATAAACCTAACAATTTGCTGCTGTTTAGTAGTCACCTGGATTGTTGCAACCACAGTATTGTAGTTCTACATTGTTGCCCATTGGACAGCTGCCTTTGGTTTTAAGTGGCACCTTGGGATATTATTCCAAAAAGAAAGAAGCTGGTGACATCTGAAGAAAAACTATTATCTACTTGCATTTGCCTTGGACATTGGAATTCAAAAGTCCTCATCTACAGCCAACTGACTTTGACTTCTCCAAGACCCACAATGCAACTGGGGCAGCCTCTCTTCTGCAAAATCAAGTAGCTGTCCCTTATCTTCAGGGGCCATCAGAGCCAGAAAAGCTGTCTTCTCCCATACTCTCTAGGCTGCAGCTTTTATCCCGAAGCAAAACTTTTGTCAGAATAAATTTCCAGAGTCCCAAAAGGTTAATTTGCCTCTTCATAAAACACACACTTATAAATTGTCCCCTGCTTTCCACCCCACCTCCCTGAAAATAATTTTGACCTTTTCCTCTGTTCTACTTGCCAAGTTTGTTCTGTGCTGTTGATGCCCCAAGCAAGGGTGTCACAAATTATCTTTGCAATAGTGCAGCCAACAATAAAGCATGGTGTGAGGCAAAGCGAGTAAATGTGAGAGGAGGAGAAAGCAAGGACCAGTCTCATGCCATGGTGGCATTGCAGGCTTTGCAGGCCTCTGTTTGGCTTCCCCTTCGGGGTTCTCTCAAAGGCTGAAGGGGATGAGAAGATTCCCACAGCTTATTAAAAAGGAACATTCAGGAAAATGCTATGGGATAACTCAGACATCTAGAATCAGTCAGGAATCCAGCAAAAACTACCACACTAGATGGCCTCTATAAGCAGAGTTTCTAGTTTTTGCAATGTATTGAATTCAAGTGGGTTGGGTTTTTTAAACATGTACAAATTAAATCCTGGTCTCTTTGGTGCCTGCTGATTTTGATTAGCAAACATGGCCTCAAGTCAACTCCTGCTGATTGCATGGCTCCACGTCCAGCATTATTCAACCTCGTTTCATTCCGTGCTTAGATAAAGGGGCATCTGCAGAGTGGAATCAACCTCAACATGGTAAAGCAACTGCGTGATCCAAGTGCCCATAAAAAGGAGCAGGAGTTTAATCACAGAGACTATGACAATAGAAGAAAATATTTGTAGCTCGGGGTTGAATTGTGGGGCCCTTGGTACTCAGTTATTACTGTAGTTATTTTCTTGCAGACGTTTCATTGCCCAACTAGGTAACATCATCAGATCACCAAGATCATCCCCACCAACACTGATCGGGCAAGCCACTAGTACATAAACAGAGAGCAAACCCCACTCTCTTCTAGCACTGATGATGTGGCCCAGGTAGGTAATGAAATGTCTGCAAGGAAACAACCAAGCTCAGAGAGCACAAAGAACCCCTTAGCTGCTCTCGTCCTCTTCCTCTTCCTCTTCCTCTTCCTCCTCCTTCCTCCTCCAGTGCTTGCGCAGAGGGCAAAAGAACGCAAATGGCGGCGTCCCAGCATCCCAGGAAAGCGGGCGGGGGAAGCTCCGCGCCGCGAACGCCGCCAGCTTCTTCGGCTCGGCGGCGACGGATAGCCAAGAGCGCACCGGTAGGAACCCACTACTGGGTATGTTACTTGGAACCCTGACACATAAATCGTAAGATACAAACAACAAATGATTAATCATAATATACCAATAGGAGAAGGTAGTAGGAAAGATGAAAGGTGGGAAAGATGAGAAGATGAAAACAATGAGAAGATGAGAAGGATAATGGCAATACAGCCCTACTATCATGCTTCCCCAAAAATAAGACCCAGTCTTATATTTTTTTGGTCACCAAAATAAGCACCAGGACTTATTTTCGGGGAGACCTTATTGTTTTGCGGCCTCAATGGAGCAGGAGACAAGGGGGAGTGGAGGATGAAGCGAGATGGTGGGGGTGAAGAACAAAGTGATGCACCGGTGCCACGGCAACTAAGCAAAGCAGTGAGGGGGGTGAAGGGCGAAGCAAGGCGGGGGTGTGGAGCTGCCCCATGCATTCTGCACCGGCTTACCAGAGGGCCCCGCAGCCAGCCCATCAATGTGCCAACAACTGCCTGGCCTCACAGCAGTGGCTCCAACAGCCCCATGCAGATCGCTGGCCCACTTCTTCTCCTTAATTAGTACTGCAACAGAGCAGGAGGCTGAGCGACGCATTGGTGCCGTGGCCACTAAGCAAGGCAATGGGGGTGGATGACAAAACGAGGTGGTTGGAGTGGAGGATGAAGCTTCTTCTCCTTGCTCACCACTGCAACGAAGCAGGAGGCTGAGCAATGCACCGGTGCTGCGGCCAGTAAGCAAGGTAGTTGGGGTGTGTGTGATGGAACAGAAGAAACTGTCTCTGTGTTTAGTTGTTTTGTCATGCAATGCCCTATAGCGATGTCCTGAGGGGAGGAGTTGAAACAGTTTATGTCCAGGATGTGAGGGTTCTGTAGATATTTTCTCAGCCCTTTTTCTGACCCTTGCAGAATCCAGGTCCTCCATGGAAGGCTGGCTGGTTGCAATTGTTTTTTCTGCAGAAAACAGGGTAGCAAAAAATTGTGTTTTGCCTCATCCCAAAGTTCTCAGGGGAATTATATAGAATAACCCTGGCATTTCCTAACACAACACATGCTCTGTTCCCTCACAGCCTCCCTTCATCTGCAGACCTGCCAATTCCTGCTGGAAGCAAAGCACAGACCTAAATCTACTGAAAGTTTGAAATCTTTCCATTTTCTTGTCGCACTGCTCCTCTAGGCACTACACAACCTTGTTACCTGCACAAGTATCAAAACCAATTACATCTCGCTGCCCAAAGAACATTTCTATCATGACTGTGAATAACGAAAAAAACATAACAAATACCAACAGCCCAAAGGAGTGTTGGAAATGTTATTTCTGGTCAGGTTAGTGTGATGTACTTCCACGTTTTTGCCTCCATTTTGGCTTAAATGCCTAACCCAGCCTAATCCAACACGACTGGTTTTCAGAAGTTGGGTTACAACTCTCAGCCATCTGAAGCAGGCGTGACCGTTGGTTTAGATCCGTGTTTTACAACCTTGGCAATGTTAAAATGTGAGTCTTCTCATCTAGACCAATGTTACTTACCCTTGGCAACTTTAAGAAGATGCTGGGACCCTAGAAAGTGTGCAGAGAAGAGCAAGAAGCATGATAGTTGTTACATTCTCAGACTGAAGCACATAGGCTTCAGTCAGGTCCTCCATTCTGGAGGGAAAATACTGACTGCCGATTGGCTAGACTGTCTGGCAGCTCCCTATAAAAGGGCTGGCTGTCAGACAGAGCCTTTGCTGGATTGTAAATAGTTGCCAAATAAAGAGCTGTTGTTTTGAAGCCACTTCTGTCTGCCTCTTCCATTCACCCTATTTAACAATAGCACTAGCACTTAGACTTATATACCACTTCACAGTGCTTTACAGTCGTCTCTAAGTGGTTTACAGAGTCAGCCTCTTGCCCCCAACAATCTGGATCCTCCTTATAAGGAGTCTGGAGGCTAAATTGAGGGAACTAGTTTATCAAAGAGAAGGATTGGGGTTAGAACAGCAGTGGGTTGCTACCGGTTCAGACCGGTTCTAAGAACCGGTAGCAGTGGCGGGAGGCTCCGCCCACCCACCCGGGACGCTTCTGCGCATGCGCCGAAGCACCACGCGAGCATGCGAACCGGTAGTAAAGGGTTTTAGAACCCACGACTGGGTTAGAAGGATAACTGTGTTCCTGTACTTGAGGGGCTGTCACAAATAAAGGGGAATTGACTTATTCTCCAAAGTTCCTGAGGGAAGGACAAGAATTAATGGTTAGAAGCTTATCAAGGAGAGATCCAACCTAGAAGTAAGGAGAAATTTCCTGACAGTGAGAACAATTAATCAGTGGAACGGCTTGCCTCTGGAAGTTGTGAGTGCTCCATCATTGGAGGTTTTCAGAAACAGACTAGACAACTGTTTAACCAGGATGGTATAAGAACTCCTGCCTTGGGCAGGGCGTTGGAGTAGAAGACTTGCAAGGTACCTTCCAGCCGTATGATCCTGTTTTATTATTTATTTATTATTTATTTTATTAATTAAATTTATATACCGCCCTTCTCCAGGGGACTCAGGGCAGTGAACAGCCAAGTAAAAAACATTAAAATACATTTAAGCCAAGTAAAAAACATTAAAATACATTTAAAATAAAATATTCAATATGGCCCTAATTTAATACAATTAAAATTTAGTAAAATCTTAAAATTTTAAAAACCCCAAAAACTTTTTCACGCCAGCCCGGCTTGATAAAAATAATGTGTCTTGAGGGCACGGCGGAAGGTGGACAGGTCGTGAATTGTTCTTAAGTCTGGAGGGAGCTGATTCCAGAGGGTGGGTGCTCCCACAGAGAAGGCCCTCCCCCTGGGCGTCACCAGCCTACACTGCTTGGCTGATGGCATCCCGAGGAGGCCCTCTCTGTGGGAGCGCACTGGTCGATGGGAGGCAGTTTGTGGCAGCAGGCGGTCTCGGAGATACCTAGGTCCAATGCCATGGAGCGCTTTAAAGGTAGTAACAAGCACCTTGAAGCGCACCCGGTAGACCACCGGAAGCCAGTGCAGCTCGCTCAGGAGGGGTGTTATATGGGAGCGCCAATTAGCCCCCGAAACCACCCACGCGGCCGCATTCTGGATCAGTTGGAGCCTCCGGGTGCTCTTCATGGGGAGCCCCATGTAGAGAGCATTACAGTAGTCCAGATGCGACGTGACCAGGGCATGGGTGACTGTGCACAGGGAATCCCGATCCAGAAAGGGCCGCAACTGGCGTATCAGGCGGACCTGATAAAAGGCCGCCCTGGTCACAACTGTCAGATGGTCCTCTAAGGACAGCTGTGGATCCAGGAGGACACCCAGATTGCGAGCCCTTTCGGCGGGGGCTAGAGACTCACCCCCGATAGTCAGAGATGGAATCATCTGACTATATCGAGACGCTGGGAACCACAGCCACTCCGTCTTGGAAGGGTTGAGCCTGAGTCGGTTTCTCCCCATCCAGATCCGCACAGCTTCCAGGCGCCGGGACATCACTTCAAGGGCATCATTGGGGTGGCCTGGGGTGGAAATGTACAGCTGTGTATCATCGGCGTACTGATGGTACTTCACCCCAAAGCCACGGATGATCTCACCCAGCGGCTTCACATAGATGTTGAACAGAAGGGGCGAGAGAATCGACCCCTGGGGCACTCCATATGTAAGAGGCCTCGAGGATGACCTCTGCCCCCCTGCCAATACAAACTGCGACCGGTTGGAGAGAAAGGAGGAGAACCAACGAAAAACGGTGCCCCCTATCCCTAACTCTTCCAGCCGGTGCAGCATGATACCATGGTCGATGGTATCAAAAGCCGCTGAGAGGTCTAATAGGACCAGGACAGAGGAACAACCCCTGTCCCGAGCCCTCCAGAGATCATCAACCAATGCGACCAATGCCGTTTCCGTGCTGTGCCCGGCCCTGAAACCCGACTGGAACGGATCTAGGTATGATGATTCCTCCAAGTACTGGGGAAACTGTCGTGCGACCACACTCTCAACAACCTTCGCCACGAAGCGAAGGTTGGAGACAGGGCGATAGTTAGCTAAAATTGCTGGGTCCAGGGAGGGCTTCTTGAGGAGAGGCCTCACCACCGCTTCTTTCAAAGCCGTGGGGAAGTAACCCTCCCCCAAAGAGGCGTTAATAATTCCCTGGAGCCAGCCTCGTGTAACCTCCCGGGTAGCCAGCACTAACCAGGAGGGACACGGGTCCAATAAACATGTGGCTGCACTGAGCCTCCCCAGAATCTTGTCCACATCCTCAGGGGTCACCGAGTCAAACTCTTCCCAGATAACGTTCTCAAGACTATTCCCTGTCACCACGTCCGTATCCACCCAGTTGGAGTCCAGTTCCCCCTGAATCTGAGCGATTTTGTCATGTAGATATCGTCCAAAGTCCTCAGCCCTGCCTTCCAGGGGATCCTCCCGCGCTTCTTGATGGAGTAAGGAACGGGTCACCCTGAACAGGGCTGTTGGACGATTCTCTGATGACGCTATAAGAGCGGAAAAATACTTCGATTTCTCCGCTTTTATCGCCACTAGGTAGGTCTTAATATGCGACCTTACCAGTGTTCGATCAGATTCAGAGAGACTGGTCCTCCAACCGCTCTCTAGGCGTCTTTTCCGGCGCTTCATCTCCCTCAGCTCCTCAGTAAACCAGGGAGCCGAGCGGGATCGGAGCCGAGTCAGAGGCCGCAAAGGCACAACTCGGTCCAAGGCCCCACCGGCCGCCCTGAATTTCATGAATTTTATGAATTTCAACTCCCAGAATTCCACAGCTGGTTCTGGGAGTTGGTCCACCCATTTTAAAGTTTTCAAGGTTGAAAAGTGCTGGGTTAGATGATAGAAGTTGTATTCCAAGAAATTTGGAGAGCAACAGCATAACAACAGTTAGGTTTGTCGAGAGAAGGCGTGGCCAGCACCGCGGCGGTACGGAGCTTTCCCCATGTCCTGTGGGAAAGCCCCGAATCTGCGCCGCCCGGGGACCCGGTCTGGTCAGGACCGGGTCAGAACCACCCAGGAGGGGTGGGGAAGAAGAGGAGCACTTGCCAGCGGACTGGGGGGGCTGCAAACCCCCCAGGGAGCCGGCTTTGTCTCCTCAATTGGCGGCATATGAAGATGATTTCAGCGGTGTATGATTTCAAAATGTTGTCCTTAGCCGCCGCGGCTACATCTGCAAGGATTTGAAATGGCGATTGGAGTCATCTGGGAAGGAAATTTTTGAATTATGTGCTGGAGAAGCTGAAGAAGACGGAGACTGGTGAGTCACATTGCCTAAAGAAAATATTAAAAGAAATGTTCTAATTCAAAAAGAGGACCGGAAATCAGGAAGCGGCTGTTAATATGTGGATACAATGGTGGAACAAAATTAAAGGGACTTGTAACTAAATCCCAACTATCAAAGATTTAGAATCGTGTTTTAAAGACTGGATAATGATGAAAGAAATTTGGGAATTAAACTTGGAAGGAATAATTGGAAAATTGGAACTGATTGAAAACGGAAAACTTTAATAGGATAGAGAAAAGAAATTTGACTGGAGAGTGCCATCTGGTGGTTGGAAGAACTTTTGTTGTGGAAATACTTTCATGGTGTTTGGACAGCAGTGGCCTTGAACAAAGAACAAAGAAATCTTTTCTGAACTGCTACTCTTTGAAAGAAAGTGGGACTTGGATAAGAATGAATATAAACAGAGTGTCTGAAAGAAAATGTTTGGACTGGTCTGGATAAGGAAAAGCATGAACAGATGTTAATAACAAAGAACAGAAGGATTTGGTTTTTTTCAATCACCGTAAAAGGAATTTTTTTTTTGCAAATTACAAAAGGCTGTGGAACATATTGTTAGCAGCTGAATAGATTGTTGAAAATATTGAATTCTGACTTTGAGATATGGAGATTAGTGATTATTGAGAACTGGTGGTACCTTTGAATGGAACCTGATTAAAGATTGAACCTACTTAAGCTTGGATTTAAGAACTGAGAACTGAGACTTTAAAGATGGAGAGAATTGATTATGAAGAATTGGCTGAGTTTATGAAGGACCTTTTTGAAAACTTTAGAAGATCTGTATTTGGAGCATTTGAGACAGGAAAAAATGAAGTGCAAACGGGGAAAAAAAGGATAAGAGAACAGAAGAAGAAAAGAAGAACGATGAAAACATTATAAATGATGATGAAAAGGGAAAGAATATTGAAAATGCAATGCTGATTAATGATTATGTTAATGACAATGATTCCACTGGACTTAACAGTGAAAATAGAGATATAGACAACAGTGATAATGATAACAGAGATAAAGATATTAAGAATAATTATGTTCAGATTGATGATAAGGATTTTGAGATACATAAAATGGAAAAAGGAATGGAGAAAAATAGATATATACAGAAAGTAAAATTAAGAGAGAGGAAAAGAGCGTGGGGAAAGAGAACTTATTGGTATAAAATTAAAAGAAAGACAAAAAAGAATTTAAGCAGATGGGGTGGAGGAAATATATATACAAAAATGAAATAGTTGAGAAACTAAAAGGGAAAGGATGATGACATTGGAATATTATGGGAATGTTTTTTCTTTTTATTTAAAATTATTGTCTTATTAAGAGTCAAAAAATTTTCTTTTCTGTTCCTTTATATACAGATTAATATTGCTTAACAAATTAAAAGATTTGATATTTTAGATAAAACAAAGTTAATTAATATGAGAAGTATGAATGATAAATATGAATATTAGAGCTCAAAAGATATATCATGATTGTGTATTTCTTTTTATTTTCAATTTATTTCTTTACATATGAAATTTGTTCAAATGAAAAATCACAAAGGGGAAAAATGTATTATTTTAAGAGTTGAATATGTAATTGAATAATTTAGAAAGAATTTTGATGATTAGTAAATGAAAAGATATATTATGATTGTGTACTATTAATATAACTATGGTTAGAAATTCAAAGATTTTTTTTCTTCCTTTTGTTCTTTTTATAAAGATTAATATTGTTGAATTGTTTGGAACAATGTGGATAAAACAATGACAATATGAGAAATATGGAATAAATATGATCACTAGAATTTAAGAGAAATTACCTAAATATTAAAAATGAACAGGGTATATTATGAATGTTTATTACTTTAAAAATGTATTAATCTGAGATTTGGCAAGTTAATTGATTTGGATCTTTTCCTTTTCTTTTTATATTCTATTTTTTCTTTACTATTTTTTGTCTTTTCTTTTCTATTTTTTTAATGTTTAAATATAAGAGATGGATGAATTGATAATGGTAAGATTAATCTTTTGATTTGATTTAATTAAATATTTGTATCGAGACAGGAAATAAAGAATTAGAAATAATGGAAATGAATTTAAATGTCAGGAAAAAAGGGGGTATATTATGATTGTATATTATGATTGTGTACTACTTTTATATATGAGATTTGTTTAAATGTAAAATTTAGGAATTTTTTATTTTAAGAGCTGAATATTTACAGAGTGGATACAATTAGAAGAAATTTTGATGATTAATATGAGAAATTAAAATAATAATTGGGCATTTAGTTTTTTGATAGAACAAAGGATAAAAACAGAAGCGATGAATAAAGAGATTAAAGAATTAAAGGAAGCAATATGGCTTAAAATTAAGAAGCAGGAGACAGTAACTATCTTGAAAAGTTAAGCGAATAGCGGTCAATTTGGATGGAAATTTGAAACTAACTGGTGCATATCCCAGATGACAAAACTAGAAAATTAGATTTTTTTTCTTTTTTTTTTTCTTTTTTCTTTTGGAGGTAAGATGGAAATAGCAGCATGTACCTAGAAGAGAGTACAACATAAAAGGAATAATAATATAACTATAATGGTTACATTTTTTTTCTAAAAAAAGATATGATTAGTTTAAAATTGAGATTAGCATCAGTCTGTCAAATATAAAATGAGTTAGTATAAAAGCACCCAAGGAAAGGTAAAGAACGTGAAAGAGGAAGTAGAAGGGGAAGAAGAGAAGGTGTAGAGAGGGTAGAGGAGGAGGGAAGGAGTTAGAAGGTAGGAGGAGAAGTTGGAGATAGAGAGAGGGGAGTGTAATAGAACAGACTGATGACTGATGAGGCAAGTGTTGAATAAGATATTGATTTTTGAATGATTGATTATATTGAACAAATATGTATTTCTTATTGTAATATCTTATTTATTTATTTATTTATTTTATTTATTCGGCTTTCTTATATGCCGCCCAACTCCCGAAGGACTCAGGGCAGCGTACAGCATAGGAAATTACAAGAAACCAATAAACAAAATTTAAAAACATAATATAAAAATTAAAAATGCAATATAAAAAACAACCATGCAACAACCAAGCATACCCGGGGGAGAGTTCAGCTGGAGTTAAGCTCTGCCCCCTGCCTGCAGGAAAAGCCACGTCTTAACGGCTTTTTGGAAGGCCAGCATGGTGGGGATAGTTCGGGTCTCTGGAGGAAGTTGGTTCCAGAGCGCGGGGCCTGCCACAGAGAAGGCCCTCCCCCTAGGACCCGCCAGCCGGCATTGCTTGGTTGACGGGAGCTGGAGGAGGCCAACTCTGTGGGCCCTAACCGGTCGAAGGGAAGTATGAGGCAGAATGCGGTCCCGGAGATAACCTGGCCCTAAGCCATGAAGGGCTTTAAAGATGATGATCAACACCTTGAATTGGACCCGGAGACAAATGGGTAACCAATGCAGCTGGCGGAGTATAGATGTCACGTGGGTGTACCTTGGTACACCCACCACAGCACGCGCAGCCGCATTTTGTACCAGTTGGAGTCTCCGGATACTCTTCAAGGGTAGCCCCATGTAGAGCGCATTGCAGTAGTCCAAACGGGAGGTGACAAGGGCGTGAGTGACCGTGAGTAGAGCCTCCTTCTCCAAGTATGGCCGCAACTGGTGTACAAGGTGAACCTGTGCAAAGGCCCCCCTAGCCACAGCAGTAAGATGATGCTCCAATTTTAGCTGTGGATCTAGGAGGACCCCCAAGTTGCGGACCTGGTCCGAGGGAATCAATTTCGTTCCCTCTAAAACCAAGGAGGGACAGTTGTCGTAGTCCTTAGGAGGCAATACCCAAAGCCACTCAGTCTTGTCGGGGTTGAGTCTGAGTCTGTTCCTCCCCATCCAGATCCTAATGTCGTCCAGGCACCGGCACATTACATCAACTGCCACACTGAAGTCAGACGGGGTGGTGATGTACAGCTGGGTGTCATCAGCGTACTGGTGGAAACGCACCCCATGTCTGCGGATGATCTCACCCAGCGGTTTCATGTAAATGTTAAATAGGATGGGCGAGAGAACCGACCCCTGAGGCACCCCGCATAACAGGGGCCTAGGGGAGGATCTCTGCCCTCCTGTTAACACCAACTGCATCCTATCAGCGAGATAAGAGGAGAACCACCGTAAAACGGTGCCTCCCACTCCCAACTCACCAAGACGATGCAGAAGGATACCATGGTCGATGGTATCGAAAGCCGCTGAGAGGTCAAGTAGCACCAGGATAGAGGAATTTCCCCCATCCCGGGCCCGCCAGAGATCATCTATCAGAGCGACCAAGGCAGTTTCTGTACTGTACCCGCGCCTGAAACCCGACTGATAGGTATCTAGATGTTCTGTTTCATCCAGAAGTCGCACAAGTTGAGTAGCCACCACCTTCTCCACAACTTTCCCTAAAAAAGGTAAGTTGGAGACCGGACGATAGTTCTTCAAACCAGCTGGATCCAGGGAAGGCTTCTTCAGGAGGGGTCTCACCACCGCAGTTTTTTAACGACTGCGGTATGGATCCCTCCTCCAAAGAAGCGATGACCACCGCCCGGATCCAGCCGCGTGTCACCTCCCTGCTGGCCGAGACCAACCAGGAGGGGCACGGGTCCAATAAACAGGTGGAGGCCCCCATCGCCCCCACGGCTCTGTCCACATCATCAGGAGAAACAGGCCCAAACTCCTCCCACAACGGTGGACTAAGACTTGCCCCAGTCAACTCCATGGACTCTGCCCAGCCAGAGTCCAGGTTCGACCGGATCCGAGCGACTTTATCCGACAGAAACTCTGCGAATTCCTCAGCTCTACCTTGCAAGTGTTCCTCGCTCCCCCCTTTAGCAAGGAGGGAGCGAGTCACCCTAAACAAGGCAGCTGGGCAAGAATCTGCGGACGCAATAAGAGCGGAAAAATGGGATCGTTTTGCCGCCCTTATCGCCACTAAATAAGATCTGATGTAAATTCTTAATAGTGTTCGATCGGATTCGGTCTTGCTGGACCTCCAGCGGCGCTCCAGACGTCTCTTCTGGCGTTTCATCTCCCGGAGCTCCTCGGTAAACCAGGGAGCTTTCCGGGATCCACTGCCACGGAGAGGTCGCTTAGGCGCAATTCGGTCTAACGCCCCTGATGCTGCGGTGTTCCAAGCAGCCACCAGGGAGTCAGCCGAACTGTGTACCAGGGTTTCAGGTATCTCCCCAAGTTCCCTCTGGAATCCTTCTGGCTCCATCAGGCGCCTGGGGTGGAACCACCTAGTCGGTCCCGCCTCCCTGCGGGGGAGGAGTGGGGCAGCGAAATCCAACCTCAGTAGGAAATGATCTGACCATGACAGAGGGGTGATGACTATGTCCCTTATCTTCAGATCATCTCTCCACTGCCCCGAGAGAAACACTAGGTCGAGCGTGTGACCGCCCTCATGAGTTGGACCCTGGATTACTTGGGTCAGGTCCATGGTTGTCATGGAATCCATGAACTCCTGAGCTATCCCAGAGGTTTCGCCAGCAGAAGGCAAGTTGAAGTCCCCCAGCACCATAAGCCTAGGGAACTCAACCGCCAAGCCGGCTACTGCCTCGAGCAGCTCAGGCAGGGCCTTACTTACGTAGCTGGGAGGCAGGTACGTTAAGAAAAGGCCCACCTGTACCCCTAAGTCCAACTTCAGAAGGAGCGTCTCACACCCAACAATCTCTGGGGCAGGGATCCTACGAGGATGCAGGTTCTCGCGCGTTATTATTGCCACTCCTCCCCCCCTTCCCTGGGGTCGGGAATGATGCTGCACTGAGAACCCGTCTGGGCATATCTCAGAGAGGGCAACTCCCCCCTCTTGGCCCAGCCAGGTCTATATCTTAAGGTATATGTGTATTGAATTGTATATGAAGTGATGGAGAAAATAAAAAAAATTGTACAAAAAAAAAACAGTTAGGTTTGTCCATTCAGAAAGCATAAAGCTATGGAACAATCCTGTAGATGTTCTTCTACATATCATAATCTATCCATGGTATCATGAAAGCTTTAAAACAACCAAATATTAGAAAACATAGTGTCTTTGGGATGTGGTTTAAAAAAACAAACCAGGAAGATAGCAACCTTGATGGTGGAACCAATGCTCTGCCCATTTTTCATGTGTATCACATATGCAGCCCATTAATAGGCAGGGTTTCAATCATACTGTTGTGGCCACCATCTTGAATTCTTTGACCTTATCCTGGGGATTGCCCTGTCAGGAACATGGTTGGCCAAGCTGATTAATTAGACAGACTCAAGTCCACAGTTCTTTTTTACCCAAATTTCCCCAAAAGGCAATTGATTCACTTGAGAATGGATCGTCTCCCCTTGGAAGAGAAAATGTTCTACATGGATGCATCAAAGTCTCCTTGTAGAAATTAGCTGGAAGGAAAAAAAGAAAGCTGTCTGGGAATTCTGGGAGTTGAAGTCCACCCCTCTTAAAGTTGCCAAGGTTGAGAAACACTGTTCTATATATTTGGGTCAAAAAAGTGTCAAAACGAATGAAAATGCTGACCACAGCAATGCACAGGAAGAGTGACGGCTTCCATCATTTGGTTGCAGATGCCAAATTGACTTTTTTGACTCTCCCCTGCAAATTCTCCCACTTTAGGATGAGGCATTCCTCCTTGAGCTGCATTCTTCTCTGGTTAAAGGGCTTTTGGTTAAATGTGTGTAATCCTAGGCTTTTGCCTCCATTAATGCTACAAAAATGTAGAATAAAAGTCAAGCAGAAAGCCTTCCTTCAGCAGTGCTCCTTCACTTATTGCCTGTGACCATCTGCCCATTATGGGTGAAGCTTTTGCGCTGCCAGTGCAAAGAAAGCTACAGCCTCCAACACACCTTTATTAAAATATGATAAAAGCCATAATTTTTCTTCCTTCCTCTTCCAATCAGAGCTGAGAGACAACTCACATCTTTTCAATATATTTCTCACAGATTGGTCATTCTGGTGGAAAATAGCAATCATAATATAGAAAGCCCTCAATTAAAGAATAATCACAAGAGCGGGTATTAGCAGGACTGATACCTTCAGTGATTTCTGAGGATTTCCAAGTATTTCAAAGGGCAGACAAAGTTGAAGAGTGGAGTTAAGCAAGTCATCAGCCTAGAATCGTTATGTTCCTACAATGGTCTAAGTCCAACTCCTCTTGAATTCCACTGATTCTTAACTAGCACCAAATTAGTGCTGAATGTTAATTGACTAGATTCTATATATAGGTTGAGCAATAAATCTTAACTGCAACTTAACATATGGTTCTGATTCTTCATGACTGATATTACTGAAGATTTGCAGCCCTATATCTGTGAATGCCTGCCAGCCTTTGGAGAGGGTTGCAATAACTAAAGAAATGGTTCTTTTATGGTCCAGCTTCAACCTGCCATGCCAAGATGACAACTCAATTGACTTAAATGCAAACAGTGGTGTTTGTTTTCCACTGCCAATGTGGGCTCAATGGGCTTTACAACTCGTCCAAGACGTTTTGGGTGGAAATTCTTGGAGCAACAGTCCAGCACATCTGGAAGGCTCCAGGGTTGGGAAGTCAGCTTTAAAACCAGTGGCAGACAGCTGTGTGAACAGGGAGGACCCACCAAGCTCAGCTCAATTGGTAAACACCCCATACAACAGAGGGAAAACCTTGCCAGATTAGACCAAAGGTTGTTGTCTCCCACAGAAGACAGCCTTGTGAAGTTCAAAAATAAGACCGGATGTCAATATCCTTTCATTCTCTTTCCTGCCTGCCCCCCATCTCTTCCATGGCCATGAGATGAAAGGAACAAGTACACACACCACAGGAGTATCTGCACCATTCAGCACGTCGTCCTTCAGAAATATTTGTGTGTTCCGCTTGCCTGCTGATTGTAGCGTATGCGATTCCCGTAACACAAGGGCATGATCTGATAAAGTGAAGGGCTGTTAAAATGGGAGCATGTTTTTATCATGCTCCAAGATTTGATATCGTTTCCTCCATCAGGACCTTATGCAGGAATAGCTCGTTCCCTTCTTTTCTCCCCTCCTTGTTCTAAAACAAGTAACCCGAACCCCAACTACTATAGGCATTCAAGTCACGGATTAAATCTGGTCTTACAGTGACTTCTCCCATTATCCCACACATGGATAGTTATTTGTTTTTAGATGAATAAAAAACAATAAATCCATGCCAGCAATTGAAAAAAATCCACCTCTCTCTCTCTCTCTCTCTCTCTCTCTCTCTCTCTCTCTCTCTCTCTCTCTCTCTCTCTCTCTCTCTCTCTCTCTCTCTCTCTCTCTCTCTCTCTCTCTCTCTCTCTCTCTCTCTCTCTCTTGGTCCATAAGTTACTGTTCTGAGGAAGATCAAATTAGTAAAGTTTATGAGCTGTTCTGCCAACATCATTGACCTATTGCACTGAACTGCATGAAGATGAGGCAGCAGACAGTGACTTCACAATCCAGCAATGTTGTTGGAAATGAGTAGGGACAGTGTACGGAACCAGATGTGCAGTGTGGGTGTTGGGACATATGTGTGTGCATACACACTTCAATCAGTTTCAATACAGCCCAGCCAGCAAGAGATACTGGTACCCTGATGAGGTGGTAGTAGCAGGTAAGTTATACCTGGCATGGCCAACCAAGAAGCCTGGAACTTCTGAAACCTTTTGGCATCGTTTAGAAGCTGCTTCTAAACCATCAAAGTTCTCAGCATATCTTGGCCCTGTTCAAATGCCATACCTGATTCCAGATGTAGGTGTCTGTAATAAAGATCTGACTTAAATCAAATGCACTAGACTAGAAAACCAAAGTTATGAATGTTAGTACAACTTTTATTATAAGGCTGACACTTTCTGTTGTTTTTTCCATGTGTGTGTGTGTATGTGTGTGTGCGCGCACACACACACCTTCAATTCAGTGTTGACTCCTGGTGATTGCCCAGACAAGTCCCTGCAATTTTCTTGGCAAGATTTCTGAAGTGGTTTGCCATTGCCTGCCTTCTCGGGCTGAGAGAAAGGGACTGGCCCAAGGTCACTCAGCTAACTTTGTGCCTGAGGTGGGAGTAAAACACGTGGATTCCCAGTTTCTAGCCTGAGGCCTTAACCAAACGAAACTTAACTACACCAAAGAGACTCTCATTATGAGGTAAATGTAACCAAATCCTGCAAGTCTGAATGCGCTCCCCCCTCCCCCCTTATTTTTGTGAGAACTAGGGAGGTCTTGTCTCAGACACCCAACTTCTGGTCCAAGATTCAGGTTTCTTTTACCTGACCCTTATTTATTTATTTATTTTATTTATTTTGCAATTCTTATAGGCCGCCCTACTCCCTGGGGACTCAATACAGGGGCGGGTTCCTAATTTTTTTACTGCCACTCTGTGGGCGTGGCTTATTTTGTGGGTGTGGCTTGCCAGCCATGTGACTGGGTGGGTGTGGGCCTCGGGAGCTTGGCAGCAGCTGGAGAAGCAGGGGGTATTGCCCACCTGCAAAGCAGCTCCCCGCAGCGGGGGCAGCAAGACCGCGGCAGCGGTTCTTCTAGGAGGCTCCGTCCAGCCTGAATGCTTCTCCTCATTCGATGATCCTAGGCTCCTGCTGCCCATCCCCCCCCCCCTCAGCAGCTTGAGAAGCCTCAAACGTGCAAAAATGCCTAGGATCATCACCGCGCGTTCGTGGCTTCTCGGACTGCTGAAGGGAGGGGAATGGAGATAGCTCCTGCCGCCTGTTCTTTCAGCGTCTCACGCGCTCCCTCAGCCATCCTCCCCTGCTTGGACTCACTGTGGGGTAAGAAGGCAGCGCATGCGCAGTGCCGGAAACTCGGTTTCTGGGCATGCACAGAAGAATTTTTAAAAAAAAATTTAAAAAAAAATTTTTTTAATAGCGGCGCCCAGGCACCGGCAACCAACCGCACCGGTACTGTGATGTCACCAGCGGGCCGCTACCGGTACTATAGAGTGGACCGCACCTGTAGGAACCCACCATTGGCGGCGTACAACATATTGTCTTGTCTTGGTTGCAACTCTTCCTTCCGTTCTTCAGGGTTATTCCTTCTGCCTATTACAGTGAGAATTGAAGGAGGGTCATGAGGGGAGGAGAAGAGATTGTGGAGAACCAACCAAGATTTCTTGCGTAAAAAAATCAAGATGGTAGCCATGACTGCACGATCAAACTCTTGTTCCTGTTTTCATGTGCCATGCACTCATACTAGGCTTACAAAAGGGGTGGCTGTTTGAGTGAAGAATTGCAGGCATTATCTTTTGCTTATGTGTGTGTGTGCACATACCCACAAAGTATGTGCGCACACACATAACCACAAAGAACACACCTATTTGTATATGTCCTGGGATAGGTTTGCCTTAGATGCTTCTTCCTGCCCAAAACTGCTCTGTGGGATGGATTCATATGTGCTGATATACAGGTAGGTCTTGACTTATGAACACAATTGAGCCCAAAATTTATGTTGCTAAGTAAGACATTGGTTAAATAAGTTTTGCCCCATTTTACAACTTGTCTTGCCACAGTTGTTAAGTGAATCACTGCAGTTGTTAAATTAGTAACCCGGTTGTTAAGTGAATCTGGTTTCCCCATGGACCTTGCTTGTCAGAAGGTCATAAAAGGGGATCACGTGACCCCAGGATACTGCAACTGTCATAAGTATGAGTCAGCTGCCAAGCGTCTGAATTTTGTTCATATGACCATGGGGAGGCTACAACGGTCAGAAGTGTGAAAAATGGTCATAAATCACTTTTTTCAGTACCGTTGTAACTTTGAACAGTCACTAAATGAACTGTTATAAGTCGAGGACTAGTGTATTTTGAAATAGCTTTATTTATTTATTTTATTAAATTTATATGCCGCCCAACTCCCAAAGGACTCTGGGTGGCTTAACAACAGGATAAAGCATTAAAAACATCTTAAAACCTTAAAACAATTTAAAATCCATACATATCATTCCATGATATAGATCACTTCTCTGTGGTTTTACCTCTGTATATTTAAGCCACCTTGGAACGCTTCCTACCCTAAAAGGAAAGAAATAAGAGAAATCATTAAAATAATACAACGATTAAGTACTTATTTTCCCCCATTAAGGCATTTGACAGAATGCACCAACCTTCTCACGTGGTCATTAAAGTTTATCATCTTGAAAATGTTGCTTTGCTAAAATCCAACTACCTGGAGTGCAAAAATTTCCAGCTGACAGCAGCCTTCAAGAGAAAAAAGAAACCTGTTTATGCTTTAAGAAAAGTATATGTTTTGGCAGTTTTTGTTATTGTTGTTAATTTTGTTTTCCTTCCTACCCACAGAGTTCTATTTTTAAAAAGGTCTGGCTGCTCCTGCCGAAACCCTGTGCCTGTGAAGGACAGCTGTGCATATTTGACATCACAGCATAGAGAAGATCCTTCCTGACGATCCCCAGTCCAGGTCTAGTTGCTACCTAGGCTCTTTTTGTTCTTCTCTTCATTCCAAGACTTACTCGCAAGGGTCGGGGCAGGATCTGGGGCTGATTTCCCCCATGAGACGTGCCAGGGTCAAGCAAGAACAAAAATCTTTAAATAATGCATGAGTTTCCCACCCCTTTTCCCCTTCCGGTCTGTTAATTTTAGATGCAGACAAAGAGACGGGTCTTGCAGGGACCGAAGCCAAAATGAGATTTCCTTTAACCTCTCTTAGTGCCAAACGTTTGGATCGGCCGCCCACTTTCCAGCTCTCTTGCTGAGTTGGTAGACTTTGGCTAATCTTGAAAAGGCTGACTTAATAATCAGAACAGAGCTGGAAGGGAGATTGGAGGTCTTCCACTCAAACCCCCTGGAACCTATACCATTTCAGACAAGTCTAACTCCCTGCCCATGGCAGCAGGGGTGAGTTCTGGATTCTGCTACTGCCGGTTCACTCAGGGATGTGCCATGCGGGCTGGCATGTGTTGCGTGCTCGCATGCGTAGTACTAAAAAAAATAACAAGATGGCGGTGCCAGAGGCACCATCAAGAGAACCAGCTCAGGGATGTGGCAGGCCTGGGTCACTGCTGGTTCCAGCGATCCAGGCCGCCAAGTTCCTAACAGTTCTATAGAACTGGTCTGAACCGGTAGCAACCCACCTCTGCATGGCAGGAGACCTCGTGCCATTCCAGACAGTTGGCTGTCCTGTCTTTTCTTTAAAATCTCGAGTGATGAAGCACCCACAGCTTCTGAAGGCAAGCCGTTCCACTGGTTAATGGTCCTCTCTCTCAGGAAGTTTCTCCTTAACTCCAGGTTGCTTCTCTCCTTGATTAGTTTCCATCCATTGTTTCTTGTCCTGCTCTCTGGTGCTTTGAGAAATAATTTGACCCCCTTTTCTTCATGGCAGCCCCTCAAATACTGGAATACTGCTATCATGTCACCCCAGTCCTTCTCTTCTCTAGTTAAATCGGATTTGGTGAGATCCTGGATGAGCAGCTATCACAAAATCCCAGGGATGTACAAAGCTGAAAAACAACCCAGAAAAAGACAATAACAAATCCCTTCCATATTTGTCCCCCCTCCCCCCCCAAAAGCCCTGTGTGGATGTGTCTCTGGGGCCACAGAAGTTGAGCTCTATTTGAGGAAAGTTTTATCTTTTTGGACCAGGAGAGGCGGAAATTGTGTTTCCTCGATTGCCATCCCGTCCTCTCTGGCTGTTCTTCAGCCTGTGTCAAACCTGAAGGCGATAAGATCCTTGAACTAAAACCTGGTCTTGTGTTCTTGCTAAAATATCATGTGCAAAAATGGCCTCTTGCCACAGATTGCAAACAGCCGCAACTAATTGTTAACATCTCAATGACCACTGGATGACACCAAAAGAGACGGAGGTGGTCCCTGAGTTATGTTTGTAATGGAGCCTGGGAATTTCTGTCCTGTGTCATGATGGTCATAAGTCAAGACACCCACGTGACAGACCTGATTTTAGGACATGTTTGTGCCAGTCATAAAGAGAATGCAGCTGTCATGAAACGAACACAGCAATTATGAAGTGAACCCATGGTCACAATAGGCATTTTTGGGGGGGCCAGAAATCCAACATAAAAGTGGTTCTTCAGCAAATGAACATTATCAACTGCAGTCACGTGACTGCAGGCTGCCTCAAACTGTCTGGGATGGTATAAGATCTCTTGGCTTGGGCTAGAAGTTGGACTAGAAGACCTCCAAGGTCCCTTCCAGACTTCTGTGATTCTGGTTCAAATGCAGGCCAATTGCTCAGCACCCAAAATGTAATTATGTGACTGCAGGGGAGACTTCAAATCTAGGTCTTATGTATCTTTTTGAGGGTCTGTTGTAACTTTGAGCGACCATTTATAACTACTTGTAACTACTTGTAAAGCAAACTCTAACTCAGCCACCTGGATTTCTGTAGTGCAGATCTTAGACTAGTTTATAAAATGGAACTATGAGAAAAGGAAGAAATACAGATAATTCGCATGTACTGTAATTATTCAGAAAGTAGAAACAGAGGGCCATCAAGAGAAGAGGCAGATGAATTCTCTAGTACAGGGATCCCCAAACTTGGCAACTTTAAGACTTGTGGACTTCAACTCCAAGAATTCTCCAGCCAGCGACAGTATGCTGGCTGGAGAATTCTGGGAGTTAAAGTCCAGAAGTCTTAAAGTTGCCAAGTCTGAAGACTTCTGGTCTAGTCTTTGAAAGTGGCCCCAACCTTCACCGTCAGTCCATGGGTGTCATGAGAAAAATGAGCAATTTTGAGGAATAGGAGGAAGAACCTCCACCAAGACAATGAAATCTGAGTCTGGGCCAGAAATATAATTAGAGAAAACATCTCAGATGGGACTCTCATTGTCACTGCAAAAATAAAAGGAGAAGACGTGCAAGACTTTGCAAGATTCTGTTACTATCTCCTCACAGGTAGTCCTCAACTTACGACCACAATTGAACCCAGCCTTTCTGTTGCTACGTGAGATAGTTGTTAAGTGAATTTTGCTCCATTTTATTATTTTTCTTGCCACAGTTGTTAAGTGAATCATTGCAGTTGTTGAGTCAATAACACGGTTATTAAGTGAATCTGGATTCCCCATTGACTTTGCTTGTCAGAGGGTCACAAAAGATGATCTACATGACCCCAGGACACTGCAACTGTCATAAGTGTGAGTCAGTTGCCAAGCGTCTGAATTTTGATCACGTGACCATTGGGGTGCAGCAACGGTTGTACTGCAAGTGTGAAAAATGGCCATAAGTCACTAAATGAACTGTTGTAAGTTGAGGACTACCTGTATAATAAAAGTTGTATTTGTGTTCATAATTCTGGTTTCCTAGTCTGGTCTCCTTTGAAAGCTGACAGTTGGCTAGACCAGAATATACTCAATGCCTGTGTCCCTTCCTTCATGCCTTCCCCAACCTATTAGCTAGATGTCTAGGGAGATTCTCAGTCACTCAGGTCCTGGTTGTCCCAAAGGTGATTTTTTTCAAGAGGCAACTGGGCTTTCTGGTTTTTCTTTGAAGATGTTTCACTTCTCATCCAATAAGCTTCTTCAGTTCTAAAGACACTTCTTGGGTGAGAAGTGAAACATCTTCAAGAAAAACAAGAAAGTTCAGTTGCCTCTTGAAAAAAAGCACCTTTGGGACAAAACTATTAGCATTTCACAAAACATTTAAGACATGGTTGCTTCTCCAAGCATTCGAGTCAGGAGGTTGATAATCTTGTCAGAGTCATCCAACCTGGAACTAAAGAAGAATGCTCCATCCTCGGAGATTTTTTTTTTATATATAAAAATAATTTTATTGAGTAAATTTAAAAATACATAAAACATCAAAGAACAGACAAAACATATATAAACATAACTACATATATACAAAAATGTATGTAAATTTTATAAATGATATATTGTACAAAACTAACAAAACCCACAGAAAAAACAAACCAAAGACTTGACATCTCACATACAACAATATAATTAATTATACTTTAAGCAGTTTAGCATATCTTTTATCTTTCTAGATATCTTTCTATATATATATATATACACATATATATATATATGTATATTTATATCTCTACATATATCTCTTCTATTTTACAGCAATCCTTAAAAGAGTAAAAGAACGAAGAGAAAGGTCACAAAGTAGAACAAGTATAATATAGTCCATCCTCGCAATCCAAGAACCTGCTATTTTGTTGTATTTTTACGATTCAACCAGATGTAAAAGGTTTCCCAGATTTTATAAAATTCTGTTTCTTCTTTATCCTTTATTCGCATGGTTAGTCTGCTCATTTCGGCACATTCAAATATCTTATTTATGACCATTAAATTGGTTGGGACTACTTCTTTTCTCCACATTTGAGCATAGGTAATCCTTGCCGCTGTTAAAATATGTATCATCAAGTATTGATTGTTTTTATTTATTTTATCATCTATAATGCCTAGGAGGAATGTTTCTGGTTTTAGTTCTATTTTCTCCGCTATCATTTCAGTCAGCCATTTCCGAATTCTTTTCCAGTAGATCCTGGCCTCTGGGCACGTCCACCACATGTGGTAGTACGTGCCCAGTTCTTTTTTACATTTCCAGCACTTTGCTGATGATTTGGAGGAAATTTTTGCCAATCTTGTTGGAGATAGATGCCACTGATAGAACATTTTATATATATTCTCTTTGTATGCTGCAGACATCGTTAGCTTAAAATTCCAATCTCAAATTTTCTCCCATCTGTCCAAGTCAATTGAATACCCAAAATTTTGTGCCCATTTTATCATCACCTCTTTAACTTTTTCTTCCTCCATTTTCGATTCCAATAAACAGTTGTATAATTTTGTGATAGTTTTTTCCTCTGGTCCCAATAGAATTTTGTCCAAATCTTGATATTTGTTTTGAAAGCCAAATTGTGTTGAGTCTTTTTTATATTTAGTTTGAATTTGCAAGTAGGACCACCATTCTAGATTTATACCCATCAAAGCCAAATCTTCTCTAGTTTTTAGGTTGTTTTGATCATCTAGTAGCTGGTTGTATGTAATCTTTTTGTCCAGATTGAATAAGTTAGGGTACGCTGTGGCCTCCATCGGAGATATCCATTTTGGAGTTTGAGAATAATATTTCCTAATTTCTCTCCACTCACTTATTAATGACCCTCGAATATGGTGCTTCTGGAAGTAGGTATGCTTTTTATTGCCTTCGTTCCACAAATAGTTATGCCACCCCAGTTGTAAGTCGTAGCCCTCAATAGTTAATATTCTTTTATTTGTCAAGTTTATCCAATCTTTAATCCAAGCTGCAGCTGCCGCTTGATGATAGATTTTCCAGTCAGGGAGTCCAAATCCTCCCTGTTTCCTTTTGTCTTGTAATAGCTTGTATTTTATTCTTGGTTTCTTGCCGTTCCAAATAAAGTTCCGAATTGATTTGTCTAGTTCTGTATAAAAAGTATTTGGAATTTTTATTGGGGCTACTTGAAAGAGGTAAAGAATTTTGGGTAGAATATTCATTTTAACAGCTGATATTCTACCGATAAGTGATATTTGGAGTTTGGACCAGTTTGTCAAATCTTTTTTTATTTTTTGTAGTAGTTTTATATAATTATCCTCCTTATTGAAGCACATTTGGCTGTCAACCAAATCCCCAGATATTTAATTTTTTTTGCTATCTTTAGTCCCATTATTTTCTCTAAATCTTCTTTCTGTTTTGTAGAGAGGTTTTTTGTTATCATTTTTGTTTTATCCCTATTAATTTTTAAACCGGCTACTTTTCCAAATTCTTCTATATCTGTTAATAGTTTTGGGCCTGAACTATGGGGATCTTCAATTATAAACACCATATCGTCCGCGAAGGCTTGAGTTTTGTATTGTTCTTTTTTAATGGTCAAACCCTTAATTTCTTGATTTATTCTTATCTGATTTAAAAGTATTTCTAGAGACAAAATAAATAATAGAGGGGAGAGCGGACATCCTTGCCTGACACCTTTACTAATATTTATTTTCTCTGTCATATCTCCGTTGACCAGAATGTTTGCTGTCTGTTGTGTGTATATTGATTTTATTGTTCCAATAAATTTCTCGCCTCGGAGATTTTCAAAAATAGACTGGACAGCGATATATCCAGAATGGGACAAGATCTCCTGCCATGTGCCGGGAGTTAGACTAAGAGGACTCTTCTACTTGAGCAGGGGATTAGACTAGATGACCTCAAAAGTCCCTTCCAAGTCTGTTATTCTATTCTGTTCTAAACCGCCAAGGTCCCTTCCACCCTATGATTCTATGTTGGTGAGAAGGTCTATGGTCTATCCTAGAATGCTGGGTGATTATCATTGGTGGGTATGTTTGTTTTAATCTTGTAAGATGTACAGAGTCACTTGAGATGAGTGGCTCTATAAATCATGTACATTAATTGATCCATTCATTCATTGCCCATCAGTTCTTTGGGTGTCGTCTAGGTCAGGGGGTCTCCAACCTTGGCAACTTTAAGACTTCTGGAGTTGAAGTCCAGAAATCTTAAAGTTGCTAAGGTTGGAGACCCCCTGATCCAGGTCCCCTATTTCCAACTCTCCCTCCCTCCCTTTCTCAGACTGGTGAGACTCAATCAGATATTTTGCTGACAGTATTTGGAGCTTGTGAGCCAACATCACCAACAGACAGACAGGAGTTGGAAAATTACAGCATCATTTTTATTCTCAGCTTGTCTGCTTTTCTGTAATTGGCCAGCTTGTTGCTCTTTCCACTGCTTCCAGTTGTTCTGTGTTTTAGTTTGTTTGCTTTGTTAGTTTACTGTGAAAAATGGAAACTACAAAGAAATAGCAAAAGGGAAAGAATAGAAAAAATGGTGATGAATATTAAAATAGGATTTTGTAGAGTAGCGTCAGGCCCAAGAACCAAGGATAACACATGCAATTACTTCTTTACAGTTGTTCGCCTACAGACAGAATCTTGCCAGACTCAAGCAACTATCTGTATAACTACAGATCTACTCTGTGAACTGCTGGGGAGGGGCTGTCTTAGCCCTCTTCCTGCCTACCAGACATTCCAAGCTCCACCACTGTTTCCCACAGGGCACTCTGGGAAACAGCCCCTTCCTCTTGGGACTCCAGACTACATTCCACCACAGGTAGAGATCCACTACCCTGCCGTGTGTTTTATGTTATGAAACATTTTTCAAATCATGCCATGAAGTTAAAAGTGGCAGCAATTTTCCATTCAAGTGGTAAACAATTTGGAATGACATTTTCTTGGCACAAACGTTAGAATAGAAAAACCTTTCAAATAGAAGGTGAAGGAAGGCAATATAGTTATAATCATTTTTCTTCCCTGAAAAGTTGAACTTCTATCTTCTTTTAAGACAAAAACATATGAATGGAGTGTTGAGGAGAGAGAGGAGAGGAGAGGACATTTTTCCATAAAAGAGAAGCCACAAAAGGTCAGAGCTAGAATGCAGAAGTGGGACAAGTTAGGAAATAATATTCTTCAATATTGTACAACTTGAGTTAATTTGCATAGAAACCTTTAGGGATATTGCTGTTTGTTCTACCAGTTTTCTCTTTCACAACAGCTGGTTGTGTTGATAACAGCAGGAAATTCAACAATCTGCAGCAATAGCCTACTGATGGATGTACTGGAAAAGTCATGAAGAAATTACTTTTTGTTTAAAAGAAAGAAGTTACGCTCTTCAAATGGCTTCTTTGTCTACTTTCATTTCTGAATGATGGTTAATAAGGTAGGCTATGTTTAAGTTTACAAAAGATGAAGCTGCTGGAGACCAGTAAATTGAGGCCTATTTTTATTATTTACTAGCAAAATCTAATAATTTGCTGATGTTATAAGGGGGGGGGGGGCGGGGGAATAGATTTCTCTCATGTTCCAAAAGTGCCATCTAGTGGAAAAGAAGATCTATGACAAGACACTGGTCTTCCAAATACTTCCAAAACAAAGGCCATTCTTGCTTACCACTGTGGCCTGTGGTATGCAACTCTTTCTTGTGTGAATAGAGCAACGAACCACTTTGTATGATCCATTACCTTCTTTAGAAGAGGAGGGATGCAGAAGAGAAAGCAAGTCAGTCTTCTATTTAGAACCAGCCAGCAAACAAAACCAAGAGAGAAACTTAGATATGCCTGGGATATTTGCAGTTTAGCACTGTTAGCAGAGCCACTTTGCAGTCCGGTCTGGAAAATTCCATTTGGGCTGGGGGTTCCTGGGGTCATGTCTAGTGCTGCAAGATCTCTTCCTATCCTGAACTATCCATTCCATTTTTTGCAGACAAAGAGACATTGTTTGAGTCCCATTGCTGTATTCAGAATACAGAATAACAGAGTTGGAAGGGACCTTGGTGGTCTTCTAGTCCAACCCTTTGCTCAAGAAGGAGACCCTATAATTTCCAGACAAGTGGCTGTCCAGTCTCTTCTTAAAAACCTCCCGTGGTGGAGCACCCACAAGTTCTGGAGGCAAGCACTGGTTAATTGTTCTCATTGTTAGGAAACAACCTTAGTACTAGGTTGGATCTCTCTTTAATGATCTTCCATTTTGTTCTTATTCTGTCCTCAGGTGGTCTGGAGAATAAATTGAATAAATAGATGGGATACAATGATATATGATATTAACAATGAGACTTCAGTGCACAGAGATGGAAGCTCTCACAGATTTCTACAATGGGAGAATCGATGGAAAATTAGTGGAGTTTACAGAGATGGTGAAACTGCTTAGAAGGAAGGAAGGAAGGAAGGAAGGAAGGAAGGAAGGAAGGAAGGAAGGAAGGAAGGAAGGAAGGAAGGAAGGAAGGAGGGAAGGAAGGAGGAAGAGAGAGAGAGAGAGAGGAGGAGGAGGAGGAGGAGGAGGAGGGGGAGGAGGAGGAGGAGGAGGAGGAAGAGGAGGAGGAGGAGGAAGAAGAAGATTTGGCTACTGAGTGGATAAATTTGGTCTGGAGATGCAAAATCCAGAATGTGCACCTGGTAGATCCTTGAAGAGAGGAGAAAATAGGGTGGCACCATAAAAGTTCCCATATAATAAAACGAGTCCCAAATCATCAGTGGCCGGGGAATTATAGGAGCAGAGATGATCCAGGCAGACCTTGTGATGACTCCATCAATAACAGCTCAGGGAAGAGCCTCCAGCTTCACCAGAGAGAAAGAACTGAGAATGGAGATGTTATTTAGTCAATGAATTCTAACCAATATTCTGAAACAGGGCAGATTTCATTGACTGAGTCAGGGAAAAGCATCACTCTAGATTCCAATTTGAAAGAAAAGTTGTACATTTTTAGATATAGCTCTCTGTTTCAGGTTCAAATATTCAACCCAGATGCTTCTTTTCATGTCCAGAAAATCACTGAATGTATCCCAATTCTCAGCAGAAGGAATGTCAGTTGTAGTCCAACACAAAGCATTCGGCTAGATCTTCACCTTAAGCAAGTCATCCAGTTCCTGAATCCTATCAATTTCACCATAGACTAATCCCATTTCCATCCCACAAATCGCTTTTAAAAATGCATAAAAACATTTTAAAATGGAACAAAGGAGGAAATTTTGGACGGTGAGAATGATTAATAGAACAGCTTTGCCTCCCAGAGTTCTGGGTGCTCCATTGCTGAAGGTTTTCAAGAAAAGAATAGACATTCATATGTCCAGGATGGTATAATGTCTCAAGCCTTTGGCAGGGGGTTGGACTATAAGACCTCCAAAGTCCCTTCCAGTCCTGTTATTCTATGATTCCAAGTGTTTTCATGCATACACAAACACTTTGATAGTTTTATGAAATCATTTTGCTGCTACATTCACTATAGGAGGGTGGCAGTGGCAGTCTATGGTAGAAAAAGAAAAACATAAATCTGATAGCATCTTTTCCAGCTAACTAACCAATTTTATTAGAAGCAGATGCAGGCAGAAGACGAGGTCAGATTGTACTGGAAATTTTCACAGAAGTAAAATGTCATAAATAAAATTAAACAAAATTCCTCAAGAAGTCAATCTGGTACCTTCCAGGTGCACCACACAACTGGTTGAAAATCCCAGGAACTGTGTTCCAACGGCAAAGAAATGTGAACTTCAGATCTCAAAGCTACTTTCTGCAGTGCTTAGTGTGAGCCACAAGGTGGCCCCATTGCTCCACAAAAGTGAAAAATGAACACCATGAACTGATGGGGAAATCACATGTTTACAGGAATAAGACAGTGAACAATATCCCTACTAATAGAGGAGAATATTTGTAGCTCAGGGTTGATCTTTGTACTCTCTGACCTTGGTTGTTTGTTTGCAGAGGTTTCATTACCCAACTAGCCAATTACGGTAGTCCTCAACTTATAACAGTCTTTTTAGTGACAGTTCAAAGTTACACTGAAGAAAGTGACTTATGACCGTTTTTCACACTTACAATAAAGTGACCAGATTTTTTTTTTAAGCGGGACACCGACGGGGGGGCGGGGCCGCCTGGACGCCGCCATTTGAGTTTTGCCCTCTGCGCATGCGCAGAACGCTGCGCATGCGCAGAGGGCAAAAGATGGCTAATGTCGGCGTCCAGGTGGGGGGGGGAGGCGGGAGGCCTTTCCTCGCCTCCCGCCTCCCCTTCGGGAGCCGGCAGTGGCTTGGGAAGGGGAGCAGCCCCCAGCGTCTCTTGGCTCTCCTCCTCCCTCCCCCCCGCCCACCCGGGGGTCCCGCGCCGCCCGCTGACCTCGCGCACGTCCTGCAGGCACTTGAGGACGGCCAGGTTGGGCCCAGCCGCAGGGGCAGCAGCAGCAGCAGCAGCAGCAGCAGGCCTCTCAGCTTGGGCCGGCCGTGGGCGGCGTTGGCGGCGGGCGCGCGTCCAACACCAGCTCTTCCGCCGGCTTCCAGCCGCCGCCAGAGGAGTCAACGCAGGACGCCCGCCCACCGCCAACGCCGCCCATGGCCGGCCCGAGCTGAGAGGCCTGCTGCTGCTGCTGCCCCTGCGGCTGGGCCCCCAGTCCCGGCTGCCCCGGTGGCGGGAAGGCTGCGGCGGTGGCCCCGGCCGCCTGAGCCAGCGCCGGCCCGAGGGCCATCTTGGATGCGACTCCTTCGCTCGGGCCACCCCGCCCACCGCAACGCCGGCCGTTTCGAGAGGGCAGGGCTGCATCAGGCGCCTCTCCAACGTGTCCTTCACCGCCCTCCAGTGCATACCCGGCGGCTTGTAGACCGCGAAGAGCCCTTGCAAAGCCGTGCCCGCCGAAAGTTTAACTCCCCCCAATCTCGCACGCCGCCCTTTCAGGCCGATTTTTGGAAAGAATGCCCTAGTCGTGCATTCTTTCAAAAAATCGAGACTTTTTAGAGGACAGGCAGGACACGGGACAAATCATTAAAAAGCGGGTCTGTCCCGCCAAAATCGGGACATCTGGTCACCTTAACTTACAACCATTGCAGGATCCCCATGACTGCATGATCAAAATTCGGACGCTTGGCAACTGGTTCATATCTATGACGGTTGCAGTCTTCTGGGGTCATGCGATGACCTTTTGCAACCTTCAGACAAGCAAAGTCAATGAGGAAGCCAGATATACTTAACAACCGGGTTACTAATGTAACAATTGCAGTAATTCACTTAACAACTGTGGGAAGAAAGGTTGTAAAATGGGGCAAAACTCACTTAACAACTGTCTCGCTTAGCAACAGAAATTTTGAGCTCAATTGTAGTTGTAAGTTGAGGTTTAGCTATACCCAAAGTTGGGTCATGAAATGTCTGCAAACAAACAACCAATCTCACAGAGCACCAAGGACCCCACAATACTTCATCAAAAGTAAAATATTTTAAAGGTTTAACATGTCTGTTGCTTGCAGGATTGCTCAGAAATGGAGAGGCCTTGTGTTGAACTATCATTTTTTTAACCTCTGTTTGTTGTATGAGCCATTGCAATACATTCCCATTGTACAAAGTTAGCATCCACCCCTCTCCTAGAAGAATGAAATATTCTAAGAAATATTTAAAAGGCAGAATATTATATTTCTCCTAAAAGAGAAATTTAAAAAAATCTGAAGGGAGACAGAAACTCAGAGCTTCAGCTCCCGGCCACCAGCAGATATTTGGTGCGCATTGAGAAGGACTGGGCCATCCTATCTACAAAACCAAAGACCTTCAGCTCCAGGGTGATGGGATTAAGACATGACCCTCCAGGACATAAAAGGATTATCATTCTAGCAGCAGAGCTCACCACATTGCAAAATCGCCTGGGGAGGGTGCCTCCAGGCTTCAACCAAACCTCTCAGACAGCCTACAGGGTTAGCTATGACCCCTACAACAGCCAATAGAATACATGTCCTTGCACAGGAACAGGAAGCTCAAGGGCAAGGCCCAGGAGAAGGTATAAATAACCCTCATTCTCCACTCCATGTGGTCAGCTGCATCAGAGAACCAAGTTGCCAAGTTTGAAGACCTCTGCTCTAAACTGGAATTAACCCTCACCTGCCACTGAATTCAGTGTACTCAGATTTGGAAAGGGGCATCTGAAACCTCAAAATGTAATTTGTGCACCAATGATTTACATTAAGCATTTTGACACACACACACACACACACACACACACACACACACACACACCAGTCAGTCAGTCAGTCAGTCGGACAGACATAGGAGACAGGGTCTGCATTATGAAGGGAGGTGAGAAATGGCTCTTGTTCCTTTTGTTCATTCTAGATGAAACCATGATGTCCTGAAGAGACATAACAAAATAAAGAATAAATAGGCAGAAGAAAGACGCTCCAATGGCAGGATCCAATCTGGGTTGGTCACTGGGATGAAAGGTTTTGTCTTCTGAGCTTTCGGACTCGTGCTGGAGCCCATCCTCAGGGAACTTCTCTGTGAAGAAGTTAATGACCAGAAGAAGAAAACAAATTAAATCCCTGGGGAAGAAACGCAGAGAAGTTTCCTAAGGATGGACTCCAGGACGAGTCCGAAAGCTCAGAAGACAAAACTTCTAGTCCCGGTAACCAACCTGGATTGGATCCTGCAACATTATCCTGGGACACGTATATTCACTTTCATTCATGAGAAACTCAAGTGTGGAGCCAAGACACTACAGAGGACAGGGTCACCTTAATCTAGTCTTCTCCAACTGGGCCCTCTTCAAATGAGCTTGATTGTCTGGGGCGTTGGGGGAGGATTGTCCAACCATCTGCAGAGCAGCATGTTGAAAATAGTGGCCTTAATGACATGAACCTGTTCTTGGAATAATACAATGGTCTCACCCGTTGCATTCCTGCCTCCATCAGCAATTGCCGCCAGATGCTACAGAGGAAATGGAAGACCTCTAAAGCTCAGGAAACTTCCCCAGGGACTTAATTTCTTCTCTTCCTCTGGCCATAAAAGCTATTTAGGGCCACTCAGTGGGCAAATGTATTGGGGGGGGGGATTGAAAGGAGGAGGAGGAGAAGGAGAAGGAGAAGGAGGAGGAGGAGGAGGAGGAGTTTACTCACCACACATCTGACAGCAGGTGCAAAATGGTTTCTCAGAAAAATAAATAATAGTGTTGAATATCGAACTACAGTGATAGGAGTTGTAAAACACTACAAGAATGTAAAGCTATGCTAACATAACATACAATAACAATGTCTAATATTTTCTGAATCCACTAGGATTTTTTGGGATTCTGAGAGCTATGATCCAACCAACTACAAAAAGAAATAGCAAAACAAAATATACATACATACTTATATACAAACGTAAACATTAAAATTATGCCAATAGTAGAATAAACAATTTTAAAACCTCTAGAATGACTAGGTCAGTCATGATTTTAAGACCTTTTATAAAAACAGGGCCACCAAGTCAAAAGTAAGCAACCATATTAGAGTCTTAATATGATAAGTTGTATAGCCGTAGGCCAACTCACCTAAGAAAACCACTTCACTTCTATCAATTCCAACCTTGTTTGTAAAGTGTTTATTCTTGATATTTACTTGTTTTCCACATCAACTGGAGCAGCAATTCTCAGCTAGGGGCCAGATGGCCTTTGGGGCCCCAGGATATTTCAAGGGAGCCACAAGTGAAAGACATGCAACCAGAGTCCCATGACACCTACAGGTAGTCCTCGATTTATGACCACAATTGAGCCCATTTTTGTGTTGCTAAGCGAGACATTTGCTAAATGAGTTTTGACCCATTTTACGATCTTTTTAAGTGAATCATTGCAGTCTGGTTTATCCATTGACTTTGCTTGTCAGAAGGCTGCAAAAGGGGTTCACGTGACCCCCAGGATACGGCAACCATCAGAAAGGTGAAATAGTTGCCAACAATCTGAGTTTTGATCACGTGACCATGGGGATGCTGCAACGGTCATAAGTGTGAAAAATGGTCATAAGTCACATTTTTCAGTTATGTTGTAACTTTGAACGGTCATTAAATGAACTGTTGTAAGTCAAGGACTACCTGTACTGAAGGGCCCACAAAAAAACAATGAGAATTATCATGCAAATGTTTACAGATTACAGATTAAAAGAGTTGGAAGGGGCCTTGTAGGTCATCTAGTCCAACCCCCCGCTCAAGCAAGAGACCCTATACCAGTGATGGTGAACCTTTTTTGGCTCGGGTGCATGCCCATACCCATAATGCAATGCCATCCCCCTGCGCATGTGCACAACCCCCGCGCTGTCCCCCGTGCATGCGCACAGGCCTCACGGAAGCCTCCGGACTTCCCGTAGGCCCATTGGGCTGTTTTTCGCCGTCCCTAGGGTTCAGGAGGCTTTCCTGAAGCCTGAGGAGAGCAAAAACGGCCGAAAAGAAGGCTGAAAATAAGCTGGCCAGTGTGCGCATGCGCGCTGGAGCAGACATAGGGTAATGCCTCACGTGCCCTCAGATATGGCTCCGCGTGCCACCTGTGGCACGCGTGCCATAGGTTCCCATCACGGCCCTACACCATTTCCAACAAATGGCAGTCCAATCTCTTCTTGAAAGTCTCAAGTGATGACAGGAGGGCAGAGGTCGGCCCCTAGGCCCCTAGGCCCCTGACTTGCGGGGTGCCACAGGGTTCGGTCCTCTCCCCCATCCTGTTTAACATTTACATGAAACCGCTGGGTGAGATCATCCGACGACACGGGGTGAGGTATCAGCAGTATGCTGATGATACCCAGTTGTACATCTCCACCCCGTGTCAGTTCAGTGAAGCAGTTGATGTAATGTGCCGCTGCCTGGACGATGTGAGGGTCTGGATGGGAGTAAATAGACTCAAACTCAACCCTGACAAGACTGAGTGGCTGTGGATTTTGCCCCCCAGGGATTTTGTCAACTGCCCCTCCTTGGTTCTCGGGGGAGAAAAATTGACTCCCTCAGAACGGGTTCGCAATTTGGGTGTCCTCCTAGATCCACAGCTAAAATTGGAGCAACATCTTTCAGCTGTGGCTAGGGGGACCTTTGCACAGATTCGACTCGTGCACCAATTGCGACCCTACTTGGAGAGGGAGGCTTTGCTCACAGTCACTCATGCCCTTGTCACCTCACGGCTAGACTACTGTAATGCGCTCTACATGGGGCTACCCTTGAAGAGCATCCGGAGACTGCAATTGGTGCAGAATGCAGCTGTGCGAGCTGTGGTGGGTATACAGAGATACACCCATGTAACACCCATCCTCCGCCAGCTGCATTGGTTGCCCATTAGTCTCCGGTCGCAATTTAAGGTGTTGGTTTTGACCTTTAAAGCCCTACATGGCTCAGGGCCAGGTTACCTTCGGGACCGCATCCTACCACATATCTCCCTACGACCAGTTAGGTCCCACAGAGAGGGCCTCCTCCGGGTCCCGTCAGCCAAACAATGTCGGTTGACGGGGCCGCGGGGGAGGGCCTTCTCTGTGGGAGCCCCGTCCCTCTGGAACCAACTCCCACCAGAGATCCAGACCATCCCCACTCTACTGGCCTTCCGTAAAGCCGTGAAAACATGGCTCTTCCGACAGGCGGGGTGAACAAGCAGATCAGATTCCCCCATGAATGGTGTTTTGTTAATGTTTTTATATTGTGTCATTTTAAATTGTTATTATTGCTTTTAATGTACGTTTCTTATCCATGTTGTACGCTGCCCTGAGTCCTACGGGATTGGGCGGCCTATAAGAGCGTAGAAATAAATAAATAAATGAAGCTCCCACAACTTCCAAATACAAACTGTTCCATTGGTTGATTGTTCTCACTGTCAGAAAGTTCCTCTTTATTTCTAGGTTGAATCTCTCCTTGATCAGTTTCCATCCATTATTCCTTGTCTGGCCTTCGGGTGCTTAACTCCCTCTTGTTTGTGGCAGCCCCTGAGATATTGGAAGACTGCTATCATGTCTCCCCTGGTCCTTCTCTTCACTAGACTAGCCATGCCCAGTTCCTGTAACCGTTCTTCATATGTTTTAGTCTCCAGTCCCCTAATTTTATTTATTTATTTATTTTATTTTAGTGTTCTTATATGCCGCCCTACTCCCTGAGGAGTCATCCTGGTTGCTCTCCTCTGCACTTTTTCTAGAGTCTCAATGTCTTTTTTATAGTGTGGTGACCAAAACTGGATGCAGTATTCTAGGTGTGGTCTAACTAAGGCTTTATAGAGTGGTATTAGTACTTCACGAGATCTTGATTGTATCCCTCTGTTAATGCAATTTAGGATTGCATTGGCTTTTTTGGCTGCCACTGCACACTGCTGGCTCATGTTTAGCTGGTTGTCCACTAGGATTCCAAGATCCCTCTCACAGTCACTACTATTAAGCCTGGTTTCACCCAGTTTATATGTATACTTTTGAGGTTTTTTACCTATGTGTAGGACTTTACTTTTTTCTACATTGAATTTCATTTTGTTAGATAGGGCCCAGCGCTCAAGTCTGTCAAGATCCGTCTGGATCCTGAGCCTATCTTCCAGGGTGTTAGCTATTCCTGCCAGCTTAATATCATCTGCAAATTTGGTAAGTTCCCCTTCTATTCCCTCATCTAAGTCGTTTATGAAGATATTGAAGGGTACTGGGCCTAAGATGGAACCTTGTGGTACCCCCACTGCTTACTTCTCTCCATGTAGATGTAGTGCCATTAAGGACTACTCATTGAGTACAGTTTGTCAGCCAGTTGTGAATCCATCTGGTGGTGAAGCTGTCTATCCCATTTTTTTCTAGCTTACGAAGAAGTAGGTTGTGGTCTACTTTGTCGAATGCCTTGCTGAAGTCTAAGTATATTATGTCCACAGTATTTCGCTGGTCTACTAATTTAGTCACTGTGTTGAAGAATGAAATGAATTGGTTTGGCATGATCTGTTTTTAACAAACCTGTGCTGGCTGCTAGTTATTACTTTGTTCTTTTCTAAGTGTTGGCAGATCTGTTTTTTTATTATCTTTTCCAGTATTTTCCTGGGTATTGATGTTAGGCTGATTGGTCTGTAGTTTCCTGGGTCTGTTTTTTTTCCTTTTTTGAAGATGGGAACCACATCAGCTCTTTCCCAGTCCTTAATCCATCCAGTCCTGGTGATTTATATTCATCAAGTTCAGACAGGTGTTCTCTTACTGTTTTTTTTATTATTTTAACTTTAGTTTCCAGTCTGTTTTTTTCAGCTATATTTCTGGTAGGTTGGGCTATAGTTTCTTTTTGTGCAAAGACCAATGCAAAGAATGAGTTAAGCAGCTCAGAAGTGGGTTCCTCTTGGTTTGGACCGGTTCGCCCGAACTGGTGACATCACGATGATGTCACGGAACCGGATTGGTTGGTGCCAGTCTGTGGAGGCCACCATTTTTTTAAAAAAATTAATTATTTAATATATTTTGGGGAATTTTTTAATGGTTTTTTTTTCCTGTGCATGCGCAGAAGCCGAGTTTCCAGCACTGGCATACATCACCATCTTGTTTTTGGCTTTTGGGGGGGTTTCTGATTTTTTGCTACTGCGCATGTGCATGCACGCAAAGTGCACACGTGCCCATGAGGCACAGCCACGCAGCGTGGGAGGAAGCGAACTGGCAGAGAGGTAAGTTAGAACCCATCCCTGAAGCAGCTCTGCATTCTATGTAGTGGTTACTGTTCCATGTAATGGGACATAGGATTTGGACCCAGGGGATGGGGGAGGGGCACAGCAGAAAAACATATTGGAAGGGGCCATGGATTAAAAAAAGTTGAGAAAGAGGGGTCTAGAGCAGGGGTCTCCAACCTTGGCAGAGAAGTGACGACTGTTTAACCAGAAACAGCAAAGCTTTTTGTGCAGGTAAAGATTATCCTCTTGGGATCAGATCAGTCCATGAGCTTCATGGTTTGGCTTCATTCCTGGGATGCTGGAGCTGGAAAGTTCCATGATTAGAAACTGGTTTATCTTGAAGATGCCACAAGTATGTTACCAACTGATTAAAGGGTTGTCTTCTTTAAATAATTTAACTAGTGCATCTGCTGAGAAAGAAAGAGAAAGGAAGGGGCTGCCACAAAGAAGAGGGGATTATTTTCCCAAGCTCCAGAAGGCAAGACGGATGGAAATTAATCAAGGAGAGAAGCAACCTGGAATTAAGGAGAAACTTCCTAACAGTGAGAACAATTAACCAATGGAACAACTTGCCTTCGGAAGTTGTGGGGGCTCCATCACTGGAGGTTTTTAAGAAGAGACTGGACAGCCACCTATCTGAAATGGTATAGGGTCTCCTGCTTCAGAAGGGGGTTGGACTAGATGATAGCCAAGGTCCCTTCCAGCTCTATTCTGATTGATTGAAGGTTCTGTGTTTGAACCCACTGATCTGGCTTCTGCTGATTATAGCCATTCAGCTAAGAAATGCTCACATTTATGAAATTTCCAAACAAAATGTCTACAGAGATTGTCAATCATCCAGGTCATGGTTGATTTTGTTGGCTAAACCAACAAAACCAGCAGTCTATCCACAGCTGCTCTAACCTCTGCAGTTGTTTGATCTCATAAATATTATGCAAGGGGAACAATACGGTTATCCTAAGATCCTGAGTTTAGGATACAGAAACGTTTCTTCTGTTTGGAAATCCCAAAAGGGCTTTTCCAAAAGGCAACTGGACTTTCTTGGTTTTTTCCTTGAAAACATTTCTCTTCTCATCCAAGAAACTTCTTCAGTTCTGACTAAATGGTGGGGAATAGAATTTATAGAATTTATATTCTTAATAATTCTTATTCTATAAATATATTTATATTCTTTGGAATCTTTCTATTCCGCACCAGGCTAAGATCTTCTTAAGCTTTTATCCTTCCCTCCCTTCCTCCAATTATTACATTGGGGGTTCTGTAGATGCAACATTGCTGAGTCCTTCTTCAAGGAAACCAATGCACAGCAATTTGGAGATGGTTCTGCTTTGTTGAGTCTTCTCTTTTAACATTTTCCAAGACATAATCATGTCTCTCAAAAACACAACAGGAAATGCTGCAAGATGAATATCGATGGAGATTCACAGTCATCCAAGTCATGGTTGTCTCAAAGATATTTTTCCAAAAGGCAACTGGACTTTCTTGGGTGGGGGTGGGGAGGGTTCCTTGAAAATATTCTGAACTGAAGAACCTTCTTGGATGAGAAGCAAAACTTTTTCAAGGAAAAAACCAAGAAAGTCCAGTTGCCTTTTGGAAAAGCCCTTTTGGGATTTCCAAACAGAAGAAACGTTTCTGTATCCTAAACTCAGGATCTTAGGATAACCGTATTGTTCCCCTTGCATAATATTTATGAGATCAAACAACTGCAGAGGTTAGAGCAGCTGTGGATAGACTGCTGGTTTTGTTGGTTTAGCCCCAACTGTGAAGACTGGAACATCTCTATCCTGTTACCCACCTCTCTTTTCCACTTTTATTTATGCAGTCTAAATTAGGGGTGAATTTCCTCAGGATGCTTTTGTTCCATAGATGAAATCAAATTCCTGCAAATCCCTTAAACATCTAACTCCAAAGGTTTCCTTTGAATATAGTTCAATTTCAGTGGCTGGAATCTTATCAGATGGAGTCATGAGGTCATTTATTAGGAATGAGTTTAATGCAATCTGAGAAAAGTGATATATGGCTTGTAAGCCATGAGGTATCTGTCATATGTGCATATCCTGTTCTGTTGTGTGTCATTTTGGCTGGATTCATATCTTTCGTTAAGCCGTAATATGGTGTCTTATTTTTATCTTAGAAATGCTGGCTGGGGAATTCTGGGAGTTGAAGTTCACAGGTCTTAAAGTTGCAAGGGTTGGACACCCTTGGTCTAGAGACTCTACAGTTTAGACTCTAGTAGTTAAAGCATGAGGCATCCAAAGACTCTGAGTTCTAATCCCGTCATAGACACAAAGCCATTTAGATTAGATTATTGTTAGAGTTGGAAGGGACCTTGTAGGTCATCTAGTCCAACCTCTTGCTCAAGCAGGAGTTCCTATACCATTTGAGACAAATGGCAGTCCAATCTCCTTTTGAAAGTCTCAAGTGTTGGGGCTCTCACAACCTCCGCTGGCAAGCTGTTCCACTGGTTGATCGCTCTCACCATCAGAAAGTTTCTCCTCACTTCCAGGTTGAATCTCTCCTTGGTCAGCTTCCATCCATTATTCCTTGTTCTCGAAGGGACATGTGAGTGACTTCTCACTCACATATGCCACATTGGAGATCCAGGAATAAACCAGTGAATGAATTTACTGTCTCATGAAGGTGTTTAAGTTCTCAGTAATTTGATACCAAAGCTGTTCTACACAAGTTGTGTATGATGGTTGCACAATTAAATGACCACACAGAGTGGCTTTCTTGAATCTCTCATCATCAAGCCCTAAAGGTCACACAAATTGTGCCATGGCTGAAACAAAAAGTTGTTGACATTCATTTTACATCAAGCCACATTCTCATCTCCTCACCCCAAAAAGAGGAATGAGCAAATCATAATGCTAGAGAATTTTAGTCTCAAAAATGAGGAGACAGGAAAAGGTTCAAGAATGAATCCCAAGCTGAACAATTATCTTAGGAACTAGCAGTTGCTGGAAGGCTAGATTTGATGCCACAGTAAAAGAGAGAAAAATCCGCTTTCTTGCTTTGCTGATTTATGGGCACATCTGCCTGGGGAAAGGGACAGAGGTCATTGGGTTGTTTCCAGAGTTTTTTCCGAAGCAAATTAGTTACCAAAGAAGGAGTGAAAGAAAAGGAAACCAGGTGGATTTATGACAGCAAACAAGGAAATGCTGGGCTATTCACTAAAGTGATGTGTTTGTAGAGTTTTCCTGCCATGATTTTGTCATACGGGGTTCCTCATATTCTAAGCAAGAATGTCCACCAGTCCCTTCCAATTTTGAGGACAATCTTTCTCCTTCCCTGCCTGCCTGCCTGAAGTCTGTGTATAGTTACTGCTGATACACAGTTGGTGACCTTCTACATTTCTGCCCTCTTTTTCAAAAGTACCATTACCAAACCAATTCTAGTCCATCTGAATTTCTGTACATCTCTCCAGCTCACCAACGTAGCTGGGCTTGCCTAAGTATTGCCACCTGCTGTTAAACAACATACTAGACTCCACAACTTATGGAGGCACAAATGATTACATCTCATTTAGAGATTCATCTAGCTGTGTAAGACAGCAATGCAACGGTGAACCACCTTGTCCTAACTGAAGGAGCACATTCAATGAAGCAGACCCAGCCCCCAGTCAGTTTCTACTTCCACTCCCAAGTTGTAGTTCCACTGTGTAGTAATTTGTATCCTGACATGGGTATATTCACATAACACCTTTGTAGTAAAATGAATATGGTTTCTTTAGTTTTAACTTAGAATATAGTGCAAACTATTGTGACTGCTATACCAGAATTTATGACTCACCATTATGAACCTAGCCTATTTGAAGCTTATTAAACAAACTCTAACTAATAAAGGACAATATTTGTAGTTCAGGATTGACATGAGGGGTCCTTGGTGCTCTCTGAGCTTGCTTGTTTTCTTGCAGACGGTTCATGACCCAAACTAGCACTGCTAGCACCGATGAGGTTACCTAGTTTGGATAAAAATATCTGCAAGAAAACAAGCAAGCTCAGAGAGCATCAAGGACCCCTCAAATCATAACTAAATACCTGTGAACGTGTGAATCCAGCAAGTATTTTTCCTATCCTTCATCAACACTGATGGCAGCTTCTGCTGGAAACAGGGAAATGCTCTGCCTAAAAGAGGGGTGTCCAACCTTGGCAACTTGAAGACCTGTTGGACCTCCTCAACTCCCAGAATTCCCCAGCCAGTTGAAGACCAGAGCTCTCAAAGTGGCCAAGGTTGGACAGCCCTGATCTAAATGATCAGGACATCATATAAAGGAGAGCAGCTTATATGGTAAAATAGGAAATTCCATTCAGAAACATCTTCATTTATTCTGTATCTAAAAACCTTTGAGGATATTGGAGGGGACGGTACTAAATCCCACAAATGCCAAAAGTATAATTTAATATTTGATTTGATCAGATCTATCAATGTTTTGCATTCAACAAAGCAAAACCATAGTTTAGGTTTCACAATGACTGGACCACTGACTTTAATGGACTAAAAACAACACAGGCGGAAAAACACAGGAGTAAATATTTTATTTCTGGTCTCTCTGAGACTTTTAATGAACCTGCCTGTACAGCCTATAAATTAATTCTTCACCTGAGGTTATTCCAGAAACTACATCTTCAAAATCACACCAAAGCTTTTCCCAGCTGATATGGGAATCTTTTTTTAAAAAAAAGCAGAGAACAACAAATCTATTCCCTCCACACAGTTAAAAAGATGCCTCTAAATTCAGAAGACAAACATCCCAAAGTCTTTGACTGTGTGCTGCTCAAAGAAAAGCAATCTTCAAACACTTTTCACCTCTTTAAGAGAGAGTTCCCTCAAAAGTGTCAGGTCATTCACAAAAGTCAACTAAGTAGCACATCCTTAAGGGATTTTATTATTTTTTTCCATCCCTTCTTATGATGTTTTGGTTGTTTGTCAATTAACAGTGTCAAAACAGTTTACACCCCAATATTTTTCTCCAACTACTCCGAGAATACAAATCAGCTACTATAACCCTAAAGAATGAAGAGGATGAAATGGTTTGTGTTAAAACTTTGTTTTGTTTTTTAAATCACATGCTTTGTCCGCCACATGTACTTTAAATTCTTATTTCTTTCATTAAAAATAATTTTATGAGTTCTTTTCATGAAATTGGAGATAAATGCCTTCTATACACAAATTCATTCCACTGTTGAATGTTCCATTAATTGCAATTGATCATCTATCTAAAATTAAATGCCCTTGCTCTTTGTGATATAAACATCTATCAGATCTGGAATGAGATGAATATTGAATAAGTTTAAAAGCTAACCTACAATGATGGCCAATGAGTTACAAACCACATTGGCTGGATTCATACACAATGCTAGTCTTTGTGCTACCTTCTCCTCCCATCTTTTAATGATAAATTATCAGTATTGTTGTTTATTAGTTTATTCCTTTAATAGTTACTGGTTTTAAAGTTTGTAAGCCACCCAGAATTGCCTCTAGATGAGCTGGATGGCACATAAATCTAATAAATAATCCCAAATCAAAGAAATCACATTATGACTTAGTGTGGAGTTAGTTGTACTTTGTTTTTCTGTGATTCCCAGAACAAACACAGTGAATCCATGCCTGGCCCAGGACGGGAAGGGTCTGTGAGAAATCGGCAAGCCAACCGTAAGGTGGGGTTGCAAGATGACCAACCCTTCATTTGAATGCAAATGTTTGGGAGTAGCCAGTTATCTTTGACATTAGGCAGATCCTCAGTCCACTGCTAGCCCAGCACCAGGGATCCTATTGTCAAGGATGGGTAGTAAAGAGACCTCCTGAGTCATCTGCAAAACCAGTCTAGGTTTAGGCTTGAAAAAGAGAGAAAGAGAGAGAGAGAGCAAGAAGAGGACGTGTAAAATCAGTCCCCCCCCCCACAAAGGAGCAGGATGCCTGCCCAAGAAGAAGTCAGGGGATGAACTTCATCTATGTGAGTTATATTTTGGAAAAAGAAGCCAGGATGTATCCAGGTTCTGTACGATGCAACGGCGGCAGCAGCAACCTACCAGCACAAAACTTTCCTTCTGCTACACCTTATGTAGATTACATAGGATACCATCATCCCCAAAGTATGGAGAATCGTGGACAGCCTTCAGGGACTTGGGGAACACCTTATGGGCTTCCTAGGGAGGATTGGGGTGCTTATGGGCCAGGAACCTCCAACACCATAACCTCCACCCAGATCAACAGGTCTTCTCCTGGACAGGTCTCCTTCTCTTCTGCTGATTACAGTTCCCTGAATCCTGCTGGTTCTGTGACTTCACCTTCTCTGGACACCATGAATTCAGAGGCAAATTCTCCTCCCCTCAGCCAGCGGCACAGCTCCTACGAATGGATGAGGAAAACGGTCCAATCTACTTCAACAGGTATGTTGGCAACTTAAATTCTCCCTTCCCCTTCAAAATCTGTAACTTTCCTCACTTTCTGAAGCCAAGGGACAGATTATCCCAAACTGAAAAAGGGTTTTCTCATCTTCTGACCGGGCTCTTGAGTCACAACTTTGATTTAAGGTCTCAATAATCTGGTTCTCCAGGCAAATGATGGCATGATGTATTCATAACAAGGGGCTCCTTTAAGGGGAAGAGTGCATAAGGAAAATGGGCTGGCAGAGGAAGAAACCTTCAGCTCCTGATACAAGATGAGGGATAGAATTGCTGTAGCTCTGAGTGGGATCTGCTCCTGAAAAGGTTAGGATTTGCATATGTTGCTTATTAATGTCGAGTTGGCTTGAGGCTTGAATGCAAACCAGCTAAATAATCCTCCCAGCAGCATCCGATGAAGTGAGCTGCTGCTCACAAATAAATCAGGAAAAAGTGGTAGCAGACTGATTTTGGATCTAATGTAGACCAACAGTTTTCCTGCTATACACAATACACATTACAATCTTCATCGAAGTCCTATTTATTTCAAAGCTTGGGGGGTCCTTTGTGCTCTCTAAGCTTGGTTGTTTTCTTGCAGATGTTTCATTACCCAAACTAGGTAGCATTATCAGCAATGATGATGTTACTAGTTTGGATAATGAAACGTCTGCAAGAAAATGAGGACCCCCCTTTTCAACCCTGAGCTACAAATATTCTCCTTTATTTCAAAGCTTCTTCCTCTAAATACCTGTGAATCTGCATCAGCCCTTTGCACTTGAAATCAGCCCAGAAGGGTGAACTTTGCACCTTTTAAAACTTATTTGCATAACAGCAGAACCAAAGTGGCATTTAAGGGACAATGCTTGCATGCAATTCGTTGCTCACCTGGGTTCATTTTCAGGGTAACCGCCATTAACATTTCAAATGGATGCTCAGGATAAAAGGGGCTCTTGCTAGACGCCTCTCAGAATGCAGGGATCTAAGAAGCAGAAAATACCTTTGATCTTTTGATAGAGTACCTTCCAGAATGTTAATAACAATGGATTTAACAAGTGGGCAGGATAAACATTGCACATGATTTTATAGAAGGCACCTCAGATAGTCTGGAAAATTGTCTTGCTTGATGCTAAAGTAGAACAGGTATGAGAAAATTAGTTACAGCTGCATTAACACTAATATTAATATATTGAACACTAATAGAATAGATGTCGCTCAGGGTTGAGGTGTGGAGTTCTTGGTGCTGAGCTTGGTTGCTTGCAGATGTTTCATTAGCCAACTAGTCAGATGTCAAATAATGTCACATTTGTATATTTTAATGAGTTAGTAATAGGTCTCCATAACACTCTAGACATCTAGCAGCAGTCTTCATATTACATGAGATGCTAGATAAGCATCTAATTGTAAATAAATATACAGTCGGATTTGTTGTGTGCCCCAGGCTGTTTGGTGAGTTTATGGTTCAAAGTAGCATGAGAACTACAACGCACAATGTGAATTCTGTAAATTCAAAGATTTTGACTAAATACATTAAATATAACACTTTTTAAGATGCCTTGAACTACAATATCCAGAATTCACAGCCTCCCTCATTTGGAAACTGACTGTAGTATTCTAGAGACATTTGAAGGAATTTAAATGGGGGGGGGGGAATGGTTAGCAAACACTGTTTTATTACCTCTGTCTAACTTGGTCTTGTCTCTCATCTCTAGTTTTCAATTTGTGTTAAAAATGATTAGCAAAACTTCCAATCTAGTCATCTTGCTGTAAATCAGAGGTTTGACAACTTTTAGATGTGTGGATTTGTGGGGCTGGACAATTCTAGGACTTGAGCTCCACACATCTTAAAGTTGCTAAGTTTGAAATACACTGTTGTAAAGCAATAAACTATGTCAGGATTATGAACAAAAACTGACATTTTTTAAGTCAAATTAGTTTCTAACTAACCCTTTATAAATGAATATTTAAACACATTTCTTGAGAGCTCCTGAATATAGGGAAAAACACTTCAGGGAACTCCCTGTTTTTAACAGTAGCTCTCCAGTTTCTCATAAATCAAACAGGGTAAGATGGCAAGATCGGCAGATAATGAGTAAAACCCTGGTTTGAATTAAATTATCAAAAGATGGCTTATAGAAATCCCTAATACATTTAGTTTATTGATAGTGTCATAGATACATGGGTGAATAGACAGACAGACAGACAGACAGACAGCAACATCTAGTTCACAACTTGCATATATACCGTAACTTTCTTGACATGGCCTTATCTGGCCCCTTTCAGACTGCAAATCCTAGAATTCCCAGCTAGTATGGGTTTTATGGTTCTGAGAATTGAATCCAGAGTAGGCTGCAGAAGAACATCTGGATTCACACAATGCTCAGCTAATCTAAAATAGGGTTGGATAGCTTGTGGTAGCATTTGGAGAACCCAACCTTTCTGTTAGCATCTTGTTTGAATAATTTCCTTGAAGATAAAGATGGTTTGTTTGTTTGTTTGTTTGTTTATTCCTTCTTATAAGCCGCCCAACTCCCGAGGGACTCTGGCTGCGCCCATATGATGTGAAGAATGCAGCTGTGTTTTGTTAACCTGGGTTTAGCATGGTGTACAGCTATAACTCCCACTGGTGGCTGGTGAAGCTGGTGGGCCACATCTTTGAAAGGCCCTAGATGGGAGGCCCAACCAAAGAGGAATGTATGTCCTTGTGCACCTGGAGGCCCAACTTTTGTGTTGCAGCAGACAGAGAAATCCTTACATGACCTTAATGTTACATGACCAGAGAGAGAAGACAGTTGCTTCTCCAGTCATTTCTGGAATACTGGAAAATGTCCTCCATACGGACCCAAATAAATGCACAGTGTGGTCCTGTTTCATCATATGAAATCCAAGGGATTAGCAGTCATGCTTTAGCCTCACAGCTAATTCTAGTGAAGCTCTTAGTATCTAACCTACCTGGTCCAGAAGGCTTCCCTTCAGGCTCTGCCTTCAGCCACAACAACATGGCCTTCCCTTTCGCCTAGGATTCTAAGCTCTACCATCTTCGTCTGTGGATGTTATGCTTGCTCAAGCCATTGCTCCAGCCCACTTGTCCATCCCTCATGGAAAGGTAGAATGTTCTTTCCAAAGCCTTCCGGAAGGACCTATTGTGGGAATAAGGTCCAAAAGCTAGGGACATGGGCTTTCTTACATACGTCCTCAACCCAGCTGCCAAAAAATTGCTTTGACAATTCATCCCAGTCTTAATATGCAGAAGAGCAAGGCAAACATTTTTACACCATTTTATGGACCTCTGCCTAGACCAGGTTTGTTTTTCTAAACTAAAAAAAGAGTGCTTTCCAGAAAAGAAGGGCTGATTCGATATCTGGGATCCTTCTACTGCTCTTCTGCAAATGCCTCCCTCTCTTCTTTTTGGGAGAGGAAGAATGCACATTTCGACATAACATTGGTTTCATTCATGCATTCCGCTAAGCAGGAATATGGTTTGCTTTGTTTGGGCTGTGTGTGTTGCTAAAAAGCTGTGGTTTATTCAACAAACCATTCTCATGGAGACCTACAAGGACATTCATAACATATTGTTTTGATGGTGATACAGACTTTTCAAGGATGGTAAAACACCTTGGAAATAACTTCTTGTTTGGAGATGGACTATAAAGTTCTTTCTATAGTTGCTGTTGCTTACATGGCAGATGGCCAAATTTTGTTGAGTCATTCAGTTGCTTCTGAAGGCTTATCTAGCACCCACAATGCCAGCTGCTCCACTGTGAGGACAGATGTTAGATTCAAAAGTTTCAGGCTGACTTCCACTGAAGTAGGTAGGCTGCCCATTACCAAACACCGTTGACCTCCCCCCAGAGACAGAGTTTTCTTGGAGCAAAAATATTTTGGCAGAGAGACAGTTAAGATACAGACTGAAGTGCCATCACAAATATTAGCTTAGTAGCATCTCTTCTTTTTATCATCATATTTTGTTATTGGTACTCTCAGGGCCATTTGGGTGGGAACAGGGAGAACCAATTGTCCAAGCCCCCCCCCCAAAGGAAAGTCTCACCTAAGATACACTTCCATATTTGAAATGATTAGACAGACAATGCTTCTCATACAAGGTAGCAAACTAAATCAGTTTTACATGAGTTCAAGAATTTTGACTGACTATAATGGACCAAAACAAAAGGAAAAGCACCTGAGGGCAAGACTAGAAGTAATGGATGGAAGATTATCAAGGGGAGACCCAACCTAGAACTAAGGAGAAATTTCCCAATAGTGAGAACAATTAATCAATGGAACAGCTTGTCTCCAGAAGTTGCGGCTCCTCCATCACTGGAGGTTTTTTAGAAAGAGTTTGGACAGCCATTTGTCCTACTTGGCTAGGGGGTTGGACTAGAAGACCTTCAACATCCTTCCAACTCTGTTATTCTCAAGGAGAAGAGGCAGCAAGAATGGCAAGGCAGTGAGAAGGTCTGCTCACTGTTGATCTGGGGTAAGTGTAGGGTTAGAGTTAGGGTAAGTATAGGACACATTTAGGCAGGCAAAGGACTTGAGCAATAAAACCAAGCTTTTCCTCAAATCCTTTGTTTGCGCTCCCCCACCCTCAAATTCATCAGGGGGGCATACAAATTTAAACAAAAACAACCACCGCTTCATGATGCCACCCATCTTGTTCTGACTTGTCTTTGGATTGTTCCCAGCAACACCTGTTTTCCCCTTGGTTGTTTTTCCTCAGTAGATCCAGGGGCAACCAAAGCTGTAGAAAGGTAAAAAGGAGTAAATTAACCTGGATTGGTAAAACCAATAAATTCTCTGAACTACTATAAGTTTTGGTGCAGAAGTCATCCCACATCCATCTTAGACCAGGCATGGAATTGGACAACAAATAGCTCATTTGGTTATTTACAGGAATAGGAGATGAAGATTTGGCCAACAACAATGTTCAGTACACAACTTACAACCACAATTGAGCCCAAAATTTATGTTGCTAAGTGAGACATTTGTTAAGTGAGTTTTGCCCCATTTTATGACTTCTCTTGCCAAATTTGTTAAATGAATCACTGCAGTTGTTAAATTAATAACATGGTTGTTAAGTGAATCTGGCTTCCCCATTGACTTTGCTTGTCAGAAGGTTTCAAAAGGTGAAACTGGGACACTGCAACCATCATAAATATGAGTCAATTGTCAAACATCCGAATGTAAATCACATAACCATGGGAATGCTGCAATTGTCATAAGTGTGAAAAATTTCATGTCACTTTTTTCAGTGCCGTTGTAACTTTGAACGGTCACTAAGCAAACTGTTGTAAGTCGAGAATTACCTGTACTTATAGGTAAATCACCCACTAGTATCGCTATTCATGGAACATCTGTTTATAATTATGAATATAGTAATTGATTCATTCAAATCAAATCTCTATTAATAATCTTAGACCAGCATAAAGATAGTCATTCATTTGACTGGCACATTATGGATGAAGAAGATGATGACTGATGGTGGACAAGGTTTCCTGTGTAACTGGAGAAACGTGAATTAGGGGTTGGATTATCCTGGGAGGGTAAAACCAATAGGCTTAAGGGTTGGCTACAGCTCAGATATGGTTCTATAATCCATTTATATATTTTCATTTCAATGGGAAATTCTATTTTATCCCCATAAGAGTAGGCCTATGAGGTAGGCTCAGCTCAGAGGGAGCTGCCTCAACATCGCCCACTGAGATCCCGTGCCTGAAGGTGGACTTGAACTCTGGCCCAACACCTGAACCATTATCCCACATTGGAGTATTAAACAAGACTTCTCTGAACTGGTGTCTTCCAGATGTGTTGGACTACAATCCCAGAAACCTCAGTCAGCATTGCAGTTCTGTGAATCCTGAGCATTGCAGTCTGACTCTTAGCTGGGGAAGCCTCTGTGAGTCCACTGAAATCTTTCCTACCCTGTCACTATATGCAAAGTTGTGCATTCACAGTTTTGGAAGTATCTCCCAGTGCAGATTAACTCTTCACAAAGCAGCCTATAATGCATGAAGAACATTTAAAGGCCTCCGGAGAGAAAGGGGGATACCCAGTTTTTGGCAACAGCACTTTCACAACTTAAATCCATGTTCTTTGGTCTGGTATCCACACTTCAGTCCTCCAGCACAGATGGTGATTTGATTTCTGTCTATCATAATTCACTCAAAATCTCTGGAACTAGCCAGGTGAACAATACCAAACAGTCAATCCTTTGAGTAGGAACTTTTTCTTGTATGTGTAACAAAACATCAAGCCAGATATCTATCTGCCTGATTCTACTTCAACAGGAACCTTTTCCTGCCCGTGGGTTAAGTCATAGCCTTTAAAAAGAGCTTCTAGATTTAGTATGTGTCATAGAATAGATGTGATTTGTCTCTTCATTGTCTTAGCTTTGGTTTAAGAACATTCAAGCCACCAAATCTGAATTCACAAAACACTGAGCCAAACCCAAACAAAACTGTGCAACCCCAGTCATTCATGTCACCATCTCCAAGCCCCACAGGCAGTTCCTCCGTTTTTGTTATGGTCAGAACCATTTCCAATATAGGGCTCTTTCCTTCGGGCTGTCCTCAGCCCCCAGGGCATTTACAAAGATTCTGGCAGCCCTAGCGGCTCACCTGAGATCTGTTCCGGTGCACTTACATTGCTACCTGGACGACATCCTGGTGCACGCCTCCCAACCCCAGTCATTTAAAATGAGAGAAAATGAATGGAATAGAATAGAATAGAATAGAATAGAATAGAATAGAATAGAATAGAATAGAATAGAATAGAATAGAATAGAATAGAATAGAATTTTATTGCAATCCAGGATCACTTTGTGTTAAAAAATAAATGCCAGATTTTTTATTTATACCTTGGAGCTCATAATCTTAACCAATAGTATTTTATTAAGCATAACCCAGGGTTATTTTGCACACAAATTGAAGCATAGGTTCTACCATTACTGTACTACAATCCTTCTATATCTGAACATTTGTGATCCCTTTTTAATTTTGGGGTTAGTATCTTATATATCCAGTAGGTAAAAGGTGGAACAAATAATGAAAATTGAACAGTACAGTATATGCTATAAGAAAATCCACATTCAGATCTTATTCTAATGATTTTAGAATTCTCTAAATAGATCGATTCCATGCAAAATGGGGTTTAAAATTCAATCGTGTCCTATCTGTTGTCAGATCTTGAGATACATTTCTAAAACAACATGAACACACCAAAACACCAGACACTTTTTGATTGCCAGGCAACCCGGGCCAACACACAGTTAAAAAAATTCATGGATAAAATTTTACAGAATATTAGGATTCCATGAATATATTACCAATCGTTTAAGATTGAAAGTAAAAACTAGAATGAGAGGGAAATACCCAATTAATGTAATTTTGATTTGATATATTTTTAAACCCTTTAAAACATTCTTCAGTTTAAATAAAAATTTCCAAGACATCATACTATTCATAGATACACAGCAAAAATTATCACAATTACAAACTAATTACTGAGGAAATCAGAGCAAACTAAGAACCATCATTTGCAGTCAGGTGTTCAAAAACATTAAAAGGAGTCTAAAGGGCAGCAATTAAAGGCTGCATTAAAATGTCTTTGATAACTACAAGATATGATTCAACCAGTTAAATGTCTCTGCTAAGCCATTTCCAGAGCAAAAAAAAAGCCATAACTGAAAAAAGGGGATATCTGAAGGATTAAGCTTAGGTTTAGGTTTAAAAAGATGGTGATGATGATTTTACGATTGAAATCCTGTCTCATAAATGAGGAGTTTGGGCTGTGACCATGCAATCGCAGTCACCATCTTGACTGTTTTGAACCTTCAGGTTGCTCCTGCTGAAAGGGCCCTTAGTCCAGTCTCTACCTACAGTATCTTGCTTCTGAAGACCCTCTGAAGAAATGTCCAGTTTCAGACAGGGAGGAATAGGCCATGTTTGAGAGACCTGCAAGTTGCACTCCATACAACTCTTTGCTCATTTGTTTATTCATGTCTTATATTTCTATTCAGCTTTTCTTCAAGCAGCTCAAAAATCTTAGAAGACTTCATTTCTTTCTCAATAGCAACAATTCTGAGAGGTGTTTTGGGTTGACTTGGTTAAAAGTCAACCAGTATGTTTTCATGGATGAGGGTAGAAGTCTCCACCTGGCCCAGTGTCTTCACTACTATACCACACTGTCTTTATGGTTTCTCTTAGCAGCAGAGAGACAACCAGTGGTATTGTTCAACAGTCAAGATGTCCTCTTGACTGTTAGATGAGACAATAGTAACTTCCATGTTAGATGAGACAATAGTAACTTCCATGGAGCTTTAATACTTTTAACACAAAGACCTCAAACAGGGACTTCATTCTGTATTGCTTCTATGGATTAGAATGGAATTGGTGCCCCTTGTCTATTTACAACTCTGGAATAAGAGATAAAGCAACCATTTTATTATTTAACATTACAAATGCATATGATGCTGGAAGAAGTGGTATAAATAAAACAATGTTGCTCTATCAGGAATGAGAATCATGAACTGGGAGAAGGATTATAAAGGTCTAGTCATGAAACAAAATGCTGAGTCCCATATATAAACTTACTTTCAGGAAAAATAAAAATTAAAGTTGCAAAGCCTAAACTACATTTGGAGTGGGAGGTTAAAAGAAAGCTTATCTAGATTTAAATATTACTGTCGGAATCATTTTATCAACATTGACTAAGTGATAGATGGAAGACGCCCAAACAGCCCTCTTAAAACTTGTACCTTTTGGGGGTATAGAAAAAGTATTAATAAAGGAGAATATCTGTTGAAATTAGAAATCCTTGGTGCTCTCTGAGTTTGGTTGTTTTCTTGCAGATGATTCATTACTCAAACTAGCTAACATCATCAATGCTCAAATGGTGTTACCTAGTTTGGGAAATGAAATGTCTGCAAGAAAACCAAACTCAGAGCGCACCTCAGAAAAAGTATTCTCAGGTCCTTTCAAAATCTTGTCTAAGCTAAGCTTCCCCAACCTGGCATCCTTCCGATGTTAGAACCACAATGCCCCTCATTCTCAGTTGCCTTCAAGACCTTTTCTCATTTGGCTTCCTCTTTCCACTTGGGGTTCTCCAGAGAAGCTGAGATAGAAATCTTCTCCCTCCTACTTGTGGAGCCCACCTAGAAGACGCCAGGCTGGGGAAGGCTGTTGATGAACCTCTCCTCTAACCCTTTGAAGCTCCTTCGCCTGGATGGAACGGGAAAGGGATGGAATTTCCAAATGGGGAGGCAGAGCTCAGCTGTTTTTATTGCCCTGCTGAATTCGCAGACATGGACAAATTCACAAATTCCTGTGACCAGGAAGATGCCGGCTGATGTAAAACAGGAGCTAGGCTCAAGCAGAGAAGACAGGGAAAACCAGGGGCAATTTGAATGCTAATTTATTTTCTTTATAAACTAGTTGTGAGGTTCAGGAGCCTCATCCTGCTCCTCCTTGTCCCTTGATTCCATTGTCTTGAGTCCAGGGGCTGGTTTGCCATATCAAGCAACAGACCTTATTTTGACACTTTTGGGGGGGGTGGGGAGGGGGGCTTTGATATGCATCCTGGCTTCTGCTCCTTTTCTTTAGCAGTTATATTGCCGGAAAGACTGATGATTTTCACAGCAAATAAAGAGGCCCTTTCTTGGCTTTTATTGTGTTCTGAAAAAAAAAAAGCCCTGTGAATTTTATGGCCAAGGGGAAACCTGTTCCTTCCCACTCCCCAAGAGCAAGGCAGGGCCTCAGACTGCTACAATAACTTGAGTATCCTTAAAACAGGTCCTGGTTTTAAAACACCTGGCTTTGAGTTGTTTTGTTCAGAGTCAACAACCTGATTCTCTCTGATTACAAAAGACCCCTTTAAATGGGTCTTCCGCCGTTTCTTTAGCACATCCCCATTACACATTCTAGCCAAGGACACCCACTCTTCTTTCCTACTTCTAACATCTCTTTTTTTTTTTAAAAAAAGGGGGTCTATTCTTTTTAGTCTTTATATGCTCTCATATTCTATTTTCCACCCTCTGTTTCAATGGATGTCTGGTTCATCTTTTAAAATGAAGAACTTTAAGAGAGAAAACTGAAGAACTTTAAGTCTTTAAGAGAGAAAAGGACGTTGATCCACTTCATGGTGAAAGCTGCAGCTTGAAAACCAGCAGGTGGAACCTTTTCCAATCTGGCTTCATACTTTTTAAAACAGCCACATACTTAATTTTGTAAGTCTCTGAGCCTAACAATTCTAAATAGCACCGAAAATTTAACATGTGGGGAGTTATTGTACAGTGCATGACACAGATGATGGGAGATTTTAGTGTTAAAGAAAATTATTCAGGAAATTATTTTCCATAAGGTAAGGCTTTCTAAAAATGCAGTTTCAATATAGACTTTTGGGAAATTCATAATTGTTTAGTGAGAACTGTAAGCCCTTCAGTTTTTTGGAGTAAAAACTCAGTTCCTTAAATTATATTTTTGAGGAAAAATCCAACTCTGAAATGTGCCAAACATACATAGCATTCAAAATTAGAACATTCCCCATCTTGACAATTTCTGCAGATTTCCAGTTAGATGGGACCTTAAAAGTTGAAGTTCTACTGCATCTGGAGGTCTCAATGTCCCTGATTCATGGCAAGAAAGTCACATCGTCACACAAATGTCATTTGTGCAATGTTGTCACGATGTACATGATATCTGTCTAATGCCCATGTCTGTAGACCATCAAACAGAAGAAGGCTATTTCAGGGCAGGTCACTTGTGCTGCTTTGCCAAATTTACTGAAACCAAATTTAAGCCCTTAGGATGCTATTGGTTCAGTTATTGTCCTCAAAGGTTAACACTTAAAGCTTATTTCTCTTTCCAAAAACATATCTGTAATTTTGACTGTAATTGACAAATAGAATTCTTTCTATAAATACAGTCCTTCAAACTAAGGTTTGCAATCCATTGTCAGGAGGCAGGAATTTTGCCAACTTCTTTAAGCAAGAGATCCTAACTCTTCCTCCACTTAAATTTACCTTTTGGTCTCTGATTAGCTAGATCACCCTGTGTACAGCTCCAACAAGCATGAAAAGTAAGTCCAATTGCAAGAAGTTAGTAGCAATTATTCTAAGGCAGAGTTTTTAACTTTAAGATGTATAGACTTCAACTCCCAGAATTAGGAAAGTTCCTGAGGTTGAGAAAGGAGAAGAATTCCCTACAGTTTCCAGCACCCAATCATACTCTTTGATCTCAAAAAGCTAAACAGGTGATCACTAGAAAATCCTAGGGTTATAGCCTAATGGAGAAGTTTCAAAAATCTGGGAAGAAGACAATAACACGAAAAATACATTGGTATTTCCATCAAGTCATCAGGCCCAAGCTCAATTTGATAGTAACTTGTCATATTTTTTTAAAAGTCCCCTGTAAGCGGACAAAGGGAAATCTCAGAAGCATAAGCTTCATTCCTACAAACATTCCGTGCACTGGCAAGGTCAGTGAGTGACCCAAAGGTTCTGGTCAGATAGCTTGCTGTGCTTTTTTGCATTACGTATTTCTGGCTTCATGTACTTTGCACTGTCATTCCCATACACCATACTGATTGGATGGCTTGGAAATGCAGGTAGCCCTCAACTTACAAGCACAATTGAGCCCAAAATTTATGTTGTTAAGTGAGAAATTTGTTAGGTGAGTTTTGCCCCATTTTACGACTTTTCTTGCCACATTTGTTAAGTGAATCACCGCAGCTGTTAAATTAGTAACCCGGTTGTTAAGCAAATCTGGCTTCCCCATGGACTTTGCTTGTCAGGAGGTCACAAAAGGTGATCACATGACCCCTGGACATTGCAACCGTCATAAATGTGAGTCAGCTGTCAAGCATCCGAATGTAAATCACGTGACCATGGGGATGCTACAATGGTTATAAGTGTGAAAAATGGTGATAAGTCACTTTTGTCAGTGCCATTGTAACTTTGAACGGTCACTAAAAAAACTGTTGCAAGTGGAGGACTACCTGCATGCCTACCACTTCTGAAATTGATCAGCTGGAAAAAGGCTGCCACTAAGTCAAGAGACAAATGTGCCCTTCAAGTTTAGTGGAAAATGACATACGTTTGCAGGCCAGGAAGAGATCCATGCATGGCTAATATTTCCAACACAAAATGTCTTCCCACCTAAATTCCGATGCCCTTGCAATAATTGCTGTTAGCCACAATCTACTTCTTTCCTGTCTGCAGAAGCCTGCCACAATCAGTGCAGGTCAACTAGGAAATGTTTTTGGAAGCTTTTAGCTGTTTTAGAAGTTATGGGTAAAGATGCTTGTAGAGCAAAACCAAAATATGCTTGAATACATATGCCTTCTTATCCCTGACCCAGCCAGCATGATTATGTGCACACTTTGAAAATAATTGAACGGAATTTTGTTTCTTGTGCAACTGTAGCATCTCTCTGCTATTTCTTAAGGCAATCTGACTTCCAATAATTCTTTGTGGGCCTGAAAAAAACCTGCTACTGTTTTAAGGGACCAACTCATCCCATTAATGTCACTTTTAAAGCAGAGTGTGTGTTTTTGTAGGCTTGCACAGAAGCCTAAAACAGGCTATTAATGAATAGCAGTGAGATGCTAGGTTCACCCACAAAGTCTAAAGTACTTCTTCCAAATCATTTTTGAAGCATAAGAATTAGACCAGAGGGGCTTTGTAAATACTAGTATATTGGAATTGGAATATTATTTACTGACCAAGTGTGATTGAACACACAAGGAATTTATCTCCAATGCATAAACTCTCAGTGTACATACAGTACACTTATATACAGTACATTTAATAGTAATTTTTCGTAAATGGTATTATCTTTAGTTCTGCTTGGAAGACAGGCTTAGCAAAAGCAGTGCTGGCATTTTCCAGCATATTTGCTTCTTTTTTATTTGGTTTAGCCAAAGCCTGGATTAGACAGGTCCAAGATTTCAGGAGCAAATGCAAACTTTTCTTACTTTCTTTTTCAACAGGTAAAACAAGAACAAGAGAGAAGTACCGTGTGGTATACACAGATCATCAGAGGTTAGAACTAGAGAAGGAGTTTCATTACAACCGATATATCACCATCCGAAGGAAGTCGGAACTTGCTGCAAACCTGAGACTTTCTGAGAGACAGGTAGAGCCTCAGTCACCTGCATATGGCAGAGTTTCTGTCCAATTCGGAGCAGAGAGCCACCAGTTGGGTGGGTGGGAAAACATGGAGAGAATATCCCTTGAGGTCCTTGGTGCTGTCTGAGCTTGGTGATTTTCTTGCAGATGTGTCTGCTAGCACTGATGATGTTACCTAGTTGGGTAATGAAATGTCAGCAAACCAACAAGCTCAAAGACCACCATCTGTTTTTCTCTTGCAGGTGAAAATCTGGTTCCAAAATCGCAGAGCCAAAGAAAGGAAACTAATGAAGAAGAAAATGACCAGTTTTGATGGCGGCAGCCTGGGCTCCATCCAGAGTGACTCTGGTTCCATGAGCCCTATTCCAGTTCATGACCCACAGACTCACTCAGAAATGGCTGGCACTTTGTTTCCACCACCACCACCACCACCGCCCCCGCCTCCTCCTCCTCCTCCTCTTTCCATGAATGGTCTTCAGCACAATGGAACAATTACACGAGTTGTGGTCTCTCAGTGAGGACTTTCTGCCAAGTCAAGAACACAGCAACACAAGGGTCTCTGCACTGGAGCCAACTGTTGGCACGACAACTCCCATACCTGGCTTCCCCATGGCCATTTACAAAAGACAGAGGGCTTTCCACCAAAGCTTGGTGGCCACACAACCATTTTGGACAAGAGGTCCTGTGATTCTGAGGGAGGGGGGTAAACCATGAGCTCTCGGTTACAAAGTTGTGCTGGTTGGAATGGCTGGAGCAGAACGCCTCTCCTGCTTCTGTACTGGTGGTCCTGCACTTTGTTTGACTAGAGACTGGAAGATTTCACACACGGCAACTCCAACTCCTTGTTTTATATTTTTCCTGGTTCACAGGGTGAAGACATGGTATCAGAAGAAATACCACACTAGCATAACTTATTGTCAGGGTTGGGCCTACGACACCTGCTTTGCAGAAAGAGAGCGATAGTGCTGGATTTTGAAGAAAGCACAAAGCACAACTTGCTGTGAATCTTAGCTTTCCTGTTTTTATATATATATATAGAATATATATATTCTAAGATTCTAGTCTTTATCACAAAGAAATATGCTGAGAGGGAATGATGTCTGTTTTTTTTTTAAAGTCATAATCCAGGTTTCTAGGGATTGAGAAGATGGAGATGAGGTTCTGGAATCTTTTAGAACTCTCTGCTTCCTCCACTACTATAATATAAACTATACATGATGCAAATCTGCCCAATTTGCACTATTTTTTATCAATCATAATATTCAGTTTGTTTTGGTGTGGGACTGGCTCATTTGAATGCTGAATTTTAGTGCACAGATATCTGACACCATTAAACAAATTTGCAGATCAACCAGAGTTATTATTCTATGGATTATTGAAAATCACGTTGTTAATTTGAGATTCCTAAGCCAGAATGCTTCCCCCAGAGGTTTTCAGAGTGGTTCCTGCCTAACTGTAAAAATGGTACACTTTTCAAACATTGCCCAATTGTAGCAACAAGTGGGCCACCGAGTTTCAAAGCCATCCCAAGTGTTAAACAAATCTTCTGAGGGAGATCCCAAAAGTTTGACAGGTTGGTGAGCAATTTTTGCTCTATGTCTGGAATATAACGTACCATCACAGAAAGTAGAGAGTTTAAGATTATGTGAGAAATCTCTCCCAAAGGTTTTATTCAAAAGACACCATCATCATAGAGCAAAGGTGGCGCAGCGGTTAGAGTGGGGTACTGCAGGCCACTTTAGCTGACTGTGATCCGCAGGTCAGCGGTTCAAGTCTCACCGGCTCAAGGTTGACTCAGCCTTCTATCCTTCCGAGGTAGGTAAAATGAGGACCCAGATGGTTGAGGGCAATATAAACTTACATTGCTTACTGGTGTAAACCACTTAGAGAGTGCTTGCACTTGAGGCAGCATATAAATGTCACTAATAAATCCCCAACACTTCCTATGAGTTTTCTAAAGATACCCAAATTCACGCCAAGCACCTTTTAGCTTATTTCTACATTAGGAATATTGGGTAAATGTGAGGACTACCATTCTTATTTTGTTTGGAGTCAGGGGCAGTTTCCTAATTGGTAATAATTGGCCAAAAGATTGTGCCTCATTGGTAGGACACAAACAAGGCTTCCATCTTCTATAGTTGGACTTCAGATCTACTTCAAATTTGCATTTGGAAGTTCAGAAGTATGAATTTTGTACTAATGATAGACAATTCTGTGATCCATTGGGTCATCCTTTGAGAGAAAGGCCATAAGGTCTGATGTGATCAGAAAATTAAATTTTAGGTCGACTACATTCTTTTACCCCAATAGTGAAGGGTCCATGGTTATCAAGAACAGCATACCTCATAAGCAGAAAAATAATTGTAGTGGTACTGAACTTCAATAATAAGTCAATATTTACTTGCCTAAACAGATAAACAGAAAGACATGGGTGAGTAGAGCTGGAGTAACTTCTGGCTTCCTGCTGGCTTCCCCAGTGACTTCTGGGAAGCTGGCAGGGAGCATCGGAAATCATACACATAACTTCAGGGATGCTGCAAAGGCCAGACCTTTGTAAACAAAACAACATTTTAATTCCCCAGGAGTAATGGAGCCACATTTTTTTAAATTATTCCTTAAGGTTTTACATATCTTGATTCAAAAATTGTTGCCGGATAATGCACCATTTGGGCTAACGAGGGTATAAACTGATAAACACAGTGAGAGTTTTAGTAGTATATAAATGATCTTTGAAAATACCTATTTTGTGATTCCAAGTTGCAAATGTTGAGGATATCTAAGTGGCTCTAAACAAACACCTTCATTTTTCTTGGGCCAAACATAAAACTGCTGATACTTGGTTACCCAGTTCCAATTTAGCAGGGTTTACAAAACTATTTCAAATTAGTATCCTAAGAGAGTTCTTAGACGATCCCAATGTTTACAGCTGCATTCTCAAACTTGCCCATTCTAAGATGTGTGGACTTCAACTCCCAGAATTCTCCAATTGGCATGGTGGCTGGGGAATTGTAGGAGTCCATACATCATAAAAATCATAGAAGTTAAAAACACTGATCTAGAGTCCTTAGGAATTCACCAAAATACCATGTCAAACTTTCAGGAGAGCCAGACTGGTGAAGACTTAGCTACAAAAACCTGATGGCCGCATTCCAATGCTTTCTTCTGTCATATAAAGTGATAATCAGGGTTAGTTCCAAATTATGTAAGTTGAAGACATTAATTCTCCCTACACAATCCAAGTATGCTTTGACAACCATTTTTTAGAGTGCCATGGAGATCTCCTTTGAGAGCCATCCAGAAGATGTTGGAAACACAAAGTGCGGAAGAAATGGGTTAAGCTCATGGAGGGAGAGAAGGGAAAAGACAGGCAGACTTGCAAGATTTTTTTTAACTAGTTTTTCTTGATGATGATTTTATCCATTCAATCTAGTCCAACTCTTAGTGATTCTATGGACCACATTTTGATCTTGCACAACTTGTTTGAGTTGTTTTGTGCTCTGGCTGGTGTCAACTTTGATGGTGTCCACCCACCATGTTCTTTGAAGGCCTGGTTTCCTTTTATCATTAACTCTTCCAAACATCATTGCTTTCTCCACTGAATTCCCCTGCACAACATGGCCAAAGTAAGTGAGACACAGTTCTAGCCTTCTTGTGGGCTCATCTGATCAGGACTATCTTGTAGGGCTGACATTGTTTTCTACTATGTCCCTATGGCATTGCCTTCACGTTGTCCACATGAATGAAACACATTTAATAGAGTGACATTTCCCCTTTTCTTCCAGCCACATCCAAAGGTACTTCCAAGGGGTACAAAATCTGTTTGGCACTCTCACTATTACACTGGAAGGGGAATCAAGGGGTTACACTCATAGAAATAGACACAATAGAGTTAGGCTAGGAATTGGCAGAAATTTCACATCAGAATGACTTTTTTTAACTGAACAAAGGGTGAAAACACCACAATGAAGGAATGAAGAAAGATCTGTTAACAGGCTCCAGATGACTGCTGCCCAGTTGGGTCCTCCTTGGAAGCCATATCAGGTTTTTGTTTGAGATTACACAACCATGGGAAAGATTTGGGGATAATTTGTAGAACAGGTTCTCACAGTCCTTTCCTGTACATCTCATTTTTAGAAAACTCTAGATGCAGAAAGCCTTGAGATATGCTGCTTGTGTTGCTTTAAAACTGTAGCTATGCAGTATAAAATGAAGCCAAAAGAAATGAGACAAATCATTGGCAGAAAGGCATGGTTAGCTTGTTATTAAGGCTCAAGCCATTCAAGACTATCTTCAGGAAAAAGAAATCTTTGAATAACGCATGTATCTCCCATGGTCACAGATGGATGCAAGGTTCTCTCCTGGACACATCGCTGTCAAGCATAGATTCAAGAAATTTGGATGAGCCATGGTTTCTGAACAGGTGGAAGAATCTTTCATCACAACAGCATATGCAAGAATTAAGTCTTGTGAAATATGTAAATGTATTTATTATGTTTTACATAAGTCTTCTCCACCAATCTCTTAGAAAACGCTCTAACTCATCCTAGAGCAACTCATTCCATAATGTACATTCTAGAATATGTCCTCCCACCCAATAGGGCATTCAAAGAGATCAATAATCCCCCAGGCTCCTGTCGTCCTTGACAGCTCAAGGAGTACCCAAAAATGAGCAGAAATGCCTACTAAATACATTATTCTGGCTGTATAGCTTTTGCACTTGTTGAATTTAAAAGGAGAAAGATCAAGAAGTTCATTATACTCTTATTTATTTTCACACCTTTAGGAAGAACAGTTGAAGGAATTGGGTATGTCAAGTCTGATGAACAGAAGGACGAGGGGTGACATGAGAGCAGTTTTCCAGTATTTGAGGGGCTGCCACAAAGAAGGGGGGTCGACTTATTCTTCAAAGCAGGAGGGTAGAACAAGAAGCAATGGCTGGAGATCCCACCTAGACAAGTGCAATCCTCGCAACTGTCACCCTGTGAAGGAATAGAACCCCAAATTGTTTGGTTTCAATTGGTTTGCCCATAATACCTAAAAAAAGTTCAGGTTTTATTAATATTTATACCTTAAATATTTTCTGCATATCATTATTATGTTTATCCAATATATTTTCACATATTTGCAAGACCACTACACATGATAAAATGAACCTAGATTTTGATTACATTTCCAGCACTTATTAGAAGTCCTTTTACACATTTTTGCTAGTCTATCGGGGTCAAATACCAATGATACATCATTTTATAGAAATTTTCTTTCAAGTTATAATTTAATGTAAATTATTATTTTTTTGAAATAAATTTTTATTAAACATTTTCAACCTTTACACCACGTTTCCACTCTTTACAGTGTTCCAATATCGGTAATACTCATATTTACATAATTTCCAATTTTATAGATTGCTATTCGATACATTATATGAATATTTTTGTATATACATAATACATAATACCTTTTACCTTTAACTTGTAGCAATATTACAATTTTTCCATTTTAATATGACTCTTTACTCTTTATGTATGGACCTTACATCTATTTTCTAGTCAATTGTACCATGTATTCCAAATCTTATAATATTCCGTTTCTTCTCTATCTTTTAGTTCCATGGTTAACCTATCCATCTCTACACAATCAAGCACCTTTTTCATTATCATTGCGTCTGAAGGAGTATTATCTTGTTTCCAATTTTGAGCAAAAGTAATTCCAGCCACGGTTATTATATGAAGCATAATATATTGATTTTTTTTACATAGGTTTTCTCTTATTATGCCCAGTAGAAATAGTTTCGGTTTCAACTCAATTTTTTGTTTCATAATTTCTTTCTAACCATTTCTTTATTTTGGCCTAATTTCCTGGCTTTTGGACAAGTCCACCACATATGGAAGAATGTTCCTTGTTTATGGTTACATCTCCAGCATTCCGCCGATCTATTTGGAAACATTTTCACCAATCTTGTCGGGGGTAAATGCCAACAATAAAAATTTTGTACAAATTTTCTTTGTAGGCTGCTGATATTGTTAATTTGTAGTTCTTCTCCCATAGTTTTTCCCAATGTTCTAATTCAATGTTATAACCAAAAATTTTAGCCCAAATTATCATGGTCTCTTTAACCGTTTCTTCCTCCACTTTAAATCTTAAGAAATAGTTATATGCTTTAGATACCATTTTTTCCTCTGTCCCCTGTAATATTTTATCCAGTTCTTGTTGTTCTTTGTAGAAGCCATATTGTTGTAGGTCTTTTTTGTATCTTGTCCAAATTTGCAGATATGGCCACCAATTTATCTCTATTCCTTGACCTTTTAGCTCTTGGTTAGACTTTAATTCCCCTTGCTCATCCATCTCCATATCTTACTATCTTGTTTAAATCTAGTATATTGGGATATATCATTGCCTCCATAGTTGATAACCAAATTGGAATTTTAATATAATGGTTTTTCTTAATTTCCCCCCAAACATATAGCAGGGCATCTCTCACTAGATGTTTCTTAAAGTATGAGTGTGATTTGATTTTCTCTTCCCAAATAAATGTGTGCCAGCCAAGTTGCAAGTCATGGCCCTCTATTGTCAGTATCCTTTTGTTTTTTAAATTTATCCAATCTTTTAGCCATGTCACGGCTGCTGCTTGGGATAGTTCCCAATCTGGGAGTCCAAATCCTCCCTTATTTCTGCTATCCTGTAGAAGTTTTTATTTTATTCGGAATTTCTTCCCAAGCCAAATAAATTTTAATATTACTTTATTTAATTCTTCAAAAAATTTCCTTCCTAGTTTTATCAGTACTGTTTGGAAGAGGAATAAGATTTTATGTAGTATATTCATTTTAATTGTGGCAATTCTTCCAATTAGTGATAGTTGTAATTTTGCCCAATTATCCAGATCTTTTTGTATTTGTTGTAATAATTTATTACAGTTATTCTCTTTTATAGATGAGCATTTTGCCGTCAGCCAAATTCCAAGATATTTCACTTTCTTAGCTGTCTGAATTCCCAATTTCTCTTCCAGTTCCTCTTTCTGACTATGGGTAAGGTTCTTAGTTATTATATTTGTCTTATCTTTATTTATTTTGAGCCCTGCTACTTTGCCAAATTCTTCTATTTCTTGTATTAATGTAGTTCCTGTCTCTAGTGGGTCTTCTATAATAAAGGTCATATCATCTGCAAAGGCTTGTACTTTATACTCTTCCTTTTTTATTCTTAATCCTTTTATTTCTTGTTTTTGCCTAACCTGTGTCAGCAACACTTCTAATGATAGGATAAATAAAAGGGGAGATAATGGGCATCCCTGTCTTACTCCTTTAGCTACAGTATATTGAATTTGTCTGTTATTTCCCCATTTAGTATTATTTTTGCTGTTTGGGTGGAGTATATTGCCCTAATCAGTCTTATAAATTTTTATCCAAAGTTCATGATGTTTAATTGATTAATTAGGAACTGCCAATTTAAGTTATCGAACGCTTTTTGCATGTCCACAAATATCAGCGCTGCTTGTTTCTCGGGATGGGCTTTGTAATATTCCAGCACATTCATTATCATCCTTGTGTTGTTTCTCAATTCCCTTTTTGGTAAAAACCCATTTTGATAGGGGTGGATAATTTCATTTAGTATTTTTTAAAGCCTTTCCGCAATTATTGTAGCAAATATTTTATAGTCAGCATTTAGTAGCAAGATTGGCCTGTAATTTTTGATCTGCTGGTTATCTGTCCCCTCTTTTAATATTAATGTGATGTATGCCTCTATCCACGAGTTTGGTAATCTGGCTTGTTCTAGCGCTTCATTATATAAGTCCAACATTAGTATCTCAAGTGGCTCTTGAATTTTTTTGTATAGTTCTGCTGGGATTCCATCCGGTCCCGGTGTTTTATTATTTTTTTGTTTTTTAATTGCCTCCTTCATCTCCATCATGGTAATTTTATCGTTCAGCATTTCCCTTGTTATATCCGGTATTGTAGGCAGATCCCACTCTTTTAGGTATTGCTTAATACTTTCTTCCAGTATATCCTCTTGGCTATATAGATTTTTTTTAAAAAATTGGGTAATGTTTTTTCTTCTTCTGTCTGATAGTAAAGATTCCCATTCTCATCTTGCAATTGTTGTATTAGTTTTTTCTCTTTCTCTTTCTTCAATTTGTATGCCAGCCATCTCCCTGGCATATTTGCGTGTTCAAAGAAGTTTTGTTTCGCCGTTCTAAGGCTTTGTGCCATTTCTTCTTTTGTCATTAAGTTTATTTTATGTTTTATTAAGTCCCTTTCTCCTTTAATTTTGTCATTTTGAGGTTCTTTTTGCAATACAAATTCCAATTCTTTACATTTTTCCTGCAATACTATTTGTTGTCTCTTCTTTTCCTTATTCCTTTGTGCCACATAAGCTATTGTTAAGCCCCGGATATATGCTTTAGTTGTATCCCATAGGTTTTGCAATGTTGTTTGTTCTTTCACATTTTATTTAAAAAATAATTCAAGCTCTTTTTCCATCATTTGCACATTTTTTTTTCTTTTAGGATCCTTTGGTTTAGAGTTCACCTTGTTCTCTTTTTTTGTCCCTTCCATTTCACTTTTAAGGGGTTATGGGCTGCCCAAGTATTCATCATTATCTCTATTTTTTCTATGTCCCTTCTCTATTCCGAATTCATTGACACCATGTCGATTCTTGACCAGGAATTATTGGGATTTGAGAAGAAGATGTATTGAGTCTTCTTTGGGTTTAATTCTCTCCATGTGTCTTGTAGATTTAGCTCTTGTATCATTTTGAAAAATGTATTTGGCAATGTTCTTCTCTTCTTCTTTTTTTATTGCTTGTGTAATCTTTCTTAATGTCTACCACTGCATTGACATCCCCTATTAGACATAAACAGGAATTAAATGTAAATTAAATGTAAATTAAATGTAATGTAAATTAAAGGAGCAATTTCTTAACAGTGAGAACAATTAACCAGTGGAACAGCTTGCCTTCAGAAGTTGTGGGTGCTCCAACACTGGAGGTTTTTAAGAAGAGACTGGACAACCACTTGTCTGAAATGGTATAGGATCTCCTGCTTGAGCAGGGGGTTGGACTAGATCTAGAAGACCTACAAGATCCTTTCCCACTTTGTTATTCTTTTAAGACTTAATACTTAGAGAACATGATAAAAAGCAGACACCCTGATATGTGGCTCTTCTGATTTTCCATTATCTTCATCTCATCCCAACCTTACAAATGTGAGCTTGGAACTCTTATGCAGTGCACACTATGGCACCTTAAACAAAATGCCTTATCTAAGGCTCTTTCTGTGAGTTCTCCACAAATCTGAGTTCCAGCTGCCGGCCAGAGAATGCAATCTCTTCAAGATGAATAAAAACTCTGGGATCACTGCTAAAATAGATCTGAAGAAAATGGAGATAAAGGTCCAGACAGCTCAGAAAAAGAGCTTTATCTCTTATTTCATAGATAAAACAAAAAAGCAGAAGAGATAAACATATGCTACCAGTATCTGATGGTGGGTTCTAACAGAGGTTGTGGAGAGAGCCAGCAAAAGACCATCGAAATTGAATCACAGATAGGCTGGCCTATCTAAAGGCACCTTTTGGGAGACCAGAAAACCATCTATGCACAGGTTCTCATCTGGACTTCCACCAGTGCTTGGTTAGTTAGTTAGTTAGTTAGTTAGTTAGTTAGTTAGTTAGTTAGTTAGTTAGTTAGTTAGTTAGTTAGTTAGTTAGCTAGCTAGCTAGCTAGCTAGCTAGCTAGCTAGCTAGCTACACATAGTCCTGAAACAGCAGCAGCTTTGTAAAAGGACAAATAGCTATATTGAAAATCTTTTTCTTTCTTTCTTTCTTTCTTTCTTTCTTTCTTTCTTTCTTTCTTTCTTTCTTTCTTTCTCTTTCTTTCTTTCTTTTCTTTCTTTCTTCAACATGTCTGAATTGAACAACATTTTCTTTTGTTCTAATGTATTCATGCCTTGTTTTTCCCTTTCCCTTTCCCTATTCTTTTCTTTCTTTCTCTTTTCCTTCCTTCCTTCCTTCCTTCCTTCCTTCCTTCCTTCCTTCCTTCCTTCCTTCCTTCCTTCCTTCCTTCCCTTGGGCTCCAGCAATTTAGCAAATGAAAGCAGTGAGTCTGCATGGAGCATTGTTTTTTAAAAGGGTGGCGGTGAGTCAAGAGCCACCTTTCTTTCCGAAAATCCCGAAGGCCTAAGTGGGCCATTCCTGGCGCGTCCCCTTCCTCAGCAAATAGGGCCCTGTTGAACCTGTTGTCTTTCCATGAGGCAGAATAAGCACCTGCCTCTTGGGGAAGGGCAGAAGTCAGCCTACCTGTTGGCTTTCTGTAAATGGACCTTAATGGGGCCATTTTGCAGCTGCACTTTCTCAGAGAGCTGACAGAAGCTTCATCAGCAGGGATGCCCAGCTCCTCTCCTGGCTAATCCTTGACCTTCTCTTGCAATCTCCAAGAAAGGCCAAGCGTGAAGAGAAAACCAAGTCAGCTGTTTTTCTTTCCACACTTTGCCGATAGTGGGGAAAATGCAAAAATCACACCTTGGCCCAGGCACAAGCGATGCAAAGGAGGAGGATGGGCCTTCTTCCTTCAGCTAGCAAAATAAACTGTATTCAGACCCCCAAAAAGGCCAAGACCTCAGTCCTCTCTTCTAGTCTCTCAGCTCTTAACTGGTGGGAACAAAGTTCTCTATTCCATCATCCTAAGGCATGATACCACCTCAGCAAATCTGGCATCAACATTTTAGAGTTGTCTACCTCCTTAATATTAATGAATAACCCTTCCCATTTATTCAGGAGTCTCCAAACTTGGCAACTTTAATATCAGGGAGGTGAAGTCCACAAGTCTTAAAGTTGCCAGGTTTGGAGACCTCTGCATTAGCTAATCTGGCCCAGTCCACCAAATACATACATACATATATACATGCAATGGACTTTGCATGTATATAAGCTTTGGATCTTGAAGTGCCTTATCTTGACAAGTTCATCAATGTACTTTTCTGGGCAATAATACTGAAACAGTTTGGCATTTGTACCTTCTGGGATGGGTTGTTGATGTTGTCATTGTTTGATTCCCCAGGCTAGAATACAGGCCTGGGATTCCCTGGGGATTTCCCATCCAAGCACAAGCTGGTTCAGACCTGAATGCGATTTCTAGCTCAGCCCTTGAGCCATACATCCATCTTTCTTTCTTTCTTTCTTTCTTTCTTTCTTTCTTTCTTTCTTTCTTTCTTTCTTTCTTTCTTTCTCTTTCTTTCTTTCTTTCTTTCTTTCTTTCTTTCTTTCTTTCTTCCTTCCTTCCTTCCTTCCTTCTTTCTTTCTTTCTTTCTTTCTTTCTTTCTCAGAATGGATTATTTGCCATCCTTTTATTCTTTCTGGGCCCCTGCGTCTGCCCACAGATTTGGTCTCAGTTTTGCCTCACCCTCCAAAGAATTTGAGTGTCGTTTTTTGAGTAGAGCAATGAAGAAGTTAGGAGACCATGAAGTCTGGTTTTCTCTTAGGCATGAAAGCTGGTTGGGGGGCTTTGGGCCAGTCCCTCTGTCTCAGCCCAAGTTTGTTGAAGGGAAGTAGGATAATACATACTCTTTTGCCTTGAGTGGCACTAATTAATCTTGGGATAGAAATCTAGTATTATTTATTGAGGACATGAAAACCTGCCTAAAATACCACAAAATGAAAAATGAAAAAGTGGAATGTTCCCATTAAGATCTGCAGAAATGGGCAACAGCATCTTTCCTTTAGGACTTCTCATCCTCATTCAGTAACCCTAGTTTGGGTAATGAAACATCTGCAAAAAAACAACCAAGCTCAGAGAGCACCAAAGACCCCTCACTGACTACAATGGACCAGAAACCAGGGAGGGAGGGGAAGCACCTGAGGACAAGGCAAGAAGAATGAATGGAAGCTTATCAAGGAGACATTCAACCTAGAACTAAGACATTTCCAGATGGTGAGAACAATTAACCAGTGGAACAACTTCCCTCCAGAAGTTGTGGATGCTCCATCAGTGGAGATTTTTAAGCAGAGGGTGGGCAGCCATTTGACCAGAATGGTATAGGTCAGTGATGGCGAACCTTTTTTGGTTTGCGTGCCAAAAAGGGGGGGATGCGGGGGATCACGTGTGTGTGTGCCCACACCCATAATTCCATGCACCCCCGTGCATGCGCGCATGACCCCCCCCACTCCCAGCATGCAATGGCACGCCCATTTTTTGCTCTCCCCAGGCTTTAGAGCCTTTCTAGGAGCCTGGGGAGGGCGAAAACAGCCTTCCCCACCCCCTCTGGAGGCTGGAAACAGCCTGTTTCCTGACTCCCAGTGGGCCCAGAAGGCCTGAAAATCAGCCGGCTGGTGAGCACATGCGCGCCGGACCTGAGCTCGCGTGCCCACCAATATGGCTCCGCGTGCCACTTGTGGCACCCGTGCCATAGGTTCGCCATCACGGGTATAGGTTCTCCTGCTTGAGCAGGGGGTTGGACTAAAAGATCTCCCAGGTCCCTTCCAATTCTGCTGTTCTATGTTCTATCTTTGAAGCACCCTTGCCAGGAAATGCAAGCTGTCATCAGGCTGTTTTCAAAGGTGACCTTTGAATGATAAATAAAAATAATGAACTGCTTTTCCATGCCCAGGAGAGACCTGGGTTTTTTCCCCACTGAAGTACAGGATCCAGTAAACAACCAGACTGTCTTATGGTTATTTATATGTCAATATATAAAGCTGTCCCAACTTAAAGCCAACACCTACACTTGCTTAAAACAGAGATGTCCAACCTCAGCCAGCATGCTGAGGATTTCTGGAAGTTGAAGCCCACAAATATTAAAGTTGCCAAGGTTCGAGACCCCTGGTTTAAGGTGTACTTTCCTTTAAAGTACCTCTTGTCTTGTTTCTTCTTATATATTTTAGGGATCATAAATTCCTTGATAGTCTTAGGATAGTGGGAGGCGAAAAATATTTCAAATAATAAATAACCTAGGGATGCTTGGTTTTCCACATACCATTGCAACTTTCTCCAACTTGGTGTCCTCAAGATACGTTGAGATGTTGCAGGATCCAATCTGGGTTGGTCACTGGACTAGAAGTTTAGTCTTCCAAGCTTTTGGACTTATGCTGGAGCCTAGGCTAGAGAGAAGTTCCCTGAGGATGGGCTCCAGCAAGAGTCCGAAAGCTCAGAAGACTAAACCTCTGGTCCCGGTGACCGGCCGAGATTGGATCCTGCAACATTATCCTTGGATATGTAAATTTGCCTTCATTATGTTAAGATGCTCATCATCATCCATTTTAGGTTCCTGTTTCCATCACACCCGGTCGAGGGAGCCTTGGTTAGCTGGGAATGATGGATATTGTGGGCCCCTAGATGGAAAGGCTGTCCTCAAGAAACTTTCTTCCCACCCACCCACTGTCCTCTGATCCCTGGTCTCTTCCTTTCCTGGATTTAATATGGATGTGTTAGTTGGGATGGTGTCAATGTAAAAAGTGTGGAAGGACCTCCCCAATCCTCCATCCCTGAATAAGTAGGGCCCTTGTGGTACTTCACACCTCTTTTGCAAGTACATTCTTTAACAAAACAGCTCAGGGCGGCTGTCTTGCATCTTGGGCTTGAAAAAATGCAAATGACCAGATAGAGAGGCTCAGTAGTGGAGCCCTTCCTCTGAATGCAAATTCAGTTCAAATGCAGGCAAGAGAGGCAAAGGGCAGGCCTGGTTTGGGAAAAACCATGATGGTTTGATAGCACAGGAGCTGATAAGCTGAAAATGAGGTGGGAGACTGGGAAGAGTCTGTAAGACTTGCCCTAAATGGCCAAACCCTTTAATAAAGCAATGGGTAAAACAAAGGGAAGATGTTTTGCCTGTCCAATTGAAGATGTATGTGAGCTACATTTTATACAAAGAAGCCAGCATGTATCCAAGATTGAAAAGGTGAGAAAGGAAGCCAGAAAAGGGCTAGACAGCAGCATGCAGTCAAAAGCCAATGCAGTCACAGGCTGCATTAACAGAGCTGTAGAATCAAGATCACGTGACGTATTAATGCCACTTTATAATGGTATTAAAGCTCGGGGATTAAGGTGCAAACCTGCTCTTAGTGAAGGGAGAAAGCTTCTACTCCATCATAGCCATCTATCAGAGATTACCACATATGTCCTGCCCCCAGCAAGCAAGGGGCTGGACCAGACGTCTGGTAGCATTACACATTTAATAAATAAATAATATAGACTGCTGCAATTCTTAAAACTTCAAAGTCTTCTTCACGTGAAGCTTGACTTCTGGTTAAGGGTATTTATGGGGCGGGTGGGGAGATCCTTCCTAACTTACAGTTATTGGTAAACTATAATTTAGTATTATGAATTGCCTTAGGCCTTGGGTGCTCTGTCAAATTCTTCCAAAAGCAGTCAGGCGACTTTGCTATCATGAAGACAACAGGAAACAGGACAATTTCCAATTGATCTTAATTACACTTCATTAAAACAGGCTATCTGCAGGTATTAGCTTTCTGCAAATGACCATTAACATTAAGTAGAGTTGAAGAATTGAACAAAACCCTAAATTGAGATTAATCTAAAACAGAAGGAAAACCTCTCCTTGTCGTCTGAGTTTACAGCTTGCCTTTCCAATATTTAAAATTATTTAAACAGGTTTTAGAATTCAGAGAGTAAAAAACACAACACAAGGAATGCAGTCAAAATAAATCCCTGCATTATTTGATTTTTTATTAGAGTTGGAAGGGACCTTGTAGGTCATCTAGTCCAACCCCCTGCTCAAGCAGTACACATGAAACCCTTCACCGACCAGGGGTGGGTTCTGATGTACCTCGCTGCTGGTTCGCTTCCTCACGCGCCGTGCTGGCGGGCGCGCATTGTGTGCCGCATGGAAGTGCCACGTGGGCATGCCACACGGACGTGGACGCATGCGCAGAGCTAAAACCCAGCTTCTGCGCATGTGCAGAAGCAAAAAACAAGATGGCGCCACCAAGAGAGCCGGTTCGGGGGCGTGTCTAGCCAGCCATCGCTGCCGGTTCAGCGAGCGGAGGGAAATTCCCGCTACCGGAACCGGTTCGAACCGGCAGGAACCCACCTCTGTCACAGACATAATGGACAATTAGTAAGACAATGAGGTTGGTTTTGTTATTTTCCTGTATACTGGAAAAGTGGAGATCCCAAATGCATCTCTTTGGGGGGGAGGGGGGAATGTCATAACATTATTTTATTACTTTGAAAATGTATAGCCCAGAGCTGTGTATTTATTTATCTATCTATCTATCTATCTATCTATCTATCTATCTATCTATCTATCTATCTATCTATCTATCTATCTATCTATCTATCTATCTATCTATCTATCTATTTATAATTTTTACTGGTTAATTTATTTATTTTTTTTAATTCTGAAAGTTTATTTATTTTATTTATTTATTATTTATTTATTTTGGTTTTCTTATATGCTGCCCAACTCCCGAGGGACTCAGGGCGGCGTACAGCAAAGAGAAAATACAAGAACAACCAACAATAAACATTGCATTAAAATCAAATATAAAAATTAAAAATTTAATATTAAAAACCATCCAACAACCAGACATACCCGGGGGAGAGCTCAAGTGGATTAGGCTCTACCCCAGCCTGCAGGAAAAGCCATGTCTTAACGGCTTTTCGGAAGGCCAGCAGGGTGGGGATGGTTCGGGTCTCCGGAGGAAGTTGGTTCCAGAGCGCGGGGCCTGCCACAGAGAAGGCCCTCCCCCTAGGGCCCGCCAGTCGGCATTGCTTGGCTGACGGGACCTGGAGGAGGCCAACTCTGTGGGCCCTAACCGGTCGGAGGGAAGTATGCGCAGCACGCGCAGCCGCATTTTGCACCAACTGAAGTCTCCGGATACTCTTCAAGGGTAGCCCCATGTAGAGCGCGTTGCAGTAGTCCAAGCGGGAGGTGACAAGGGCATGAGTGACTGTGAGTAGAGCCTCCTTCTTCAAGTTAAAATACAAGCTCCCAAAAAAGAAAAAAAGATATTTTACAAACACAAAATGAAGTTTGACAAATCACTAAAAAATGTGCCTTAGAAAAGACAAAAGACAAAAACATATAAACATATTGTCTTTTGTCTTTTCTATTTATTTATTGAATTTATACAAGCAAAGAATAACATGCCCAATAATAGAATAGAATAGAATTCTTTATTGGCCAAGTGTGATTGGACACACAAGGAATTTGTCTTTGGTGCATATGCTCTCAGTGTACATAAAAGAAAAGATACATTCATCAAGAATCAAAAGGTACAACACTTAATGATGGTCATAGGGTACAAATAAGCAATCAAATCATACTAGGAAACAATCAATATAAATCATCAGGATACAAACAACAAAGTTACAGTCATGCAGTCATAAGTGGGAGGAGATGGGTGATAGGAACGATGAGAAGATTAATAGTAATATGCAGTAATGCAGCCTAATGTGAATAGTTTGACAGTGTTGAGGGAATTATTTGTTTAGCAGAGTGATGGCGTTCGGGGGAAAACTGTTCTTGTGTCTAGTTGTCTTGGTGTGCAGTGCTCTATAGCGTCGTTTTGAGGGTAGGAGTTGAAACAGTTTATGTCCAGGATGTGAGGGGTCAGTAAATATTTTCACGGCCCTCTTTTTGACTTGCGCAGTATACAGGTCCTCAATGGAAGGCAGGTTGGCAGTAATTGTTTTTTCTGCAGTTCCAATTATCCTCTGAAGTCTGTGTCTGTCTTGTTGGGTTGCAGAACCAAACCAGACAGCTATAGAGGTGCAGATGACAGACTCAAGAATTCCTCTGTAGAAGCTCTTTGGGCAGTTTGAGCTTCCTGAGTTGGCGCAGAAAGAACATTCTTTGTTGTACTTTTTTGATGACGTTTTTGATGTTAGGTGACCATTTTAGGCCTTGAGATATGATAGAACCTAGAAATTTGAAGGTCTCTACTGTTGATACTGTGTTGTCTAGTATTGTAAGAGGTGGTAGTATGGGAGGGTTTCTCCTAACGTCTACCACCATTTCTACGGTTTTGAGTGTGTTCAGTTCCATATTGTTCCGATCGCACCACGAGGCTAGTTGTTCAACCTCCCGTCTGTATGCGAATTCATTGTTGTCTCGAAGGAGACCAATCACTGTTGTATCATCATTAATAAATTAATAAAACATAGGTTAGATATCCAATAATTAAAAAATATATAAAAAATCTGAAAAAAGCAGCAATTGAAATCGAATTAATAAATGAATTTGGTCATTATATAAATATCTTGAATGATCCTACTTATGGATTAAGTTTAACACCCAATCTGAAGCAAAACTTGGGGTTCACATAAGATCACATCACACCAAAGCCAAACACTCTGTATTATGGCTTTAGGCTATTCTTAATCCGGATTTCTGCCCCCAGAAACAAGATCCTGGCGACGGTGGGTTTCCCTTTGCCCAAAGTGGTGTCATCTCTATAGGTTCGCTTGGATTTTAAGATATCTGCCACCACACCCACCACAATCTCTTTTGAAACTTCTTCAGCTTTGATATGCAAAACTGTCTCTTCCTTTTCTTTTCTTTTCTTTTCTTTTCTTTTCTTCTCTTTTCTTTTCTTTCTTTTCTTTGGCAAGTTATATGGCAGGAAAGGGTGTTGATTTTCACAGCAAACAATTTTGGAAAAAGAAGCTTTCCTCAGTTTTATTGTCTCCAGAAGAAACATTTAGTGAATTTTATAGCCCAGGAGAATCCTACAGAAGGTTCACATAGATACAAATACACACACAGCCGCCTCCCCCCCCCCCCCCGTCTCTCTCACACACACATATAGAGGTTTCCAATCCTATTGCATGTCTTATTTGCTCAACTAAAATATCACAGAGGCTCTAGAATGTGAAATACAACAAGCATTCATCAAAATTTGGCATAATTAAAAAAATATAGATTTTATGTCATGCATGTCAAGTCTTGTAATGCACATGAACTGTATATAACATTTTAACTAAAAAACTAAAAAACTAAATCATTAAAAATAATAATAATAACTCTTTGTCAATTGCATTAACAGAAGGAAAAAGTCAAGATCACATGAAGTATTATTACCACTTTATAAGGTCTCGGTAAGACCACACTTGGAATGCTGCATCCAGTTTTGGTCACTACAATATAAAAAAAGATGTTCAGACTCTGGAAAGAGTGCAGAGAAGAGCAACAAAGATGATTAGGGAACTGAAAGCTAAAACATATGAAGAACGGTTGCAGGAACTGGGTATGTCAAGTCCAAGGAAGACAAGGACTAGGGTGACATGATAGCAGTATTCCAATATCTGAGGGGCTGCTACAAAGAAGAGGGAGGGAAGCTATTCTCCAAAGCACCAGAAGGCAAGACAAGAAATAATGGATGAAAACTAATCAAAGAACCAACCCAGAACCAAGGAGAAATTTCTTGACAGTGAGAACAGTTAACCAGTGGAACAGCTTGCCTACCAGAGGTGAAGGTGCTCCATCACTGGAAGCTTATAAGAAGAGACTGGACAGCCACTTGTCTGGAATGGTACAGGGTCTCCTGCTTGAGCAGGGCTTGAAGTAGAAGACCACCAATGTCCCTTCCAACTCTGTTATTCTGGGTATAAAGTGGCAATAAGATTTACAAAGCTTCCTTCCTTGCAAATCTCTTATGGCAATACTAGAGCTACTGCTTGAATTCATGCACCATGTTATCTTTCCTCAAGGCACTTTTAAGATTTTGAGACAGGAGGGAAACAAAGATTCCTTTGAAACCCTCTTTTTCTTCTCTGCAACCTACATGGTTGTTGTTGTTGTTTTTCCAAAGTGGTGAAGTGAATTGCTGGGTAAAGGGGAACATGGTCCTCAGAACACTGCATTAATCTCTTGGATATTTAGATGATTTTTTTTTGCTGCCTTGAAAAATATTTAAATCTATGGACCTCCTGAGTGAAGGAGAGAAGGGGGAACATGATGCTGCACACATCATGATGTTATACAAATGTTTCCAGGAATGAGATACCAACTTTTTCATTTCAAGACATTTGTGCAGTGACTTCATGATGGATTTGACATCATTGTGCCTTGTATAGGATGTCATGAATGCTAACCCACCCCATATATTGGCCATGGAATTACTGTTACTTCTTGCATGTTCTTTTCACTTTTCATCTCTTTTCAGGATAAACTTCCTTGAGGGGTTAACACTGGAGTGTGGTGGCATGGAGAAGATTCCTCTGTTGGAGCAGAGCTTCCTCCTCCAGAAAAGGAAACAGGAGGGGCGTTCCCAAGACTGATGCCCCCTTGTTCTTGAGGAGATGAAAGCCAGGCCGACATTTGTTTAGGGCTTGTAAATTCCAAACCAATTGGCTCGGGTATCTGAATGTGAAAGGAAGCTTTGATAAGATCGGCTTGCTGCCCCTTTGTGAGCTGCCCCAGTGCTTCATTCTTAACACCTCCCTGGAGTTTAGGGAGCCACTTTAAAAGGGCCTTTGTCTTGCAGTTTGTCCAAAGCCCTCACATCAAAAACAGCCTGGAAGATCAGAAGGCTTATTTGAAACTCCAAATGAAGGCTGGGAAGTGATAAAGCAACAATGACCTTAGGCAAGGAGTGCCCCTTCCCCTGAAGGGTTAATCATTGATCACTCGCAATGCAATGCAATGCTTCTCTCTCCTGAGGAAGAGTTTTCTATCACCATCAAAGTGATGCCTGCCCAGAGAAGTGACCTTTTCTGACGTTATCCTGTTTAGAGAGGCCGAAAGGAGGTGGGATGGAGAAAGGTTACTCATTCATCCCAGGAAAAGGTTCATGGGGATCAGGCAATCCAGGCAGGTCAGGTGAAAGCTGGTTACACTAGAGACCATCCTATTAAGCCATAACAGAATAACAGGATAACAAGAGTTGGAAAGGATCTTGGAGGTCTTCTAGTCCAACCCCCTGTACAGACAGAAGACCCTATACCATTCCAGACAAGTGGCTATCCAGTCTCTTAAAAACCTCCAGTTTTAGAGTAACCACAACTACTGGAAGCAAGCCATTCTACTGTTCAATTGTTCTTAGTGTCAGCAAATTTCTCCTTAGTTCTAGGTTGCATCTCTTTCTTTAACAAGCTTCCACCCATTGCTTCTTCTCTTGCCTTCGGGTGCTTTGGAAAATAGGTTGACCCCCTCTTCTCTGTTGCAGCCCCTCAAGTACTGGAAAATAACATCATGTCACCCCTAGTCCTTCTCTTCATTAGACTAGACATACCCAATTCCTGCAACCTTTTCTTCATGTTTTAACTTCCAGCTTTTTAATCATCTTTGATGCTCTTCTGCTTTCCAGAGTCTCAACAACATTTTTATATCATGGTGACCAAAACTGAATGTGGATCAAATATTACAATATGATATGATTATAATATTATATAATGATCAAAACCATGATGTGGTTGGTACTTCAATTCTCAGAATTCCCTAGGAATTCACGAGGGGGCTGGAAATTGAAATTGAAAAATCCTAAAGTTGTCAAGTTTGGAGACCCCTGCTCTAGCCCAACAATCAGAGACTGATGATCAACTTGTTCAGCAACTGATCTGAGAGTCTTTTAAACTCTGATTTCAATTTTGCAAGCAGTCTTAGAAAACATTGTTTTATTTCTCCATATATCATTCTGTTTGTACCTCTTGCACCAAGGTCACTGGCACTCTGTGTAAATGTTTCAGTAAGAACAAATACAAAAAACCCTCTTTCTGGATCAAGTCTAGCTTAGACTTCACAAGAGAAAAGGACCAAGAGCCAAATATGGTGAAATTTTCATCCAAAAATCCAGAGTGTAAAGAACTGGTACTAGATAAGGGCTCTTGAGTCATGAGTCATGTTTTGTCTCCAATGCATGTTTTGTCTCTTGGAAAAACAAGGACAAAAGAAAATTACTGGATGATTTATACTGATCAACAGAGGCTAGAAGTAGAAAAAGAATTTAACAGAATAACAGAATTGGAAGGGACCTTGAAGGTCTTCTAGTTTAACCCTCTGCTCAAGCAGAAGCCCCAAAACCATTTCAGACAAAAGGCTGTCCAGTTTCTTCTTTAAAATCTCCAGTGATTATCTCATGGTGCACATGCTGTCTTGCCATTTCCACGGAGATATGCACCAGAAGTGGCCAAAGTCTCGTGTTCCGATCTTCTGAAGGCCATTAGGGGTGGGTGGGTCATTATTCCCTGATACAGTGATCTCACAGGAAATATTTTCAGCCTAATTTGGAAAGATTTTAAGGTTTGAAATGGGAATAGGTCACTGAGACACAAACATCTACTATCCTCACTTGTAAATTCAACCAGTTTATCATCAGTGCAATGGTGCAAACATGCTGAGCACTATTTTGGACATACAGGTCTTTGGCATGGCTTACAAATCATAATTGTCTTCCATATGCTCACAATGGCACCCTAAAATGTTATGATTTCTAAAATATGGAACCTTCACAATTTAGAATCATGTATATTCCATAAATAGCACTGCATTGAAATAATAGCATGTATCAAGATTCATAAAACAGATAGTCCTCGACTTACCACAATTGAGTCCAGAATTTATGCTGCTGAGAAATTTGTTAAGTGAGTTTTGTATCATTTTATGACTTTTCTTGCCACATTTGTTATGTGAATCACTGCAGTTGTTAAATTAGTAATACTGTTGTTAAGTGAATCTGGCTTCCCCATTGAGTTTGCTTGTCAGGTCGCAAAAGGGGATCACATGACCCACAGGACACTGGCACCGTCATAAATATGAACCACCTATCATGCATCCGAATGTAAATCATGTGACCATGCGATGCTACAACAGTCATAAGTGTGAAAAATGGTCATAAGTCACTTTTTTCAGTGCTGTCATAATTTTGAATGGTCAATAAATGAACTGTAGTGAAGTTGACAACTATCTGTATTACACTATACTAATGTTATGTAATACATCATGAGGGCATCAGAATTTCATTTTTAATGTGTGCCAGCGTGTTCACAGAAAACAGTGACAATAAAGGTTATCTTATCATATCTTATTACAATAGATTATGCTTTCTAAATCATAGAACCTTCACAATTTAGAATCATGTACATTCCATAAATAGGACTGCAATTGAAATAATAGCATGTATTAAGATTCATAATATTATATATTATACATTACAGTAAGGGGAGAGGCCACAGCGCCTGCACGCGCTCTCCCTCCCTCAGCCTCACGCACGCGCTCGTTCATCCATTGGGCTCGCGCACGAGCGCGCTGCCGCGCTTGCGCAATACCGCGCGCGGCGCGAGTGGGGGGCGATGAGCGTCCTGCTCCCCAACATGGCGGACTTCGACACCATCTACGAACTGGAGGAGGAAGAGGAGGAGGAGGAGGCGGCGGACCAAGAGGAGCTAACGGAGGCCTCCCGGACTGTGGTGAGGAGTCAGGAGCTGCCGCGGCCCCGGGACGCGCCCGAACCCGTGGCTGTGAGGGGCGCCGGGCAGATCACCGTGTAAGGACCCGCGGAGGGGGCGAAGGCGGCGGGCGGCTGGGGCGGGGCCGCGGGGCCTGCGGGCGGGGGAGGGAGGCGTGCCTCTGGGCGCATGCAAAGGGCTCGGGGAGGGGGCGTTGGGTGGAAGGGGGAGGGTCCCTTGGGCATGTGCAGAGCGCCGGGACCCTCAGAGGCATCTCCCGAGGAGGGGCAGAAGTATGGAGGAACCCGCGACACCCCCTTTTTTTAGGGGTGAGATGAACTGCGGAAATCCCAGGGTTCCTGAACGTGTGCAGAGTGCCTCTTTCACTGAGCGGCTGTTCTTTGGGTCTTCCAGCGACACTCCGGGAGGGAGTCAGCCTGACAGACAATGAACAGCTTTTATTTATTTTTATTTTAATTTGTATTTATTTATTATTTTTATTTGTTTGTTTGTTTATTCTTCAAATGGATATAGCCACCTATCTCATACATTTCTGACACTCTGGATGATTTCAGAATATTAAAATATAAAGAGATCAAAGAAGAGCAAGAGAAGCATTTAAAAAAACCAGCCAATATAAAGGATGCAGAAAGCCATCCTAAAAATAACAATAAAATTCAGAGTCACCTCTAACCATAACATGCAATGCAACTACAGGTAGCCCTCGACTCACAATAGTTTGTTTAGTGACCGAAGTTACAACATCACTAAAAAAGGGACTTATGACCTTTTTTCACACGACTGTGGCAGCATCCTCACGATCACATGATCAAAATGTAGACTTGGCAACTGACTTATATTTAGGACGGTTGCAGTGTCCCGGGTCATGTCCCTTTTTGTGACCTGACAAGCAATGGGGAAGCCAGATTCACTTAACAACCGTGTGACTAACTTAACAGGCGCAGGGATTCACTTAACAACAATGACAAGACAGGTAAAATGGGGCACACTTCATTTGACAAATGTCTCAATTAGCAACAGAAATGTTGGCTTCAAATGTGGTCGTAAGTCAAGGACTGCCTGTACTTGCTTTCTGCACCTATGGGAAGAAGCCCAGTGGAGACCCTGTGCTGAAAGGGCCCCAGAGCCTTCCTTAGGGTAGCCCCTTCTCTCACTTAGGGCACTTTCACCCTTTGGGGTGTCTGTCATAGGATGGGGAGAGACTCTGGAAAGCCCCGGGGGGGGGCATGGGGCAAACAGACAGGCAGCCCCAAACTCTTCTCCAGTATTTGCAGGGCTGTAACCCCCCCTCCCTTGCCTCAAACATTTGGGCTTGAGGTTGATGCTGCACTGCAGACAAGGAGGGCACATTTTAATATTGTCTGTATTGAACAAAAATAAAACCAAAACCAGATGTGGATATCTATAAAAGGGGCTGGAGCAACATAGGAGCAGGAAGATACGTTGGATGTGTTCGCTGCCTTGAATTATTTGTAAAAATAAAGGCGCAATACAAATAAAGGAATGAATAAAGGAGGGTGTGACATTGCAAAGGCTTGGGTGATACTTAGCAGAGTTACAATTCAAAAGTTGTGAACGCTATCCAAACTGTGAATCAGGGATATGATAGAAAGTGATCCTAAAGTGGCCATTTGAAAAACATTGGTAGCTCTCCTGTTTATGTTCGCTTTTAATTATGAGAGGAAACCCATTTGCTTTTCAAGTGTAATCACAGAATGTGTGTTAAATGCAATTGTTTGTTACAATGTCTATTTTTACATCTTGCCCTGCTTTCTGTAAAGCAAATAATTTAATAATGTAAAAGAACTGTCCTTTTGTTATATGCATTTACATTTTTCTCAAAATTTAAAAACATTCTTTTAATTCTTTATTAAAAGAATTTGTTTAAATTTATTTGTTTAAATTTTAAACTCCCTAGGCATCATTATTTGTCATTTTATATTTATTTCATTATCCGTTCAAAAATTATTGTCTTGGAAATAATTGGGAATACAGTGATTGGAATGCTCTATTAGCTTATTATATGTATCACATGGGATGTTTTGAATTATGCTCACTTGATATTTCTTTTTTTATAATGTTCTATTGCTGAACCCATTCTTTTTAAGAGGACATTTGCTTTCTCTTATTAAGATTATTTACTTTGTATATCTTCATTAAGTATTTTAATTTTTGTTCTTAAATTGCATTTATATTAAGAGATGAAAGGAAGTAGTATCTTGATCTGATAGTTCTTCACTGGTCATTGACCCCGCTTTTTTTTTTTTTTTTTAAAAAAGAACTATTTATATATAGAGTGAACTTTCTGTGTACTTAAAAAAAAACTTACCAGAATTCCTTGCCTCTGAATTTATGATTTCCATTTCTTACCTCCCTTTCTGTGGAGTACAATATATTCTACATTTTATCTGTAACTTCCTCATTTTTGTCAGTGTTCTCCCCATATTATACTATAGTTTTAGTTCTTGAGCCCTCTGAATAGATCACTCTGTGTCCCCCACTTGATTGAAACACTGCATTTATACTGCTGTGAAATCTTTGCCAGTATTTCTAGGTGTCACCAATCCTTGGTGTTTGACCACACTGCTTGGAGTCTGTAGATTCATCTCCCCACAACCCAGTTCTGGATCACGGCTTGAGACAGTAATGAAAAGCCTAATTACAAAGCATGTAACTTTATTTATCTCTTCATATTGCATAAAACAACTTTGTGATAAGCTAATAATAAAAAGGACAATGTGATATAGATGTGAGCAGAATATTTGAACCATATTTAAATTGCTTATGTATTAATAAAACTACTGAACTAAAAAAATTTGTATGCCAAGGTATATTGAGGAAAGTTTTCTCTTTTATGACCCTCCTCCTGGAAAGAGTATAAATTAAACCAGAGAGCATACCTTTATCGTTTTGGGGCTCATCTACATTTCTAATAACTTTATAGTCTCTTTTTTTCAAATAATTCACCAAGTGAATTTGGTTGAAGCTAATGTAATCCTTAGCATCCTTTGAGCAGATTCTAGTAGTGTAATAGACTCTAGCATACAATTAACAATATAATTTCATCTTTAGCAGGAAATAATGTAGATAAACAATGAGTTGTGCAGCTAGATAGGAAAGACCAGTTTTCTAAAGGAAAGGCTCTGTTAAAAATAATGTTTTGTACAACTTCCCTTCAGTTCTGTTGTTAAGCAAAATAGAATGGGGAGAAAGACAACCCCACATTGTTTCAATCTGTGTACTGTATGTCTCATTGGAATTTTACATATTGTTAACTCTAGCATGAGTTAACAAAACAACAAAACAAAGTGTCTTTTAATTCTTAGATGATTTTGAAGTTTATGCTTATCTCTCTTATGGTAAGAATCTCAAGTATAATTTTTGAGAGCACCCTCTCCCCTCTTTTAAATTCCTATTATGGCCTCCAGATGTATTGATTCCTAGCCAGCATGTTTTATAAACATGATGGCTGAAGGTGATGGGGATTTTAGTCCATTGCATCAGTATATTGCAAGTTGGGTAAAGTAAATTGTTCAATGTGTGCTGCCAAGGCATGGGATTAAAATGCAGGATTTGTAAAGGTTTTTTTAGAAGCAAATTGAGAGAGTTTTTTTTGATGGGATACAAAAGGTTGGTATCAAGGTGGCTGCATAACTGTACAAATGCTTCATTTATATCCTGCCTTTATTATTGTTATAAACAACAAAGTGGCAAGCATATCTAATACTCCTTCCTACTATTTTCTCCACAACAACAACTCTGTGAGATGAGTTGAACTAAGACAGAGAGAGACTGGCCTAATGTCACCCAGCTGGCTTTCATGCCTAAGGTGGGACTAGAACTCATGGTCTCCTGGTTTCTAACCTTAACCAATAGACCAAACTGACTCTCTTTTTTTTTAGCTGTACCTTTCAAAAAATTATGTTTGAAATAGAATTTGAATTTTTCTTTTGCTCGAAACCCTGGTACCTTCTACTTGTTTGTTTGTTTAGTTGGTTGGTACCTTCTAGTTGTATATGATCCAGATGGGGAATAATAGTCATTTCCAATCAGTACCAAATCAGTTAACCCTGGTTTTCAAATTCTGGCTCTTACTTTTTGGCATTGGCTGTTTCTCCGGGTATAAAGAGTGTGATTATTTTTTTCTGTCAAAGCTCTATCTTCAGCTCAATCCTTAATAGAGTCTAACATGGTTACTCATTAGCTGTTATTTTTTATTTATTTATGAACTTATTACTTGCTTCAATTAAGGTAACACAAGGGGGGGTACAAAAACAACAATCTCACCTGATGCAATGAACAATAAACTACAATAATACCTAATAGCAGAGAGTATATACATACTTACTTCCAAAATTAAAACTAATATAATATTTCTGGCACTGGAAGTCAACAGCACTCAAGTCCCAGTGGTCAGGAGATGGGAACCGCCTCTGCTTCCAGGAGCTTTTCTAGATGTGGGTAACTCCAGTGGAGAATGCCTGTTTTGGGATGGAGTCGGTCATACCTCCCAATTGATGGGCCCTTCAGCAGGCATTCTCTGTGGCCTTGGATTGCATGTGTTTTGTGTGGACTCTTGCCTTCAGTGAGGAGACCCCCAGATGTAATGAGATCTTTTTTTGGAAGTTGAGGCAATGATGATTTCCATTTATTATATATTTTAAAATTTTAGGTGGCCCAGTGGTTAGAATGCAGCATTGCAGGCTAACTCTGCCCACTGCCAGGAGTTCAGTCCTGACCAGCTCAAGGTTGATTCAGGCTTGGTCGGTAAAATGAAGTAGGTAAAATGAGGACCCAGTTTGTTGGGGGCAATATGCTGACTGTAAAACTGCTTAGAGAGGGCTGTAAAGCACTATGAAGTAGTGCCGAGGTGGCGCAGTGGTTAAAGAGCAGCACTGCAGTTCAGCAGTTCAGCTGTTCAAATCTCACCGGCTCAAGGTTGACTCAGCCTTCCATCCTTCCGAGGTGGGTAAAATGAGGGCCCAGATTGTTGGGGGCAATATGCTGAACTCTGTAAACCGCTTAGAGAGGGCTGTAAAGCACTATGAAGCAGTATATAAGTAAGTGCTATTGCTATTGCTATACGTCCAAGTGCTATTGCTATAACTGTTAGTTTGTGTCATCAGAAAACTTGGGATGGTAGACTGAGTGAAAACAGGTCTCAAGGCATTTAGGATTTTACAATCAACTATTGGTTTTTCTTTTTAAAATGTGTGTTTTGGAATGAGAAAACAATTACAATTTCATTGCCAAATAAATTACTATTGTATAGGCAATAAATTATAGTAAGTTTTTAATTGCTGAAGCAGCATTTCAGCTTTGTTTATAGAACACACCAGAGGTGGGTTCCTGCCGGAGCTGTCCAGTGCGCAGCTCTGGTAGGGAGCGGTCGATTGCGCAATTTGCGTGCGACCGCTCCGGAGGCCTCTCTGCTGGTCCGTCGCGCGCGTCGCCATCTTTTTCTGTGAATTTTTGGGCGATCGTGCCAAAATATCTCAAGGGGACGCGCGCACGAGAGAGATTTCGGTGCGATTTTGCTTCCGCGCATGTGCAGAAGCAAAATCGCGTGAGGGGGCGCACGCCCGAAATGTGGAGATGCGCGCGCAGTGCACCGGCACCAGTAAACAAGCAACCCGCCTCTGGAACACACATTACACACAACAAACTATGATAATATTGGACAATAAGTACTGTATCTAAATGCCTTGTTTAATGGAGATCCTAAATAGACATTATAGGGTGGTCAAACATTTTCACAGGCTTATTTATAGGATGCGTTTCCAAGACTACATTTGCATCCTTTTAAGTGTATTTGGATGGTCTGATAGCTCACTCATTTGGAATTAATGGGTTTTACTTGTCAAGGAAACTTGACATTGAAGCTGGTTTTCAAGGCTGTCTCCAGAGACTATGGTACAAAAATAGACCATTTCCCTACTGAATTGATTGTGTAAAAATTTCCATTCCTTTAACTTGTATTTGTTGAATAAAATGGAAATAAAATCTACTTAAATAGATCTTTCTATTGTAATGCTTCAGTGCTAAAACATTCACTTTCCAGTCATTCACTTTTAGTGATAGTTTCTTGAATTGTCACTAAATATTAACATATTTTAAAGAAGCAACAATTAATTTATATTGTATGTGCCAAATTTGTTTAAAAATACTACAAAAAGGGTGGCTATTAGTTTAACGTGCGTGCCGTCAATAATATAATTACAATGTAACGTAATGCAATGTTTGTCATAATCTTGGCAAGTCTGACAAAAGTTAAGCATTCGTATAGGAGGCTCTGATATGGCAGAGCAGCGTAGCAAGGCTAAAACGATACCAACCCCAATCATTTAAAAAACATTCCCTCTCCTTTTCCAATTTCTACACCATTGAATTGGAAGAAAGAATGGTGTAGAAAGTTGGAAACATTTTAAATTGGCTTCTTTGTTTCTGCTGAAGCTCCAAAGAAAACTTTGAGAATTTAATGCTATGCACCAAACAAGACCAAGGCTAATCTAATAATTTATTATGGAGAAAATTAAAATCTATTTAACTTGAAAAATGTATTCAGTTAGGAGCTTGTTTTCAATGTTGTTGCTTGAGGTTGAATTTTACCATGTTTAGATTAGGCTGCCATTATTCTGAAAATACCAGAATATCTTATCCGTCATTTGGGAGATATCTTTTAGAAGCTAGGCACTGAAATAAGGATTTCTCTATACAGATAGTCCTCAATATACAACTATTCATTTAGTGACTGTTCAAAGTTACAATAGCACTAAAAAAGTGACATGATCATTTTTCACACTTGCAATGGTCGCAGTATATCCACAGTTCATTCATTTATGATAGTTGCATTGTCCTAAGGGTCATGTGATCAACATTTGTAACCTTCCCAACCAGCTTCTGACAAAGTCAATGGGGGCAGCCAGATTCACTTTATGACCACATGAGTCACTTAACAACTGCAGTGATTCACTTAGCAACTATGGCAAAAAAAAGTTTAAAAAAGGGCAAAACAACTCTCTCATTTAGCAACAAAAATGTTGGGTTCAATTGGGGCCATAAGTCGAGGACTACCTGTTACAGCTAGTTTTAGGGGTGCATAGTGCCAAAGTCCATAATAAGGAACAAAGGGCATGAACTACTTATTAAATATGTCATCGGTTCCAGGTTTTTCTAATATTAGTGGAACACATTGTTTTCTGAAGCTAACAGGTTATTTATCAGTTTCCAATTATAGAAGGTCCTTCATGTTGGCAAGGGGCAATACTTTGACCTCTTTGCTTCTGATTGGGAACTTTAGAAAAAAATCCGTATTGTATATGACTTTGTACCAATAAAGGAGAATAATTGTAGCTCATATTTGTATATGACTTTGTCTTTGCAGCTTCAGGTGGTTGAATCAATAAAGCATGTCCTCCTACGTTTTGTATTTTATAATGCTATCATCCTGCTTCTGAGGTGCTCCCAGGATTAATAGATAGAGCTGCAAATTACTGTATTGGTTAGTCTCTTTTCATTGTGAAGCCAAGATACATTTGTATTGTGACTTTAGGTTTGTATATTATTTTATATTCCTTGCAAAGTATTAAGCTGTGGAGATTACGTTTTGTGTAATGTGCATACCTCAAAATATCTACAGCAGGTCTTTCAGTCTTTTCTCTAAGTGAAAAATGAATCTGTGGGTATATAATATGTGTCATCAATATGGTTCTTTAACCTTAGCTTAAAGCTTGCAAAGTCGAGATGATACTGCTTTGGGATCCTATCCTGGAAGGATTCTTGTTTCCCCTGTTAAAACACTACAACCTTCATCACTCTTACTAACTTGTGGAAGAAAAGTCAGAAGATGAAGTGTGTATTAAAATGTTCTTGATGAATAGTTTATGTCATAATTTACAAACTTTGAATTTGAATTCCTACAAAGATCTGTCGAAACCTGATTAATTTGATGGAATTTATTTAGACAGACCATTAGGAAGGAGAAACATGCATTTCTATTTATCTTGGTAATTTTAAAAACAACTTGCTAATAACAAGAGACGTACATGTTTCTTGCTTTGATTACCCCTTGATATATAATAAATTATTTGAATGAAGTATAAAGCCATAGCAAATTATAATCTTGAATGTAAAATAGGTATAACAGCAGGTCTGTTGTTGTAAACATTTTATAGGTTCGGTGGAAATACTTTTTGTTCTTTGTTTTTTCAAGGTTTGGCTTGAGCAACAGGTTTGACACAGAATTTCCCTCTGTTCTGACAGGGAAGGTAAGTTGGAATTGCTTTTATCCTAAACCTGACTTTCTTGTCACCTTGTTGCATTTATCAAGGAATGCTCTTGAGATGATCCATAGTGACCACAAACAGATGTAATCTAAGATATGGCCACTGATTTCTATGGATTCAAAAAAAAATATTGTCTCCCTTGTTATTTATTTTGAGTCTGGAAATATTACTTAGTAAAATAAGAGAGCTTGATACAATAAAGGGCATAAAAATTAGACAGGAAGAATACAAGCTACGAGCGTTTGCAGATGACCTGGTTGTTACCTTGACACAACCATTACAATCTATTAGTATTTTGATGGATACAATTAATTCCTACGGACAAGTATCTGGCTTCAAAATAAATATAGCTAAAACTAAAATAATAGTTAAAAATGTGACAAGAACCCAAAAAGAAGAAATAGAAATGGTAACAGGTTTTGAGATAGTCCAAAAGATTAAATATTTAGGGGTTTATATTATGTCCACAAATACAAAATTATATCAATACAACTATGATCCACTTTGGTTAAAAATACAGAAAGATATGGAAAATTGGGCGAAATTACAATTGTCATTGCTGGGCAGGATAGCTGCAGTTAAAATGAATATCTTACCAAGATTTTTATTCCTCTTTCAAATGATACCAATACTTAAAAAGGATGAGAATTTGAAGGAGTGGCAAAAGGATATAAACAAATTTATCTGGGCAGGCAAGAAGCCAAGGGTAAATCAGAAGATCATGCAGGATGTACGTGAAAGAGGTGGATTAAAAATGCCTAATTTGAAACTGTATTACGAAGCAGCAGTTCTCTCAGCAATTACGGATTGGATTAATTTAACGGAAGAGAGGGTATTAAACATTGAGGGATATGGTTTGTACCACGGGTGGCATGCTTATTTAGTATATGATAAAAAAGTAGATAAAGCCTTTAAGAGTCACATACTAAGAAATGCTTTATTGCGTGTCTGGAAAAAGTACCAAGGCAAATTAAATGAGAAATTACCTTTATGGACAGTACCGAGACACGCGATAGAAAATATAAACTTGGAACAAAAATTAGATAAGATTACATACAAAGAACTTCTCTTTGAAGATGGAATTTCATTTCAATTAAAACCGTTTGAGAAATTAAAAGAGGAAGGAATAACTAGAACATGGTTTCAATATGGACAATTACAGGCTAGATGGAAAAATGATCGGAAAACTGGTATTCTGAAAAATGAGGATAATCTGATTATACAAATAAAAGATAAGGGCCCTATGCATATAAAGAGATTGTATAATATTTTATTGGAATTAGATTCAGAATCAGAACTAGTTAAGGACTGTATGATAAAATGGGCTCAAAATATTGGAGAACCTATAATGATGGATATGTGGGAAAAGATATGGGTCAGAAATGTTAAATTTACACAGGCTCAAAATTTAAGAGAAAACTTTTATAAAATGTTTTATAGATGGCATTTAGACCCAAAAAAACTAGCTTGTATGTATCCAAATTTACAGCCAAAATGTTGGAGATGTGAATGCGAGGATGCTACATACTTTCATATATGGTGGACTTGTAAAAAAATTAAGGCTTTTTGGATAAAAATTTGGTGGATTATACAAAATATTTTAAAGAAAAAGATCTCTCTCTCTCTCTCTCTCTCTCTCTCTCTCTCTCTCTCTCTCTCTCTCTCTCTCTCTCTCTCTCTCTCTCTCTCTCTCTCTCTCTCTCTCTCACACACACACACACACACACACACACACACACACACACACACACTTTAGTCTCCATTTGGCTATCAGATCACTCCCTTGTCTGTGTAGACTCGTAGCTATTGCCTGTGACAGCATCTCTAATAGGTTAGGTTGTGTTCATTTGATGTGGCAACCTCACCCGATTCCTAAGAGGTCAGTAAGGGGCGTGCATAAGCGCACCAGCGTGCCTACCGTCCCTGTCCTAATGTTCCCTCTTATCAGTACCCATCTTATGTATATAAACAATGTTATATCTATGTATATTACCAATACGTATTTGACAAAATAAATAAATAAATAAACCAAGATGGGAGGTACTCTGCCAGATTGATTGAATTTATCTTGAAAGTATTTTAGAAATGTTGGCTGGAACGTATTTGATGGGTGTGCTACCTTATGCCAAGTGAAGCATCGATTGACATGCTCTGTACTATTTGTGGGCAGTGACATCATCCCCAAAGACTATATAAAGATTCCCCCATATTATACAGGCAGTCCTCGACTTATGACCACAATTAAGCCCAAACTTTCTGTTGCTATGCAAGACATTGGTTAAGTGAGTTTGCCCCATTTTACAACCTTTCTTGCCACAGTTGTTAAGTGAATCACCACAGTTGTTAAATTGGTAACAAGGTTGTTACATGAATCTACCTTCCCCATTGACTTTGCATGTCAAAATGTAGCAAAAGGTCCCATAACCCTGGGACACTGCAAGCATCATAAATATGACCTAGTTGTCAGGAGTCTGAATTTTGATCACATGACCATGGGGTTGCTGCAATGATTATAAGTATGAGAAACAGTCGTAAGTCACTTTTTTCAGTGCCGTTGTAACTTCGAACGGTCACTAAACAAACTGTTGTAAGTCGAGGACTACCTGCACTCTCTAAAACATCTCCATTACCCAGAAAACAACACTTCGTCTCCAAACTCTGGCAAAAGCTACCCAGAAATTAGAACCTGGCATAAACTAACTGAGGGTAGAGTGAGGTTTCTTTCTATTTTTAATTTGTAAAAACTAGGTCAGAGATAGCAAAGTTTGTGCATTTGTGTATTCACTTAGTAGCATCTGTTCTGCTTGGCAACCACTCTTCCCGGCCAGGCATTTTGATGCAACATTAAAAATAGTTCAATGGTGGCAGCTAGGCTGAGCATATTATAGCATTGTTTAAAGAACCCATTTTAGGTAAGGACTCAACTGATTGTCAGACTCTAGCTCTAGGTCTAATTCAGAGAGTCAGCTCTGGGATAAGTAACTTCAGATCTTCATATCTGAAAGTGTTTCCTTCTCTCAAATGAGAATCCAACTGAATTAAGTCAACTGTTTTCAAGTGAAAGCCCAAATTACAGTATAACCATGCTTTGGTCTCTGCATTTCAGAATGCTGGTTATTATTTTTTTATTACTGTAGGCGGTGGTAAAAAGTCTAAGATGTGAACAGAAATTTAAGACATACTCTTTCTTGGAAAGTAATACGTGGCTTTTTTCAACTGAAGCATATCACAGTCTTTGAAAAATAAAATACTGAAAACGAGAAAAAATCCTAGTTATTACCTCATTTCAATCTACGGTTTTAGGGAATTCTCACATTCCAAATTTCCCTAACCCTTTTCTGTTCATTGAATTATTTTAATAGCACTGTAAGCTTTCAGCACTGACTACCTAGTTTAGAGTTGTCTGTTCACACAACTCAGCTTTTGTGCGCGTGCGTGTGGGGGGCTGGGGGTGTTTCTTATTGATAAAAATGTTAAGCTTTCAATATGGTGTTAAATGGGACTTCCATAGTTTTGTCACCTGGTGCTGTTTAGTGATCCTTAAGGGGAAAAATCCAGCTTCCTGCTCTGATCTTGAAACAATACAGACTTTAGTGAGCAATGCAGGGAAGTGCAAGTCATAAAACCTCCCTTTGGTATTATGATTCAGCAGGAGGTGTGATGGAGAGGGCTGTGATCACCATGGTCAAAGAAAGCAGAGCAGGCCTGCTGGCTTTGGGGCGATCACTTCCTCTCTTGCCTGCTGTTGTAAAACATTATGACCCTTCCGTCCGCCCTCCTCCCTTTTATGGCTGGTTGGCAAAAAGGAACTCTTTAGAATGCAGGCCTGCTGTTCTCTTCGGGCAGATGGATTTCTTAGAGCTCTCCTCATGCTCGGGGGCCTTACCTGGTTTACTTGTTTTTTTTAAGAACAACAGCATTTTATTTATGGCATCACAGGATGCTTAAAAAGACTCCCGAACAAAAAAACACCCAACCCATGGCATTTTTTTGCATGTCGGAATAGCTGTAGTTCCCTTTGCTAATTTGGAATGCAGCCTTTGTCATTTCTGAAATTCTTTCAGCATAAAATTACTTCCCCAAACCCCCAAAACTTTAACCTTGGACTGCCTACAGTCGACCTCACCCCATTCCTAAGAGGTCTGTAAGGGGCGTGCATAAGTGCACCACTGTGCCTACCGTCCCTATCTTACTGTCCTATTGTCCTCATTTATCTGTACTTATTTGCTTATGTTATGTTTATACAAACACCTACTATCTTGTACATGTTTGACAAACAAACAAATAAAAAATAAATAAAATAAATAAAAATGTTTGTGCAGAGTGTACACAAAATGGCTGTTAATATGGATAGACCATGGTGTGGCCTCTCCATGGCTGCATTCTGACATGCTGTAGAATGAAGCAAAATTTAAAAAAATGGCCCAGTGGGTCTGGATAATTCTAGGTTTCAGGTGCAAGAAAAGCTTTCCTGAAATAAAAGCATGTTAGAACTTCTCTCAGTGATTTGCTGCTTTTTCTTTTCACTTCCATTTTACTTTTGGCAGGGGGCTGTTCTCCAAGCTTGCTGCGTGACTCCTGGATTTTTTTACCAAACTAGGTAACATCTTCAGCAGAGGTTTTGGGGTGAAGTGTCTTGTTCGTTTATATAGGTCCTGGGCAGTCAGTAGGTCTTGTGACTGGTTGAAGACCAACCGACCATCCAGGACCTATTTAAATGAACAAGACACTTTACCCCTAAACCCCACTGAAGATGTTACCTAGTTTGGTAGCGAAATGTCCGGGAGCAAAACAGCAAGCTTGGAGAACAGCCTCTTGCCAAAGCCTGCAACCGGAGCTATGAATATTTTCAACATTTTACTTTTTTTTTTTTGCTCCAGTTGGAGGTGGATGGAGTGACCAGGGCTTGTGTCTTTCCCTCCTATCCTGAAGGGGATTCATGAAAAATATCTATTGTCAAGAGTGGCTGAATATGTGTAGTCTGTGTATCATCTGTCATCAAATCTAGAGGGGCAGCCTAGAAAAACTGAAACCCATCAAATAAATGAAGAATTAAACTTCCCCATCAGAAACACTGTAAAAATGCCTCAAAGCTTAACCAATTTATTATGACATAAACTCCAACAGTCTGCTAAAGGTTATGGCATGTTCATGTGGTTTGCAAAAATGTGATGAGTTGATTGTAATATAATTTTAATAGCTATACTCTTAGGATCCTTGGTTTCTATTGAAGGGATCTGCAATAGACTATAGAGCAGAATAGTGGGGGGGAAAGAATTAACATAGTGTCACCAAAAGGATATCAACTCTTGTTTTCTTTTTATTATCCTACTATTCCCATTCAGGTAAGAATTCATGGAGATTCTATTTCAGCTACAGGCTGTCAACAACATATGTAGACACATCCCTAATATTGTTCACTTTTTGTTCACCAAAGATTAGATTCAATATCAACAAAACATTTAGGCCATTTGTGTAGGCAGGCGACAAAGACAAAAAATAACCAAGCTTTAAAAAATTAGATTGATTAAAATTACCTTATTTTTTGGAGTATAAGACGCACCTGAGTATAAGACGCACCTAGATTTTAGAGGAGGAAAACAAGGAAAAAAGTATTCTGAACCAAATGGTGTGGTAATATATTATTTAATAAAATACCAGTGTAGCAGAATACTTTTTACAACCATGTATACTTTTTACAACCATATGTACTTTTTACAAACTTCAAACTTGACAGCTTTAAGACTAGTGGATTTCAACTCCCAGAATTCCTCCTCCAGTCATGCTAGCTCAGGAATGGGAGTTGAAGTCCACAAGTCTTAAACTTGCCAAGTTTGAAGACGCTTGCACCCCTAACCCAGGGGTCTTCAAACTTGACAGCTTTAAGACTAGTGGATTTCAACTCCCAGAATTCCTCCTCCAGTCATGCTAGATGGGGTAATTAGAAGGCAAAAACACCTCAGTTTTTGCAAAAAACAAAAAATGGGATGCGGGGGCGGGGCTTCGGGAGGCCAAAAATGGCTGTATTCGGTGTATAAGACGCACCGACATTTCCACCCTCTTTTGGGGGGCAAAAAGGTTATACTCCGAAAAATACGGTAATACAAACTGTAGTCTTAATGAAAAATAATAAGTCATGAGATATCTCAAAGGTGCTTTTTCAAGAGGCAACTGGGCTTTCTGGTTTTTCTTTGAAGATGTTTCACTTCTCATCTGAAGAATCTTCTTAGATGAGAAACGAAACGTCTTCAAAGAAAAACCAGAAAGCCCAGTTGCCTCTTGAAAAAGCACCTTTGGGACAACCATGACCTGGATGACTGAGAATCTGCATAGACATCAAATCATGAGATATATTTAGATATAGAACAGGTTTTACTTCCCAATGTGGAGTCACCACTGGTCCTTTTTTTTTTTTGCAGGTTGCCCCTGAAGAATTCAAGACCAGTATCAGTCATGTGAATGCGTGTTTAAGGAAGAATCTTCCCATCACTGTAAAATGGCTCCTCTGTGGCTGCTTATGCTGCTGCTGCACGCTTGGATGCAGCCTCTGGCCCGCCGTCTGTCTTAATAAAAGAGTAAGTGTGCAGCTCTTCACTCTCTTCTAAGTGGCTTATTAGTTGCCTAGGCAAAGATGGTTTTCGGGGGGGGGGGGATGTGTCCATGGGGAAGGGGGTCATAGAGATCAAGATATTCATCCTTTTCAGAAAGTCACAGAAGGTGATTGCATGACTCTGGGACACTGCAACCGCCACCAGCCAGTTGCCAAGCTGTTACAACAGTTCATTTAAGTGACCGTTTGAAGTTACAGCGGCACTGAAAAAAAGTGATTTATGACCATTTTTCACACTTACAACCATTGCAGTATCCTTGTGCTCACATGATCAAAATTGGGAAGCTTGCAGTGTTCTGGAGTCATATGATCACTTTTTGAGACCTTCTAACAAGTACAGTCAATGGGGAAACCAGACTTACTTAACAGTTGTGTTACTAACAAACAACGGCAGTGATTGACTTAACAACTGTGGCAAGAAAGATTGCAAAATGGAGCAAAATTCACTTAGTAAATGTCTCGATTAGCAACAGAAATTTTGGGCTCAATTGAGGTCATAATTCAAGGACTACCTGTATAGCTGCTCATTTCACTGAATGCAGCTCTGGGTGGCAAACAACAATTAGATAAAAAACAACAAATCTTAAAAATCCATATTAATAAATATCATAAAAGCAAACAATATAGACCAGGGATCCCCAACCCTTCAGGCCTTCAGCCATTCGGAACAGGGCTGCAGAGGGGGCGAGTGAGCGTGTGCATGTGCGCGGGCCTCCCCATTTGCATGAGCGGTGGGCACGCATGCTTTCCTGCCACTCGCGCAGAACCATCCGCTCTCCCCCCACCCACCCCCACCAGTCCACAAAGCCAGAAAGGTTGGGGAACTCTAATATAGATGACAACAGAGGGAAGATAAAAATGACCATCTCAACAATGTATTCAGTTTTACAACCTTGTGACTTAATTTTAAGTTTTTAATATTCCATAGTTAGATAATTACACTTTAGTTTCCTCCATTTTATTTCCCCCCAGCTTATGCTAAATGCTTAATGTATTTTTAACTAAAGTCTCTCAACCCTTTTATAAACTTGTGTATAATTCCGGTCAGTGACAGTACTAAAAAACTAATGCGATCTTGTTTTTTCCTAGACAAGAAGATCTATTCAGAAGTTGTTAGAATGGGAAAATAACAGATTATATCATAAGGTAATACAAGGAACAGTTGCCTTATTTATGGTAGGAAATAATATATTTCACTTAGTCAGTCAAGGAATATTCTGTATGGACTGGAAAATCACAGCTCTTTTGATTAGTAATTCATAATTCCGAAACGCCGATCTGTGAGTGTATGTGAGTGGTCATCTGGTTAACTAAAAGAAACAGAAAAAGTTTCTGCTATTTCGATTCATTTATTTGCCAGATGTCTTAATTTTAAGGGATTGAAACCAGTTGCTTGCTCATACAAGCAACTTATGTTAGGGAGGTGAGTTGCCTAGCTGACTGACTGAAGTTTCCAATGTGGCTCTTGTTGAAGTACTAAGAAAAATCTATACATAGACAGTGGGGTGTTTTTTTTTTTTTGCTAATTAATGTCTTTTAGATATGCAGCATTAGAATTCCATCATGCTTTGCTTGATAGGAATTGCACTCCACACTCCATATCTCAAGGGCAGACTGATTTAGAGGCTGAAATATTACATTTACAGCTAACCCAGAAATATCTTGTGCTGGGCAACATATATAGCAGAATTTTAATAAATAAGTCAAAGGGACACAGAGACTTGTTTGTCAGTCTAAAGAGTGTTGTTTGTTAAGATAATGTGGTATATTTTTCTTCTTTAAGCTTGGCTTGCATTGGAAGTTGAGTAAACGGAAATGCGAAACTAGCAATATGATGGAATATGTAAGTATTGTTGAAGTTATCAGTATAGGTAGTCCTCAACTTACAACAGTTCATTTAGTGAACATTTGAAGTTACAATGGCACTGGAAAAAATGATTTACCGTATTTTTCGGAGTATAAGACGCACCGGAGTATAAGACGCACCTTAGTTTTTGGGGAGGAAAATAGGGGGGGGGGAAATCTGCCTACCAGGTATTCATCTGGCTAGCGTCCTTAGTCTCGTTAGCTTCAGCACATTATTTTATCCCCTGGTTAGGACTTAAAAAAACCTTCTTCGGAGAGAGTAACAATGAAAGAGCCTGCAAGCTGGTAAGAGCTGGGAAGATCATTAGCACCTGGTTAAGGCTAGAAAAAAACTTATTCGGAGCAAGTAGAGCAATGAAAAAAACCCTGCAAAGACTTAGGGCTGGAAAAACATTCTTCGGAGAGAGTAACAATGAAAGAGCCTGCAAGCCAGTAAGAGCTGGGAAGATAGTTAGCACCTGGTTAGGGCTAGGAAAAAACTTCGAAAAAGCTACATTCAAAGTATAAGACACACCCAAATTTTCAGCCACTTTTAGGGAGGAAAAAGGTGTGTCTTATACTCCGAAAAATACGGTATGACAGTTTTTCGCATTTATGACCACCCATGGTCAGGTGATCAAAATAAAGACACTTGGAAACTGACTCACATTTATGACCATTGTAGTGTTCTGGGGTCATGTGATCACCTTTTGTGACCTTCTGACAAGCAAAGTCAATGGGTAAGCCAGATTCACTTAACAACCGTGTTACAAATTTAACAACTGCAATGATTCACTTAACAAGTGGCAAGAAAGGTCGTTAAATGGGGCAAAATTCACTTAACAAATTTCTCACTTAGCAACAAAAATTAGGTGCTCAATTGTTGTAAATCAAGGACTACCTGTATCAGTTTCAAGGTATTACTTTCCCCTTCTGATTAATTCATTCCTGTCTTTCGTGACTAGAGACATGATTCTACTTTCTAGGAATATGTATGTGAATAATATATGTGTGTATGTATGTATGTATGTATGTATGTATGTATGTATGTATGTATGTATGACCGTCTTTCTCCAAAAAGACGACCCACCTTGAAAAGAAGCCCTATCACGTTTTTGAGCGCACGCAATCAAATTAAGCCCCACCCACAAAATTAGCCCTAATTAAGACCCCGCCCACCCTGGGGTGCAGGGGGTGGAGCGAGGCACACAGGTAAAAAAATAAGCTAGGGTGGGGATGGTGGGGTGGAGCTGCCCTACTTACCAGGCCTCGCACACCCCGACACCTGCCTCGCCTTCTTCTGCGGCCGCTTCTACAGGCACTTGTCGCCACTCGCACACATCGCCCCAGCCTCCGTTTTGCCTTCAGATGCCTACAGAAGGCATCTGTGCCTTCCGGCAGGCATCTGAAGGCAATATGGAGGCGGGGCAATGCATGTGAGTGGCGACAAGCAGCCACAGAAAAAGTAGGCCAGCAGCAGGCTCCTGCTGGGCGGGGCTGTCGGGGCCACTGCCGCGAGGTGAGTCAATAATTAGAACCCTCCAAAAAGAAGGCCTAGCTGTTTTTTCGGGGGTCAAAAGAAAATAAGACCCGGCCTTCTTTTTGGAGAAACACGGTGGGATATGCCTAGCATAGCACAGTCATTCATCTGAAAATGGAATCAACAGATACACTAATTTATAAAATCAAAGCTAGCTGCTAGCCAAGTTAGTATTATCTTTCCAGGTTTTAGTTAAATTCTACTCATTTGCTTCCATTTACAGTACTCACTTTGTAGCAGTTTAAGTACAGTAAGAAAATATGTCTTCTCCCTTTTTTAAAGATATAATTTTTATTAAATATTTTAAGGAGGGAAGATTAAAAACTAATTAAATTAATTTAAGAAAAAGAAAGAAATCAAAGAGAAAGCTAAAAGTACAAATAAGGGGACAAAAGTAATACAAAAATAGAAAAAAATTATCAAGAAATAACTTTCTTCTTTGTAGCAGTTATAGCTAAAATTTTAAATTTACCTCTTGCTTATGGTCATATCTCTCTTCTTTCTATAATATAGAAACCATAATAAGTTCATTTTTTCTGTTACACAGAAAGTCCATAAGGGTTTTCCAGTCAACAATAAACATAGATATTGTCTTTTTTTAAACAATCAAATAAGTCACTTTAGCCATCATAGTAGGTTTCATCATCTTCACCAATCATTCCTCCATTGTGGATAGTGCCAAAACTTTCCATCTTTGAGCATACAATAATCTCATGGCAGTTATCACTACATAAACAATGTTCCATGACTTTTTCCCCACTTTTGTCCATCAGTCCTAAAAGAAAGAGCTCTGGTCTCAATTATGTTAATCTTTAAAGTCCTTTGAATAAGTACCGTATTTTTTGGAGTATAAGACGCACTTTTCCCCCTCCTAAAAGAGGGTGAACAGTTGGGTGCGTCTTATACACTGCATGTAGTCACGACCACCCACTGGCCCCCACCCTTTGGCCTCCGTGCGTTGCATTTTATACCTGTTCCAGGATGCAGGGATTGCCACAGACCATCTCCCCAAAAACGGAGCTTTTGGAGGCTGCAAAGGCAACTCCTCTCAAACGGAGCTCTCAAATGGAGCTTTTGGAGTGTGAAAAAGCAAGGCGCAGAGGCCAAAATGGCCACCCGGAACAGCTGCTGCCTTGTCGGACCGGTTCTGCGCTTTGCCTGCTGTACTCACTGGAGCGCCCTGCGACGATCAGCTGCATTTTTGAAGCTGCGTATCTGCCCACTCGCACGCGATTGCTAAAGTTCACCTCTGGGAACAGCTGATTGGGGATATTCTGGGAGGCTGATCCACCCGCCAATCAGCTGCTGGTGGTGAATCAGGCTGTTTGCTAAGTAGCTTTTATACATGTCCACCAATATGTCAAAATTAATGTTTCCAACATAAATTTTAAGTGCCTTTATACAAGCGGCCTTCTGTCTGCCACACAGTTCTTTGTTTACATGGCGGCTATATACGTTTGATTGACACATGCACAAGGAAACCTGTACGCATTCTGAATAATGTCAAAAGTGCCAGCTGATTTTCTTTTGAATTTGTCTGCACTATGTTGGTCATTGTCCTTTCTTATCTTAGTTTATTAAAATTTATTCTCCAAAGCACCTGAGGGTAGAGCAAGAAGCAATGGGTGGAAACTAAACAAGGAGAGAAGCAACTTAGAACTAAGGAGAAATTTCCTGACAGTAAGAACAATAAGTGGAACGGCTTGCCTCCAGAAGTTGTGAATGCTCCGACACTGGAAGTTTTTAAAAAGATGTTGGATAACCATTTGTCTGAAGTAGTGTAGGGTTTCCTGCCTAAGCAGGGGGTTGGACTAGAAGACCTCCAAGGTCCCTTCCAACTCTGTTACTATTACTATTACTAAATACAAAAAAAAATCAGAATAAATATCTCTAAACTAGCTAGAATTATTTACTTCGGTTAAAATAAGTACTTAAGTGAATATCACCATGGCCCTGGAGGATATTGAAGGACCCATCACTTGTGTTTAGATTTGTGGATTTCAATAGTGACTTGTAATCAAAACATGTTGAAAAAAGTACTATAGCACTCTTGGGATTCTAAATGGATGAGTTAAGATTTTCCTCACTGCTTTTATGAAAATGTGCTCAGATCTCTTCTGTATCAAATTACTTGCTGCTTTTTATGTTAAAAAAAAAGCTAAGTAACTTCGAATTGAATTAGAACATAGAATCACAGGGCCGGAAGGGACTCAGAGGTCTTCTAGCCCAATCCCTTGGCCAAGGCAGGAATCCTTATTCCATCCCAGACAAATCGTTGCCAATCTTTTCTTGAAAACCTCCAGTGATGGAGCAGCCACAGCTCCAGGAGGCAAGCTATTCCATTGATTAATGTTCTCACTGTCAGAAATTTTTTCCAGTGGAATTGGTTCCACTGAACCTGAGCTGCAGAGTACTCACCGGACTCCCATCAATAGCAAGTCCAATGTGGACATGCACAAAACTTCAGCAGATTGTCAAACAAGTTTCATCTTGCCTTTTGGGGGAGGTTTGCTCTTTTGATGATAGATAGGCTTTCTTCTTCCTCATTAAATAGTATTGACGAGCTGAGCTGTTAACCTGAACAAGGAAGTATCTATCCCAAGATTTAAACCTGAGTTGTTGGTGCCACCTAGGGGAAAGTCAACCCATGGAAACCAAACAACTATCTGGAATCCAACCTCTTCTTGCAACTGAAAACTATCTCATCAAACTCTGTTAAGAGAAGCCAAGCCCCCTTTTCCTAACATAATATGTATTGAATGATGATCTTGAATTTTTAATGTTAGGGGAGAATGTTTTGTTATGGTTAGAAGTTCCAAGGTTATAGAGGGCTTGATTTACCAAGATCCCAGGTGTAATTGCTGGTAGGAGGGAAAAAGATCCTTTTCTGAAATTTCAATCTCGGTAAACCAGACTGAGAGAGGTGAGCCCCAACATGGCACAGAGCAACTCCCCACTCTGGCCACGAACCCCGGCTTCTAAAATTTCCTGACATTCACAGAAGAGCTGAATTGCTTAATGTTTCTTTTGTTTCTCCCTTTTTATAGGTAATACTCATAGAATTCTTACCAAAATACCCTATATTTCGACCTGACTGAGGAGCAGTATTACCTTTCAGTGTTACCTGTCACATCCTACCTGTAGTGCCTTGTAAGGGATATTGAAAAGAAGATTATCTACTTGGCTCTAATATTGTTTTTGAAAAAGTGTTCGTCAGTAGAGTATCTTCATTGCTGTGTTACTTTTTTTTAAAAAAAGAAAAAACTGTTTGCACTTTCTAAAAAGGTTGCGATGCTAAGCCTTGTTTGTGCAGTCCCGAGGCATAATATACTTGATGAACATGATCACCATGGAGATAATCTTATATCAGTGCTGCTTGTAGTCTTGTTCTGACATCCTGCCTTATTCATTTCCAAAACTCAGACTTGCAAACACGCTCCCTGGCTCTGTGTAACCCGTGTTCTCCAGGTGTGCTGACTGGGACTCCTGGAGGTTGTAGTCCTGACACATCTGAAGGGCACCAAGAAGGGAGGAAAAATTGCATCTTCGGGCACTTTGAATTCTTGACAGGAATTATCAAGGTTAGCATACACTAATTAATATCCTACGTTATCTGTATTGATGATCTGCTTTGTCCGAGATTAACAACGAACAGCAGTGCTATCGTCTTTCATTTGCAAAGTTGCTCATTTTTCTTTCTCTTTGCTGGGGGTGGGGTGGGGGGGAGGGGAAGGGTTGGGTATGTAAATATTACCTCATTGTATAATATAAAGTGTGGTATTACGCCAAGGTTTACGAATTGTGATATACCGCCAATGGCTTTGCATAGCTTTGTTACGATTGATGTTGTGCGTATCTTTCAGATTGTATTGGCCATTTATGTGCCACATGGTGAAGCCATGAGGGCTTTGTAGATGCTACTGAAAGTTGGACTCAGGTGCGGTTTGTTAAGCAAACATAAAGATGCATTGTAATTCTTGCTCCATGAAATTGCTAGTAAAAAATAAAGATGTCATTCCTTGAATTGATGTGTAACCCAAAGACCCCAAAGCCCATAAGAGCCCCTGGCTTAAGCACAGCAGGCCTCTAATCAATTCTGACAGAAAACTGGCAGAAATTCAAAGGAAGTTGGGGATTATTGGGACCCCAATAATTGACGGATATTTTTTTAAAAAGGGCTCGGTGGCCTACATTTTCATGTTAGTCTATCAGTGTTTCTAACCATGGCAACTTGAAGATGTGTGGAAGTCCAGACATCTTTAAGTTGCCAAGGTTGAGAAACACTCGTCTGCCTATCTGACGTTTAGATCATTTCCATGTCTCTGCTCTTAATATCACATTTCTTTCAAATATGTTGGGCTGCAATTCCTTTTAACATTCGTAAGATTGGATCCAGTCCTGCCGTTTGACAAACGTAAAGTATTACACCAAAATCTGCATGATGAAAGTATTTCTGAAATGGCAGGAAACTAAAACCTGCTCTCAAGGTCAGTATTTTGAGATCCTCCCATTCTAAGGCTGTGTGCCAATAGTTTCTCATCTGGGTGCCTTTCCTGCTGTTTGGTTATAATTAAGAGATTATAGAAGTAAATTAGTTAGGATAGAGTTCCAGAAATCAAGAACCACAAAATTCATCTGATATACTGTACATCTGCTTGACTCATGTTCTCGGTTTCGATACTGTAGTTCTTTCAGTCGGTGCTTTTTAATGATTATGTAGCTAAAACGTTAAGAGAATTGAGAATATTTGTGATTTTAGTTGTTTGCGTTTGCAAACCCCGTAACAAGCAAGTTTAGTCTGACGGGTAGCAAGATTTGTGCATCCGAGCTCCAGTATAAATAAGCACCTTCTCATTAATTCAACTGTTGTGGACATTACAGTACATGCATCTTTCCTGTAACTTTGTACATCATGCATGCACAGAGTTGCCCATCATGATTAGGTAAATGGGAAAGCCGCTGGGTGCTGGGTGCATGCATCACAAAATACCCATGGAAATATCGCCTCAAAAACTTCATTAGCAGGTTATAAATTCAACCCATTTGCCAGTTTGCAAACTGGAGCTTTGAATTGCTATTTTCTTCTCCAAGTCTCGTGTGAGAACTATAGAATAATTAAAGAAAAAACAATCATCCATACAACTTTTTGGCTGCATATCTTGGATTGTAAGGCTTGTAGACTCATAAGAGAGTTGAAGAGCAACACAAACTTTCCTAAGACAATATGACGTGTGGTGAAGTTGAGCCTGTTCTTTCACAAATAGTGTTAAAAATCCTGCCTTGCTGAAAAAGTTACTCTAGCATGTGTTACTTATGTTGTGGTTACTGAGTTATGTTGCAAGGTATACATACTCCAGTTAGGTTGTTACTGAGGCAAGAGCAGCTTCATTTGAGTGTTACCCCACAGATCCTCCTTGCCCTCATCCAAGCAAAGTCTCCTTTGATAGGTCTTCAGCACTTTCTGAAAACCCCTTGCACCTTCCAAGCCAGGTTTGCTTGGATATTTTATGTCAATATTCTTTTAATCATTGTGCCAAGAAACATTATGGCTTCTCCCATCCTATCAGTGTCTAAATGCAACACTTAATACCTCCTAATCCAGATGTAGGAATTATCTGTCTCCACCATGACCATCCTTCCCAGCATACTAGGTGGAAGCAGCTTCCGTAGGCATGAATGGGACTGACTTCCAGCTCAACTTTTCTTTTCTTTGTAGAATTAATTATGTAGTTAAAAAATACTTCCCATTTTTACACTCTGTAGATTACAGAGGTCCCCAAACTTGGCAACTTTAAGACTTCTGGACTTCAACTCCCAGAATTCTCCAGCCAGCATAGTTCGCTGGAGAATTCTGGGAGTTGAAGTCCACAAGTCTTAAAGTTGCCAAGTTTGGGGACCTCTGCTGTAGAATCCCAGTCTTTTTTTGTTAAAGGGGCCATACTTGCATCTTTCCTCAGGTATGCAAGTGCCAAATAAGATGTGTCTACTGCAGCAAATGTGGCTCAGTGTTGTTGGTTGGTAATGAATGGTTAACGTGTTGTGACACTTTTACTGTTTTCCAAACTCTGTGCTTTGGGCAAATCTAGCTTCAAAGGCCTTCAAAGTAGGGGCCTTTTTAAAGGAAGTGTAAGTTCCCCATTCCTGCCCCAGGATTCATCAGCAGTGGAATATGGGAAACAGGTCCTTTCCCTTTGCCCTAAGGCTGCAAGAAGTGATGAAAAGCTGCTGTTTGTTCCTGTAGCTCTTGAGATGTCATATCAAATGGTCTGGTATTCCGACAGTGTTCTGTGTTGATCAGGCGTGTAGATTATATAAATATGTAAAAGACTGTAAAATAGAGCAGCGGTTGCCTTAAAAGTAAATAACACCTGAGCCCAATTCTTGAAGAGGCAAATTCATCTTAAGAGTGGTTTCTGTCATTCTGTCTTGAAAAATGCATTCAGAATTTGGGGAGCTCGTAGAAAATTTGGAAATACAGCTCCTTATTTTCTCCCATGGCTTTGTGCCAATTCTTCTTTTCTGACACTCAGCAGTCCAGCTTTGAATTACTTCTTCCATGATCCCTTCAAGATGGCCATTACAAGATTTGAAATCACTTTTCTTTTTATTTTGTAGGCTTCTAGTGGGGGAGGGGTGGAGAAAGTGTCTGGAATTGTTCAAACAAAGCAAAGAACACAGAGAATTGAATTCATTTTTAGATTGTATTTCTTTGATAGAATGGAAAACCCCAAGCAGTGAGTCCTGACTTTATACCTTTGATTCCTAAGAAAGTTAAGAGTTCATTATAAAATGTCACAGGGTTTATATCATATGCATAAATGCTCTCCCCTTCCCCCCAAAACACTAGTTTGCCGAGAAGTAGGTTACTACATTAATGCTTTCTCCCAATTTATTCCGTCCTATATACAAAGATTGCTAATGTAGGAGAATGTTTATGGGTATAACATTCCACGTTTTGTGTGATGAGTAAATTGGTAATTAATTTTACCTATTGTGCAAAATTGGGAAACAAAGATAAGTATGAGAGTAGTGTAATTCTTGCACACTTCTGCAAAACTCCAAATGAATGGAACATCCCTCGTGCCAATGTATTATGTTGTAAGCATTCTTTATTCTGTCTCATTCCAAACCTCAGAAAAGTTTTCAATAAATTTATCACTAATAAATTTAGCCATCCATTTTCTTGTCTTGATTAAACACACAATTTGTATGCTTAACTGTGAATATTGTATTTTAGTATGCTAATTAATTGCATTAGCCTGAAAATATTAGCATTGAGCAATAAGATCTTAAGTGTTGATATTCAGTGTAAATATTTAACAGTTTAGGAAACAATGTTGTCTAATACATTCATACTTTGCAAGTTTTGTGAATTTTTGTTTATGGCTATAACCATAATTTGTAAATCCATGAAGCTTCCTTATTAATCTGTATACATTTTAATTATGTTTCCTTACACTTTATGAAGTAATAGCCACTTTTTTTAATAGGACCTCATGCCTTGAAGATTTTGTAAAAAAAATAAATGCTTAAATAACTGTTGTGGGTGTAATTTCATGATATGGCTTTTCACCTATACAGCTATACATATATATAGCTTTCCACATGGGAAATAGCTCATTTGCATTTCACTTTTAAACAAAAGCACAGTTCTCTAAGCTTGCTTTCTCAGCATCCTTAAGGGCTTCAAGCTGTATCTAGAGAACAATTGCACTGATATTTTAGCCACACATACCTACTTCCCTTTAAAGTTGTGGGTGTAGTCCCCCAAAAACGTGGCTTATGGTGGCTTTGGTTCAGTTTGAACCCTGCAAACAATTCCTCTTCCCCCTTCTTTGGAAAAGCAGAATCAAGCCTTCCTAAGTATTTTCTGTGTTCTTGAAGATAAACATCTAGGTAGCACAGTGGCCTCCTTCCCATAGTCAACATTCAAGAATCCATGGCATCCTTATTACTCCATGGGATGTGCAAGACTAATCAACCATGAGATAAACCTGGCTTGTAGTCCTTCAGCTCTAGAACCAGCATGAGGAAAGACTGGAGTTGCAAGCACAACATCTGGAAGATGCTGCTGCCTGAGGGGTCTATTTTTCACTTGCAGAAGATCAACACCTTTTTCATGCTTGGTGCAGAGCTGAACCTGGTTCTCCCACATTTAGCCTGATACTCTCACAAGTTCTTCCCACAACTGCAGGCCTTCCTATGAAATTCCCATGATGCACAGCCAACACGGGAGCGGTTGACCAGCTAGAGACCCAAGGAAAGCTAGTGAATCGGGAGGTAGAACCAGGAGATGGAAGAACATCTAGGTTCAGTCACAGCTAGAGACCTAAACCTGGTCTCGACCATTAAGTTGTATTAGTACCTGGACATGGTATGGTCCCTGTAATGTTACTGATTTCTTGACTAGAAATTTCTTCCATGGTAGAATGTGAATAGGGTGTATGGAATTAATTGGCCAGGCAAATGTAACACCCAACATAAGCTCATTTGCAGGTCAGTTGATCATGAGAACGCAGCCAGAGTGAATTGGAATTTTCTTGCAGCATCTCCTACTGTGTCTCAGCTTTGCAGCAGATTCTGAAGCGGAGGGCCTGGGGCTTCACTGGGGGGGGGGTCCCTTGTGCCCCAAGCCAAGCATCAGGCACCCTCATGGTCCCTCAAATCTCAGTGCAGCTTCCCTCCGGAGTTTCAAGCCAGGAACTGGGTTTGGCAGACACTGCTGCCTGTTTTGGTTTGATAAGATTTGGCCTCTTCAAATATAGGTACTCCTTTACTGACAATCACAATTGAGCCCCAAATTTCTGCTGCTAAGCAAGACATTTGTTAAGTGAGTTCTTGCCACAGTGGTTAAGTGAATCATTTTAGTTAAGTTAGTAACACAGTTGACTTCCCCATTGACTTGGCTTGTCAAAAGGTCTCAAAAGGAGATCAAGTTGTCCCAGCACAGTGCAACTGATAAGTACATACCAGTTGCCAAGCATCAAATTTTAATCACATGACCATGGGAATGCTACAACAGTAAGTGAAAACTGATCATCAGTCACGTTTTTCAGTACCGTTGTAACTGAATGGTGGCTAAATGAATAGTTGTAAGTCAAGAACTACCTGTAAACCATTTACATCTGATGTAGGATCAGGTAGTTTTAGAATGTAAAAAAATGGTTCAAGTTTGCCTTAAATCGATTTCTAGGCTCTGCCCACCCAGTTTTCTTTTGGACAACCATTTGTCTCAAATAGTGTAAGGTCTCCTGCTTGAGAAGGAGGTTGGACTAGAAGACCTCCAAGGTCCCTTCCAACTCTGCTATTCTGCAATAAAATGGAAATCGATAGAATTTCGACTTCACCTACATCCCTGCAATCACCTAGTGGTCTCCCATCCTAGCGCTACTGTACCGAAATCCTTCCCAGCCTTTTCCCCTGAGCACTCAAGGCCGACTAGCAGCAGCCTGAAGGTTTGGAGTGAAGCAGTCCCCCCCCCCCAGCTAAAACATGCTCCAGACTCATCCTCCAAAGGGAAATCCGGAGACGCCAGTCCAGCTTCTCAATCTCCCTGTCTTCCCGCAGAGCAGGCAAAGGTGCCATCTGACATCAGGTCGCCTCACCCAAATTCCCGCAAAGCCCCCTAAGGCGAGATCAGCGGAGGGGCTGCCCGGTCGCTCCGAATCCACGAGTCCGTCCAAGAAAGGAGTTTGCACCTGGGAACGCCAATCCCGGGTTGACAGAATAACCAAGTTGGAAGGGTCCTTGGAGGTCTTCTAGTCCAACCCCCTTCCCGAGCAGGAGACCCATTTGTCTCTTGAAAGCTTCCAGTGATGGAGCCCCCACCACTTCTGGAGGCAAGCCGTTCCACTGGTGAATTCTTCTCCTCCGTTCCAGGTTGCAGATGAGCCACCTGGCCCCGTTGGCGCAGCCGGCCACCCCGGAGCCCATGGCGCGGGCCCCAAGCGGCGGCTCTGCCCAGTCCCGGGCAACCCTCAGCTCGGCGGCGCGCTCGGGCTGGTTGGGTCCGCGGGGCGCTAGGACCTGGCCGCTCTCTCGCTGCAGGAGCCGCCGCCGCCGCCGCCGCCGCCGCCGCCTCCCTCTCCCGGCCTGGGCGCCGCCGGCTGCGGCTCCCCCGCCGGAGCTGGGCTCTTTTTGTGGCGAGGGAGCGAGCGCGCGGCCGGCGGCGGCTGGTGCGGGGCCTCCGGGGAGCAGCCGAGAAGGGCGAGCGGGGATGGCGGCGGCGGCGGCGGCGGCGGCTGCAGGGGCGCTTTAGCCCGGCGGGGCTGCCGCAGCGAGCGCTCGGTGCAGGATGCAGCAGCCGGGGCGGCGCTGAGCCCGGCCGGCTGTCCCTCTGGCTGCAGGCGCGCCCCCGGCCCCGCCATGGCCACCGACCTGGAGCCCGCGGCCGGGCAGCTGGAGGCGGCGGAGGACGAGGAGCACTGGCTCTACGGAGGTGGGCGCGACGGCGGGGCCGGGCACAGGCCGCCGCTCTTCCGCGCTGGGCAGGGGGCGAGTCCCGGGCTGCCTCCCCCGCCGGGCGTTGCCGCGGAGCATCGGGAGGTTGGAGCGCTTTGCACTTTGCTCTCCGGACAATGCTGCTCGCCGGGCCGGCCTTGGTTGGGGATGATGGGATTGGCCGCCCGGCGCGTTGGAGGCAGGGCTGCCGGGCACTCCGCCGCCGCCCCCTCGGTGGGAGTCCGGAGGAAGAGCGGGCCGGGGGCTTCTCTGAGCAAGGGCGACCCCCGGGGGCAGGAATGCGCGGGCCGGGGATCTCCGCCTCGGGGATGCTCCGCGCGAGGGGGGAACGAAGGCATCGCGGGTCCGGTGAGACCCCCAAGGGGCAGGGGAGGGTTGGGAATAGAACAACACAACAGCAGGGTCAAAGCCTTTGGGAATCGGAACAAGTGGGGAGGGCTCCAGGCCGCTGCCCGTGCCCCCCCCCCCTGCAGAAGATGGGATCTGCTGCCTTGAAAATATTTCAGTCTTTTCTTTAACAGAATCAGAGAGTTGGAAGGGACCTTGGAGGTCTTCTAGTTCAACCCCCTGCTCAAGCAGGAGACCTCTATACCATTCCAGACAAGTGGCCGTCCAGTGGCCACTTTCAGAAGAAGCAATTGATCGTTCTCAGTGATTCACACTTGGGCTGGGTTTACACAACAACTTGGACCTCAAAGTAGCCAACCCCATTTTCATCCAGGCTGTTGTGTGATCCTGACCTCTTCTCTCATGTGAACCAAGACATGGGATTGATAAAACCAGGTTTTACCTTAGGATGAGTCAGTGCTGCGGGGCTCTCCAAACTTGACAAGACTTGTGGCCTTTAACTCCCAGACTTTTAAGACTTGTGGCCTTTAACTCCCAGAATTCCCCAGCTAGTATGGCTTGCTGGGGATTTCTGGGAGTCGAAGTACAAAAGTCTCAAAGTTGCCAAGTTTGGATACCCCTGCTTTAAAGTAAGGAAGTAAAAACTCACCTGAGCATTCAGGAAGACTCTCCCCAGCCTCTGGCAAGGTCCACTAGTCCAACCCAGATTGATCATATTATCTGTCAGTTGTAGATGAATGAAGGATGGGGTTTCCTGTCCCATGGGGGTTACAGTATAATTTGATAGGAAAGTGAGCAGCAAGGAGAAGTCCAGGAATGGAAGGAGAGCTTAAACTTTAAGGCAGAGGTCTTCAAACTTGGCAACTTTAAGACTTGTGGACTTCAACTCCCAGAGCTCTCCAGCCAGCTGGCTGGAGAATTCTGGGAGTTGAAGTCCACAAGTCTTAAAGTTGCCAAGTTTGAAGACCTCTGCTTTAAGGGGTGGTTGGAGAATTTACATTCAGGTGGGTTGACACCTCCCTAGAGTTAATCACAGGAAACGATGCTTAAGTGGACTTCAAAAAACTCTGGGGAGGTTATAAGGAGGGGTTGGGAGAGGTGGCTTGCCATGGGGGACAGTTCTAGAATAGGGGGAAGCATGGCCTAGTGGATGGCCCTTCAAAGAGAACAGAACTTCAGGTGAGGCAGCTGCATGACCTGCCTGGTTGGGACATTCAGGCCCAACTGCTTGTCAAAATTGAAGTGCCTGGTGGGAAAAAAAGGAAGATGCCTCTTCCAAGTAAGTAATTCAAACAAAACTTGTGGTATTACTAACTAGGGGATTCAAAAGATTGAATTCATGCTTGCCCAGAATGGGGTGGTAGAAAGGCCAGGCCATGGGAACCGTCTGGACAGGACTTCCAGATGAAACCAAATGGTGGACTTTCATAACTACACAGTATGTTAAAAGAATGTTCGTTTTCATTGTGATTTCAGAAATTCAGGGAGAGCTGGCAAGAATGGGGATTCTTTTGTGTTCTCATTGTATTAACAGCTGGGAGTCAATTTGTGGGTTTTCAATACAGTCGTTTAATGTTAAACCAGGTTTCCCAACCTTGACAACTTTGAGACCTGTGGAATTCAACCCCCAGAATTCCCCAGCCAACCATTGTGGACTTTAAATCCCAGAAATCCCCAGGCAGCCATTGCTGACTGAGGAATTCTGGGAGTTGAAGTCCACAGGTCTTAAAGTTGCCAAGGTTGGGAAACCCAGCATTAAACCATGATTTAAAGTTAGGTGCATAAGCAAAAGAAGAAGAAAACACTAACCCCATACTGAGCAAAGTTTTAGTTCTCTTCTTAAAGGTACCAAAGAAACGGTTCCATTTAGAACTGTGCTTTAGCATCGTGCCTGAATTCAGTCAGAGGCTTCATTTAGCCCTCAAAGCTCAGCCATTCAATACAGCAGGGGTCCCCAACCTTGGCAACTTTAAGACTTGTGGACTTCAGCTCCCAGAATTCCTCAGCCAGCTATGTTGAAGAGCTCTGCAGTACAGTATAGGTAGTCCTTGACTTTCAAACATCCATTTAGTGACCATTCAAAGTTACAATGGCACTGAAAAAAAGTGACTTATGACTGTTTTTCATCCCCGGGGTCACATGATCAAAATTCGGACATTTGGCAACTGGTTCCTATTTATGACGCTTGCAGGGTCCTTGGGACGGGTGATCATCGTTTGTGACCTTCTGACAAGCAAAGTCGGTCGGGAAGCCAGATTCATTTAACAGCCGTGTTACTAACTTAACAGCTGCAGTGATTCACTTAATGGGGCAAGAAAGATCATAAAATGGGGCAAAATTCACTTGAAAACTGTTTTGCTTAGGAACGGAAATTTTGGGCTCAATTATGGTTGTAAGTCGAGGACTACCTGTAATTCGGTATTTGGAATATTAAATTAAGAATGTGAAACGAAAAGGTAATCCTTGTTTGACTGCAAGGTGATTTTTATTCTTAGACTATTCCGTTTATTCGGCTTTATCAGTCCCAACAGATTATTATAAGGATACACAGCTTTATATTCTTGGTGGAAACATACAGGGATTCAAACGTTTCTGGGGCATTGTAGGCTTTGTAAAATTAGTGCAGCAAATTCCAGTAGTAACATGTTGGTGCTTTGGGTGTGAACGTGTGGTTCAGAAGTAGCCTTGTGGATCCGTCTCTGCAGATCTAGTTGAGTTAGAGCTGCAGAGCTAAATAAACATGGATAAAATTGGGTCATGGAATCAAGTTATGCAGTATTTTAGGCTAAGGAACATGTTGCAGACACTTCTCTATTTTTCTGGGGAGGGAGGTTGTTTTTAAAAAGATATATGCAGTCAGTGGCGTTTAATCAATAGGCAGATTATCTAAGAACATAGAGAACAAATTAATGTGGAAGATCAGATTTGAGTTTCTTAAGGTTGGGAGTTAACAAGTATGCTTGTCTAATGTTTAAACTGCTTTAGTTCCCAGATGTTACTATGATAAAGAATAACGGAATAGAATAACAGAATAATAGAGTTGGAAGGAACCTTGGAGGTCTTATAGTCCAACCCCCTGCACAATATGCCATTCCCTACAACGTCTGTCCAATCTTTTCTTAAAAACTTCCAGTGTTGGAGCATTCACAACTTCTGAAGGCAATTTGTTACACTGATTAATTGTTCTAACTGTTAGGAAATTTCTCCTTAATTCCAGGTTGCTTCTCTCCTTGATTAGTTTCCATCCATTGCTTCTTGTCTTGCCTTCAGGTCCTTTGGAGAATAGGCTGACCCCCTCTTCTCTGTGACAGCCCCTTAGATTGGAACATAGCTATCATGTCACCCCAGTCCTTTTCTCCCTTACACTAGACATACCCAGTTCCTGCAACCCCATTCCTTGTATGTTTTAGCCTCCAGCTCCCTGATCATCTTTGTTCTTCTTCTCTGCACTCTTTCTGGAGTCTCAGCATTTTTTTAATATTGTGGCAACGAAAACAATATTCCAAGTGTGATCATACGAAGGCATAAAGTGCCTTATTTATTTATTTATTTTGTGAGATTTATATACCGCCTCACAGTGCAAGCACTCTCTAAGCGGTTTACACCAGTAAGCAATTTATATTTATATTGCCCCCAACAATCTGGGTCCTCATTTTACCTACCTCAGAAGGATGGAAGGCTGAGTCAACCTTGAGCCGGTGAGATTTGAACCGCTGACCTGCGGATCAGTGTCAGCTAAAGTGGCCTGCAGTACCTGCCTCTAACCGCTGCGCAACCTCGGCTTCCTTACACTTCATGTGATCTTGATTCTGTCCCTCTGTTAATGCAGTTTAGGACTACATTGGCTTTTTGGGCTGCTGCAGCACAGTGCTGGCTCATACTTAAGTGATTGTCCACTAGGACTCCAAGATCCCTTTCGCAGTTACTGGTATTGAGCCAGGGGAACAAGAATGAAATATGGCTGCTCTCTGTCCCTTTCAGAACAAAAAGTGTCTTCGTTACATTTTAAACTGCTAACTCCTATCTCTCGATCAGGAGTCTCAGCCAGACGTAAAATCTTCATCAGCCTATATTTGGGGTTTCCTGGCAGTCATCAAGAGTGACTTTTATGCTCTATTTTTTAGCAATGTTATTTCAGACTTTAAAACTGTTGGTGTGATGATACTCCCTAGTTAGCCAGGTGTTTCTAGACATATACCAACAAAAAGCTATCCAGTTTTGTTTCCTTGGGTAATGTAAACCATAATACATCTCTTGGATGGTATCATAAATAACATTCTGGGGACCTTTAGAACTTTACTTGGATAAATAGGATTTTTCTTTTCTTTTTTAATGTGCTTAGGTTATTATAGTGGCACAGACAGTGTTGAAGCCTATTGGTTCCAGGTCTCTATTAAAAGAATGTTAAGGACTGAGTCATCAGGCCATGTGTTACTCTTGAGAAGATGCAACCCAGTCTTTGGTTTTGCACATATGCCATCAGTGCAGAGTTTCCGTCCTTTTTTATTTGAAGCAGAAGTGCTTTAAATAAACAAAGATAGGTAATTGAAGCCAGAATGAACTAATGGCACAATAAGAGCAAATCTCTCCAGTGAACTATTTAAACAGGCACAGCACTTAAGGAGGGAGAAACATGTTGTATAGAGGAAGTGAACTGTCATACATGCCATCACAATCAAGAGGTGATTTTTCAGGCTGTTTGTCAGATCAATACTAAGGAAAATGCCACTTCCTTGGCATCTGCTTGATTGGAACTGTTGCTATTATCCCGGTATAGTAAATGTGAATTTTATGCTGTTCTCTGAGCTTCTTGTTTGCCTGCAGACATTTCGTTACCCAACTAGGTAACATCATCAGTGCAAGAGAATGTAGAGTTTGCCCACTGTTTATGTATAGTAGCTTGCCCTACCAGGGTTAGTGGGGTTATGGTTTTGCTCCCTCCAAGTTCCTTGATTAGAGTATTATGAGCTGAAGTGGTGCAGTGGTTAAATGCTGCGACTGCAGCTGACTGCTAGTTCAGCAGTTCAGCTGTTCAAATCTCACTAGGCTCAAGGTTGACTCAGCCTTCCATCCTTCTGAGGTCGGTAAAATGAGGACCCAGATTGTTGGGGGCAATATGCTGAACTCTGTAAACCGCTTAGAGAGGGCTGTAAAGCACTATGAAGCGGTATATAAGTAAAGTGCTATTGCTATTGCTATTTTCTGCTTGATAGTTCAGTGTTGGTCCCTGCTTAACTGGCTTATCTCTATGTGTCTATTGTGTCAGTCATCCATAGACACAGAGACACAATAAACATGTGTCAGACATCCATAGAAACACAGACAAAATAAAATAAATGTGTCAGCCATTCATAGATACATAAACACAATAAACATGTGGTAGCCACCACATAGACAGAGGGGTCTAGGACAACTCATTGTGGTTAACTTGCCGCAGCCACCTTGCCGCGGGACAGTTCAACACTGTATTAATAATTTCATGTGGTTCCATCAAAATTAATTTAACTTTCGTTGAATTGTCCTGCAGCGAATTGACCATGGCAAGTTGTCCCATTCTGTAGACAGAGATAAGCCACATTTACACAGCATTTAAAAGAGACAATAAAAAGTAAGAAGGTAACAAAAAGAACTCAAAAAGAAGAAAACACATCCTCTCCTGCAGCCAACACCCAAATAAGCAAGAATTAACACAGACAATCAACCCAGCAGAAAACAGCATCTTAATTAGGGAACTACCACAGGGAAACCTACCCCACAGGGTAAGCTACTGTATATAAATAGGCAGCAAACCCCACACTCATTCTCACTGATGATGTTACCTAGTTGGGTGATGAAATGTCTGCAAGAAAACCACCAAGCTCAAGAGAGCACCAAGGACTCCACAGTTCAACCCTGAGCTACAAATATTCTCTTCTAGTGGAAGCATGAGTTCTATTTTGCAGAAGTTTTAAAGAGTTTCTACTGCACAGAGAGGGGGGGGGGCTTACTAGCCTTACATGAGTGAGGCATGCAGATCCATTTTTGTATGAACATAAATTATACAACCAGCCTGCTAATATCAAAATAGGCCACAGATCAAAATTCATGTGCATCCTCTTTGCCCAAGAAATGTGATGTAGGAAACACTCTGAATGTGGCTTCCTCCCTGATTTCTAAGTAAAAGTAATTATGAATGACCTTTCTGAGGTGTGACTCCTTACCAACCCTCAGAATCAGTGGAGTCCAGGCACAGGTTGAGAAGGACGATGGGTTCTGTTGCACTGGCTGCAGAAAACTTCCCTGACTGCCCATTTGCCAATCCTGCAGTTGGAAGATCCCCAATTCAGGTTTCTGCTAGATGCAGGAATCCAAATTAAAGCATCCCCTACAGAAAGATGTCCAGTCTCTGTCCAAACACAACCCAGCAAAAGGGAGCCGATCGCTTTGCTTGGTCGCTGCTTCTACTGCCAAATTCCTCTCCTCACTTATCCTTGGAATGTTTTTCCAATATTCAACTGGCATTTGCTTTCTTGCAAATTGAGAGTGTTGTTCTGTCTCCTGATCTGGGATGATCTGGATGTTAGGAAATCCTGGAGGTTGTAAATACAACAAAATATTTTGGAGAAAGCAGCAGCAAAACACTTCCTTGTGGCTGCCAAGAAAACTCCATGGAAAAGTTCCTGAAGTCATCAGGGTTGAGTCAACTCAAAGGAGACTTCAAGAAGGATTGGTGCTTGGGGGTCACTGTAGTTAGAAGAAGAGAGACATCAGCTAGCAATAGACGGAGTACAGGAGTCTAGGAAACTAACTGCTCCTTCTCGCTCACTTTTTGGTCCACATCCCACCACCCATATTCCCTATTCCATCGTAATTGGTCAATAGGAACACCTCATAAGACTACACTCAGTTCTTTTTTACAAATGTTTCAGGATTTATCTTTGCCTTTAATTAGTATTTGTCTTTCTCCCTATTTTCAGATGACAATGTTAAGCCAGAAGATGGACCAATATCTGGGTAAATCTTCAGTTTTTTTCATTTAGAACCAAACATATTTAGGTCAGGTGGCAATCTTCTGTAACATGATGCTCTTCAGATCTGTTGGACTTCAATCTCCATAACACCCGGCAAGCTTTTGCCACTCTAATTGAACATCATAGCACAGTGATGGCTAACCTTTTCCAGAGCGAGTGCCCAAAGCGTGCGTGCTCAAACCCCCCAAATGCAATTCATGTGGCCTCCGCACATGCACCCCGCCCCCTGTGCATGCATGCCCCTGCATGCGTCCCATCCCGCCCCCGCGCATGTGTGCCAGAGATCCGATGACCAGCTGGCCAGTGGGAGGCGCTCGCGCATGCACGGTGGAGCTGAACTAGGGTGACAGCTCGCCTGCCCACAGAGAGGGTGCTGCATGCCACCTGTGGCATGTGTGCCATAGGTTCTCCCATCATGGTCATAGCATATAACATTTATATATAAATGCTGTATTTCTATATAACACTATATAACGTTTCTGGACCACATCAAGTTATGGAGGTACTTGATGTTACATTAAGTTAATTTTATTACATTAAATTCACATCACCTTAGATTAAATTAATGTTAAGTTACATTAATTATAAAAGCTTAAGTGTAGTTTTCTTACTTCTGCTTATTCCCAGCATCAAATCCTCATTACTTAAAAAAAATGCTTTTCGTATATCTGTTTATTTGCATTTTATTTTTTCATTTGGAGTTCTAATCTCTGTTTTAGTCACATTTCTCTCTCTGTGTGTGTGTGTGTGTGTGTGTGTGTGTGTGTGTATGTATGTATGTACAGTATATGTATTGACCAGGAGCAGGCTTGCTTCCCAACTGCCTGGTTAGCTGACTTGGGCTTTTCTTAAAAGGAAGATGGGATAGGAATTCATGAAACCAACGCAAAAGTCAACCAGGTAGTTGGAAACCAAGCCTGTTCCTGGTAAGCCAAGCCCATTAATTGTTCCATGGACACCTTGAGTCCAGGGTCCTGCAGAAGCTTAGCTCTGGCTGCAGTTGAGCGTGCCAAGGATAACCCTATATGTGACATCTGCATAGAAAGGAATACTTTGTATGCTGGAGGGTCAGTTGTCCTACTGATTGACCAATGTAATCTGTATCTTATTGGGTGGAGAAACTTGCCTTATTGCTGTGTTTACATTTATCAGACACACCAAATCTCATCCGTTGCAAGATATTCCTAAGGAGACCAGGATTGTTATCAGTGAAGACCAAGAACTGTTGCAGCAAGTAAGTGATGATCCTCAAGTAGAAAGTCCAGCACAGCCTTTCCCAATTAGGTGTCTTGCGCAATATGTTGGACTTCATTCCCAGTCCTGTCCAGCATAGACAATCACTGGGTATTTTTCTGTCAAGGTCTGGCTACCCTCACAGGAGAAATCCATAGAGAGTTATGTCAATGATGGGCAGAGCTCACACTAACAATAGTTGGGACCCACCTCTTCAAGTCCTGCTTTGCTGCCTCATTCTGGCAAGAGGTGGGCTGTTCCTGGGAGAGATGACCAGAAGTGGGAGAGTCAAGCTAAAGTAGAGGAAGAAAGTCATCCAGTTTCCAATGTATGGTCTTGAGCACATAACCATCATTTTCAAACAGAACATCCACAGTTATTTTGAAGTCATGAACATCATTGATAGATACCATGCAAGTCTATGACTGTAATAAATATGTGATTGATTGATAATTGATAGAGGAACCATGGATTGGATTTTAAAAAGTAATTAAGAATAAATGTGAAAAGATACTGCTGAAGAGGAAAAAGAGAAGAAAGCAAACTGGATTTTAGAACAAACCAAACTGACAAAGGGAAGGGAAGGGGAAAGAAAAAAAAACCCTTCTGAAAATCAATTAACTAAGAGTTGTAGAGACAAGAAGCAGTATTACAACAACTGCTGTAAAGATAGAAAAACATTGAAAAACAAGAAACATCTTCCAAAAGATCTCTGAGCACAGAGGTTCCAACCTCTCATCAGTATGCTAAGGGACACCAATGGACAAATAGTAACCAGTTCAGTGAAGATCAGATTGAAATTATGTAGAGTACAGATGTCAGCATCAAGATTCTTTAGAGTAGTCTTAGTATTGGCAGATGAAATCAGATCAATATTTCCATTATTACCAAGTCAGAAGGCTAAAAGAATTGAAAGAACTACAGAAGCAACAGAAGAAGTATCAGTAATGGTTCCAACCAAACTATAACAGCAAATCTGGAGAATAACACAGTGGCCAACAAAAAAGTTGGTCTACATGTCAGTACCAAAATTAATGAGACTTTAGCAGACTGCACATGCTATTGTATAATATCTATAACATGCTAACGAAATAATGGTTAGCTCATCCAACACAGAGCTCCACATGTAAGAATTTACAAAGTTGATTTTAGAAAAGTTCAAAGAATAAGGGACTGATTGCTGATGCACACTGGATATCTGAAAAAAGCCAAATAATAACCAAAAATTAGTCAGTAAGTGCTTCATTGACAAAATAATTGTACTGACAACGTCAAGCTGTGGAATGTCCTTAGAAAAATGGGAATTCCAGAACATCTCAATGTCTTTCATGTATAGGCAGTCAGAAAGCCACAGTCCAGACAGGACATGGCAAAACTGGCTTCAAATTGCAAACGAATGAGACAAGACTGCATAATTATACAATAGCAGAGTTGGCAGGGACCTTGGAGGTCTTCTAGTCCAACCCCCTGCTCAAGCAGAAGGCTATACCCTACCATTCCAGACAAGGGGCTGTCCAGTCTCTTCTTAAAAACTCTAGTGATGGAGTGCCCACAACTTCATGAGGCAAGCGGTTCCACTGATTATTCTCTTTATAAATTATTACCATACATATATTGCAACATAAATAAGACTATATGTTCTTAATTAGTCAACCCACCTGTGGGTTTTTGAGAAAAAATGACCGGGGTTGTAAAATTGAAGGAAGAAACGTAACTTGCACTATGCTAATGATACTACTCTGAATAATTAAAAATGCAAATAATCTAGAAGTTCCTAAGATTAAATACAAGCAAAAGTAATGACAACTGGCCCAGCAACCACCCAGGAAAGCTTTAAAAAAGGCATTCAGATGCCCAGCTGTGTCTCTGGGCAAAAAAAAAATCAGAATTACACAAGACATTTTTTCCCCTGGTGACATTCTGTTCTCTTTTGTTCCTTGTGACAACTCAGCTAGCCGGATTTAATTTCTCATGCTGGACATGTCTTTGCTGTAGAGAATCCCAAGTGGGGAAGATGATGATGAGAGTGACAGTGATGATGATGACATTCGAGTCACGATTGGCAATATCAAGACTGGAGCCCCATCTTATATGTATGTGTTCCACCCTCTCCCAAATCCTATTCTTTACTTAGTCATGTTTTACTTGTTTATTTTATTTGTATCCTGCCTCTATTATTTTTATAAATGACTCAAGGAGGTGAACATATCTAATATTCCTTCCGCCTCCTATTTTCCCCACAACAATAACCCTGTAAGGTGGATTGGGCTAAGAGACTTGACTGGCCCCAAATCACCCAGACCCCTTTCATGCCTAAGGTACCGTAGTAGTAGAACTCCACCATCTCCTGATGATTGACCCAAAGTCACCCAGCCAGTTTTCATGCCTAAGGCGGGACCAGAACTCATTGTCTCTTGGTGATTAGCCAGAGTCACCCAGTTGGCTTTCATGCTTAAAACAGGACTAGAACTCACCATCTCCTGGTGATTGGCCCAAAGTCCCCAGTCAGTTTTTCATGCCTAAGGCGGGACCAGAACTCATTGTCTCTTGGTGATTAGCCAGAGTCACCCAGTTGGCTTTCATGCTTAAAACAGGACTAGAACTCACCATCTCCTGGTGATTGGCCCAAAGTCCCCAGTCAGTTTTTCATGCCTAAGGCAAGATTGGAACTCGCCATTTTTTGGTTTCCAGCTGATCAAATTTCTACTGGATGTACAAAGGCATTGAAGCAGCTTTCAGTTAAACCAGAGTGACTCAACCTGAGACCATCCAGATGGGCAGGACTTCCGCTCCCATCATTCCCCCAAAGCCAATTAGAATCAGGTGGGGGGAGGGGGCGCTACCAGCCTAGCAGTGTTTTCTCTGCAAAGAAGATTCTTCTCCTGGGTCAGCCTGTCCGTTCAGCAGATTATTGGAACTACCCAGTGATGCTATTGTTTGATTTGTGCTGGTTTAAGACTCTGATAAAGATGATTGGAGCCAAGCCCTACATAGATTGCCCAGAAGCTGCAGTTCTGTTTTCATTCTTTTTTAGGGGGACTCCAATGAACCTGAACCTAAAAATGGGTCGAGGCTACGGAGCACCAGCCTCAGGTATGAATGGAGCATTATTTTCGGCTATCTTTTTTTCTTTGGGCAAACGAATGTTTTATTCTGAATTATTTATTTATTTATTTATTTTGTTATTCTTATATGCCGCCCAACTCCCGAAGGACTCAGGGCGGCGTACAACAGGAAAAAATACAAGAATAATCAAAATGCAAGTGATTAAAAAAAACAAATACAAATTATTAAAAACAATATTAAAACAACAACATTCATTCGATATCATACATACTTGGGGGGTGATCTCAGGTGGATCAAGCTATCCCCCCCACCTGCAGGAAAAGCCATGTTTTAACGGCTTTTCGGAAGGCCAGCAGAGTGGGGATGGTTCGGGTCTCTGGGGGAAGTTTGTTCCAGAGCGCGGGGCCGGCCACAGAGAAGGCTCTCCCCCTAGGGCCCGCCAGCCGGCATTGTTTGGCCGACGGGACCTGGAGGAGGCCAACTCTGTGGGCCCTAACCGGTCGGAGGGAAGTATGAGGCAGAATGCGGTCCCGAAGATATCCTGGTCCTAAGCCATGAAGGGCTTTAAAGATGGTGATCAACACCTTGAATTGGACCCGGAGACCGATGGGCAACCAATGCAGCTGGCGGAGTATTGGTGTCACGTGGGTGTACCTTGGCACACCCACCACAGCACGCGCAGCCGCATTTTGTACCAGCTGAAGTCTCCGGATACTCTTCAAGGGTAGCCCCATGTAGAGCGCATTGCAGTAGTCCAAACGCGAGGTGACAAGGGCATGAGTGACCGTGAGTAGAGCCTCCTTCTCCAAGTATGGCCGCAACTGGTGCACCAGGCGAACCTGTGCAAAGGCCCCCCTAGCTACAGCAGAAAGATGGTGATCCAATTTTAGCTGTGGATCTAGGAGGACCCCCAAGTTGCGGACCTGGTCTGAGGGAGTCAGTTTCGCACCCTCAAAGACCAAGGAGGGATAGTTGTCATGGTCCTTAGGAGGCAATATCCACAGCCACTCGGTCTTGTCGGGATTGAGTCTGAGTCTGTTCCTCCCCATCCAGATCTTAACGTCGTTCAGGTAGCGGCACATTACATCAACTGCCTCCCTGAAGTCAGACGGGGTGGTGATGTACAGCTGGGTGTCGTCAGCGTACTGATGGAAACACACCCCATGTCTGCGAATGATCTCACCCAACGGTTTCATGTAGATATTAAACAGGATGGGCGAGAGAACCGACCCCTGAGGCACCCCACATGATAGGGGCCTAAGGGACGATCTCTGCCCACCTGCCAACACCGACTGCATCCGATCGGCGAGATAAGAGGAGAACCACAGCAAAACGGTGCCTCCCACTCCCAACTCGCCGAGCCGATGCAGAAGGATACCATGGTCGATGGTATCGAAAGCCGCTGAGAGGTCAAGTAGCACCAGGATGGAGGAATTTCCTCCATCCCGGGCTCGCCAGAGATCATCCATCAGGGCAACCAAGGCAGTTTCTATACTGTAGCCGCGCCTGAAGCCCGACTGGTAAGGATCTAGATGGTCTGTTTCATCCAGGAGCTGCAGAAGCTGAGTCACCACCACCTTCTCCACAACTTTCCCTAAAAAAGGTAAGTTGGAGACTGGACGATAGTTCTTCAAATCAGCTGGATCCAGGGAAGGCTTCTTCAGGAGGGGTCGCACCACCGCAGCTTTTAACGACTGCGGTACGGATCCCTCCCTCAAAGAAGCGGTGATCACCGCCTGGATCCAGCCGCGTGCCACCGACCTGCTGGCCGAGACCAGCCAGGAAGGGCATGGGTCCAATAAACAGGTGGAGGTACCCATCGCTCCCATAGCCCTGTCCACATCATCGGGAGAAACAGGCCCAAACTCCTCCCACAATGATGGACTAGGACTTGCCCCTGTCACCTCTATGGACTCTGCCCTGCCAGAGTCCAAGTTTGACCGAATCTGAGCGACTTTATCCGACAGAAACTCAGCAAATTCCTCAGCTCTGCCTTGTAAGTGTTCCTCGCTCCCCCCTTTTCCAAGGAGGGAGCGAGTCACCCTAAACAAGGCGGCTGGACGAGAATCTGCGGACGCAATAAGAGCGGAAAGATAGTATCGTCTTGCCGCCCCTATCGCCACTAAATAAGATCTGATGTAAATTCTTAATAGTGTTCGGTCAGATTTGGCCCTCTTGGTCCTCCAGCGGTGCTCCAGACGTCTCTTTTGGCGTTTCATCTCCCGGAGCTCCTCGGTAAACCAGGGAGCTTTCCGGGATCCACTGCCACGGAGAGGTCGCTTAGGCGCAATTCGGTCTAGAGCCCCTGATGCTGCGGTGTTCCAAGCAGCCACCAGGGAGTCAACCGAATTGTGTACCAGGGTTTCAGGTATCTCCCCAAGTTCCCTCTGGAATCCTTCCGGCTCCATTAGGTGCCTGGGGCGGAACCACCTAGTCGGTCCCGCCTCCTTGCGGGGGAGGAGTGGGGTTGTGAAATCCAGCCTCAGTAGGAAATGATCTGACCATGACAGTGGGGTGATGACTATATCCCTTATCTTCAGATCATCTCTCCACTGCCCCGAAAGAAACACTAGGTCAAGCGTGTGACCACCCTCATGAGTCGGACCCTGAATTACTTGGGTCAGGTCCATGGTTGTCATGGAATCCATGAACTCCTGAGCTACCCCAGAGGTTTCACCAGCAGATGGCAAGTTGAAGTCCCCCAGTACTATAAGCCTAGGGAACTCAACCGCCAAGTCGGCTACTGCCTCGAGCAACTCAGGCAGGGCCTTACTTACGCAGCTGGGAGGCAGGTACGTTAAGAAAAGGCCCACCTGAACCCCTAAGTCCAACTTCAGAAGGAGCGTCTCACACCCAACAATCTCCGGGGCAGGGATCCTACGAGGATGCAGATTTCCACGCGTTATAATTGCCACTCCTCCCCCCCTTCCCTGGGGTCGAGAATGGTGCTGCACCGAGAAACCGGCTGGGCATATCTCGGAGAGGGCTACTCCCCCCTCCTGCCCTAGCCAGGTCTCGGTAACACATACCAGGTCTGCCCCCTCCTCTGTGATTAAATCACGTATCAGGGGGGCTTTGTTGATAATTGACCTGGCGTTAAGCAGCAGCATCCTGAGCCCAGGGCCCTGAAAACCCTGGTTGCCAGGTATCCGGGTTGAGCAAGAATTAATTTTCAATGCAATCAAAATGGCTTGTAAGCCTATCTCAGACCATATCAGGATTTGTAACATATGCTATTAACTAATTAGGCTTATTTAATTAGCATACTGACTCTCTTTCCTTCCCTCCTTCCTTCATGTCCCTTCCCTTTCCTATTTCCTTCCTTCCTTCCTTCCTTCCTTCCTTCCTTCCTTCCTCTCTGTTTTTCTCTCTCCTTTTCTTTCCCTTCTTTCTCCTTCCTTCCTTCCTTCCTTCCTTCCTTCCTTCCTTCCTTCCTTCCTCCCTCCCTCCTTCCTTCCTTCCTTTCGTTCTTTCTTTCCTTCTTTCCTTCCTTCCTTTTCCTCCCTCCCTCCCTCACCTCTACTTGCCATTGTTTTCTCTACGGAGCAAAACAATGCATTGTGTTGAGAAACACACACACACACAGCTACATGGGGCTACCCTTGAAGAGTATCCGGAGACTGCAATTGGTGCAAAATGCAGCTGCGCGAACTGTGGTGGGTGTGCCTAGGTACACCCACGTAACACCGATCCTCCGCCAGCTGCATTGGCTGCCCATTAGTCTCCGGATCCAATTTAAGGTGTTGGTTTTGACCTTTAAAGCCCTACATGGCTCAGGGCCAGGCTACCTTCGGGACCGCATCCTGCCGCATACCTCCCTACGACCGGTTAGGTCCCACAGAGTTGGTCTCCTCCAGGTCCCATCGACCAAGCAATGCCAGTTGGCGGGGCCTAGGGGGAGAGCCTTCTCTGTGGGAGCTCCCTCCCTGTGGAACCAACTCCCTCCGGAGATCAGGGCCATCCCCACCCTGCTGGCCTTCCGTAAAGCAATAAAAACTTGGCTCTTCCGGCAGGCGGGGTGAAAGTGAGACCGAGCAGATTATACTTGGGTCTCCCCCCCTTAGTTATGAATGTTGGAGATTTTTTAATTTTTATATCTTTTTAACTGTTATATGTTTTTTATTTGTAATGGATTTGACATGCTGTGAGCCGCCCAGAGTCCCCCGGGAGTTGGGCAGCATACAAATCTATTAAATTAAATTAAATTAAATTAAATTTTATTTGCAAATGGGCAGAACTCAGGAGCTGAAGCTAAATTTATCCAGGAAGAGATTTGTCTTTTTTTGAGCTGCAGAGTTTCCTCACCCTGGGAAACTGTTCCGCAGCCAGCCTTAAGCACTAACCATCTGCTTTCCTTCCTTCAAAGCCAAGTCGCAGCCTAAAGGTATTGATTTAGAGGCTTCGGGGAATATTAACGGCTTGCCAGTAATCGAGGTGGATTTAGAATCGTTTGAAGACAAACCGTGGAGGAAACCAGGTGGGGCCTCAAAGTTTCTTGTGGTAAATATGATCAACGGCTTTCTTTTTTCCCCCTGGATAATTTGGTTTGGTTTGGCCCGGCATCGCCAGTCCTTGATAAGGAGAGGTGGGACAGGTGGATACAGTCTCCAGTTTATGGGCATGCTGTCCATTATGTGGTGTGCTGACATCTAAGAGCAGCTCTATCATTTTGGAAATGGGGAGATCTTTTTCTGTGTAGTGGGACCATCTGATCGGTTCACTTGGGATTGGATAAATGGAGTCCTTGCGGATTTGACTCCACTAGTCATTGCCGGCTCTAGGGGGCGATGCTCCTCTCCGTTTCAAGGCCATTGAGCCAGCGCTGTCTCAAGACATTTCCACAGTCATGTGGCCAGCATGACATCTCAGAGCGATGTGGTACCTGTTTATCTACTTGCATTTGTATGCTAGGTTGGCAGGAGCTGGAGCAAGGATGGGAGCTCACCCTGTCATGTGGTGCTCGGGTCTCGAACCTGGGCTGCTGACTTTCCAGCCAACAAGCCCAGCGTCTTAACCACTGAGCCATCACACTGCTCCTTGGGATTGGACAGCTCAGCTCAATCAGGGATGGGCTTTTTAATCATTGTAGCTCAGCTTCTGAGCTTTGCCTGCCCTATTTTCAGATAATGTCATACATACAATTGATCCTGGCTTTTTTTTCTTGTTGCTCCTCATTTAGAAGCTGAAATGAGGCTAAGCTTGAGGAAGAGCCTCAGAGAAGAGAAATCAGAGTCCAAACCAAAAGTGGAATTGGAGAGAGTCTTAGACGGGACCCTCCCTCGTTCTCTTGAACATGAATGCATGGGGGGGGGGGGGAGGCACATTTAAAGTTGCCAGATTGATGTACTTTTGAGGTAGACCTGTCAGGCTCCAAAGCAAGAACGACACATAGTAATTCTTCCAAGCTGTGTTCTGTATTATTTTCACACCTATAGAGCAAATCTTGGCAGACTCAGCCTAGAGATCCTGCATGAGAGAAAGAGGGTGAAGACAGACCCTCCGTAATAGCTCACAGAGTATATTGTAGATGCAAATTAAAGTAGACGCAGGATCTCTAGGCTGTGCTGCCTCTTCCACTTCCTCCTAGGGATCCCCCTCCTCACTACATTCTATCACAACATTTGTGGACTTCAGCTCCCAAAATCTCTCAGCCGTCCTGTGTGGACTTCAGCTCCTAGAATTCCAGAGTCAGCAGGTGTCAGACTCAAAACCATCTTTCCAGGCTGAGTTATTTATTCTTTTCACACCTATAGACCAAATCCTTGGCAGACTGAGGACTCTACTTTCTGCACCTATAATATACTCTGGGAACTGTTAAGGAGGGGCTGTCTTCACCCTCTTTCTCTCACACATGGTCTCTGGGCTGAGTTGCCTCTTCCTCCTCTGGACTCAATCCCCTCCCTCCTGAGAATCCCCCTCCTCACCACATTCCATCAGAAGTTCAGACTTGAACATCAAAGAGATGAATACTGAATCTACTTTTATGATAGGGTTGCAGTAACAGACTCTGGTCACCTCTCTCTCCTTCTCTCTCTTTCTCCTAAACAGAACTAATTACATTCCTGCTTTGGACTCAGGATTCCTCTTATCTAACTTGTATGGCTTCCTCCTCGGAAGGTTATTCTCACAGCCCTTACAGAAACAGATCTTTTTGGTGGATTTTTTTTCCCCTCCAAAGGGAATTCCAGAGAAAACATCTTGTCTGGACTATGGGGGTTTTGCGCCTATCTGACCCAAAGAGGCACAAACATACTGTAGGTGTGAATGGCGTGTCTCCTGTTGCACAACTCTCTTTCTGGAGTCTGCAGCCTCGGTGGCTTCCTCTACTCCAGGGGTCTCCAAACTTGGCAACTTTAAGACTTTGGGATTCCAACTCCCAGAATTCCCCCAGCCAGTTACTTTTTTCAGCTCTGTTGTCATTTCAAACAGTCATTAAACAAATGGTTCTAAGTGGAGGGCCACCTGCACAAACTCTCGCTGATTTGTAACCACGATTTGTGTACCTGCTTTGAATCCTAGTTTCAGCTATCATGGTTACAAATTGCCTTGTTGCCTTGTGGATGCCATTCAGATATTCACCAGTTTTCTTCGGGGTTATTGCCATTAGCATATGTGTGTGCGTCTCTTCTTAGTCTAAATATATTTCACCATAAATGTTCACAGATTTCAGGACCTTGAGAATGTTTAAAAGACGAAACACTTGTTTTCACCCTCTACGAGCCAAAAGGATCCTTTTCATGTCACAATCACCAACTAAAGCCCTGAGTCCCTTGGGAGTTGGGCGGCATATAAGAAACCATAAATAAATAAAAGAAAGAAAGAAAGAAAAAAACTGTGCCAAAATAATGGTCCCACCCACTCGTGGGGGTCCTCTGGTTTGCGGGCCACAGAAATGTGTTGGGCTTGCACGTGGCCTGTAGACCACGACTCCTGAAGGTTGCCAGGTGATCTTCAGCCTCCACAGGACCTAATGAACACGTCTGGTGGTAACAGAAGATGGAAATTATCCTTCAGCAAGATTTGAAGTGTTAAAAATTTCCACTCCTGGAAAAAAAAGAAAACCTTGCAATTGTGCTTAACGGTAGCCACAGCTGGCCCGAGTTTTGGTGAAATATGACAACAGAGATAATTTGCAATAATGAAAAAGGTCATTAAAATTCCCCATGAGTCATCAAAAGGCAGAGAGAGTCTACCTACGTGGGAGAATGAGGTGGAGACTTGAAAAAGACAGTTCTTGATTATCCACCAGATCATCTTTTATCATTCACTTTAACTAGGGAAGGGCTCTCCAAACTTGGCAACTCTAAGACTTATGGACTTCAACTCCCAGAATTCCCTAGCCAGCCAATGCTGGGCAATTCTGAGAGTTGAAGTCCACAAGCCTTAAAGTTGCCAAGTTTGGAGAGCCCAGAACTAGGGGTGTAATATGCCAGCATTTCCTTCCTGTTCTCCTTTTCTTCTTTCCAGTAACTTTTAATTATTTTTAGCGGAAGAATCCCAAAAGAAGATTTCTCTGCTGCAAACAGAAGTTGCTCCAAGCCACTTTTCCACTTCAGCCCCCTCCCCCCATTTCTTTCTGCCGGGAGAGTTGGCTTTCCCTCGAGACCCTTTTCATCAACATTTCAAACTTGAATTCATTTCATGTATTCAAATCATGTTTATACTTACCGGTATATATATATTATCTAATACACGAGTCCCCAAACTTGGCAACTTTAAGACTTGTGGACATCAACTCCTAGCTATGCTGGCTGGAGAATTCTGGAAGTTGAAGTCCACAAGTCTTAAAGTTGCCAAGTTTGAAGGCCTTGACAAAATAAATAAACAAATAAATAAATAAACACGTTTCATTTCTTTCCAGGTGCCGACCTTTCCGATTATTTCAACTACGGGTTCAACGAGGAAACGTGGAAAGCCTATTGCGAAAAGCAGCGCCGCCTTCAGCTTGGCCTGGAGCCATCGGTCCCCATTTGCACCGAAAACAAGATCACGGTAAAATGCAGAGCTCGGACGTTGGTTTCTTTCAAGCGCCCTGCTTGTTTCCCAAGGAATTCATCAACGTGCATGGCCTTGGAATGGTTGGGGGACGTAAAAGCTGTAATAATGCACAGGTAATCCTTGACTCACAACAGTTTGTTTCACGACCATTCAAAGTTGCAACGTCACCGAAAAAAATTGACTTATGATCATTTTTCACACACAACGACCATTTCAGCATCCCCATGGTCAAAATTTGCAACCTCCTTATAAGTGAAGTCAATGAGGAATCCCGATTTACTTAACAACTGTGTCACTAAGTTAACAACTGCAGTCATTCACTTAACAACAGAGGCAAGAAAGGTCATAAAATAGGACAAAATTCAATTAACAAATGTTTAACCTAGCAACAGAAATGTTGGGCTCAATTATGGTCATAAGTCAAGGATTACCTGTACAAGAACGTCAATTTTAAATACATTGAAGATGAAAAGCAAGTCAGTTTCTGATCTCAACATTTTGATCCTTCGGGGGGAGAGAAAAGGCAATAAGTTGCTTCTAGCCTATGGACCAAACCACAACCAAGGTTAGATTAGATTAGATTAGATTAGATTAGATTAGATTAGATTAGATTAGATTAGATTAGAATAGAATAGAATAGAATAGAATAGAATAGAATAGAATAGAATAGAATAGAATAGAATAGAATTGAATTGAATTGAATTGAATTGAATTGAATTGAATTGAATTGAATTGAATTGAATTCTTTATTGGCCAAGTGTGATTGGACACACAACGAATTTGTCATTGGTGCATATGCTCTCAGTGTACATAAAAGAAAAGATATATTTGTCAAGAATCATGAGGTACAACACTTAATGATGGTCATAGGGTACAAATAAGCAATCAGGAAACAATCAATATTGATATAAATCGTAAGGATACAAGCAACAAGTTATAAGTGGGAGGAGATACAGTCATAAATTGGAGGAGATGGGTGATAGGAACGATGAGAAAAACTAATAGTAATAGTATTGCAGACTTAGTGAATAGTTAGACAGTGGTGAGGGAATTATTTGTTTAGCAGAGTGATAGCGTTCGGGGGAAAACTGTTCTTGTGTCTAGTTGTCTTGGTGTGCAGTGCTCTATAGCGTCGTTTTGAGGGTAGGAGTTGAAACAGTTTATGTCCAGGATGTGAGGGGTCCATAAATATTGTCTCGGCCCTCTTTTTGACTCATGCAGTATACAAGTCCTCAATGGAAGGCAGGTTGGCAGTAATTGTTTTTTCTGCAGTTCTGATTATCCTCTGAAGTCTGTGTCTGTCTTGTTGGGTTGCAGAACCAAACCAGACAGTTATAGAGGTGCAGATGACAGACTCAATAATTCCTCTGTAGAACTATATCAGCAGCTCCTTGGGCAGTTTGAGCTTCCTGAGTTGGCGCAGAAAGAACATTGTTTGTTGTGCTTTTTTGATGACGTTTTTGATGTTGGGTGACCATTTTAGGTCTTGAGATATGATAGAACCTAGAAATTTGAAGGTCTCTACTGTTGATACTGTGTTGTCTAGTATCGTAAGAGGTGGTAGAATGGGAGGATTTCTCCTAAAGTCTACCACCATTTCTACGGTTTTGAGTGTGTTCAGTTCCAGATTGTTCCGGTCGCACCACGAGGCTAGTTGTTCAACCTCCCCGTCAGTATGCGGTTTCATCGTTGTGTCAAATGAGACCAATCACTGTTGTATTATCTGCAAACTTCAGTAGTTTAACAGATGGATCGTTTGAGATGCAGTCAAGATGCCTGGACTTCAAATTCCCAGAATTCCCCAGTCAACTTCTGGGAGTAGAAATCCACCCATCTCAAAGCATGCTGGCTGGGGAATTCTGGGAGCTGAAGTCCACACATATTAAAGCTGTTAAGGCTGAAACGCACTAAACCTTTGCCTCCTGTATTAAGATGTACAATCGGGGTTAGGGTTATCCCCGGGCCTATCTTCTGTTCCCACGATAGAAAAATGGACGGAAAAACTGATGGGTTCACTGAGAGAGCAAAATTAACTGTTTCAGTCAAAGAAAAGCATATATCCAGTTTTGTTTCTGCTTTGAATATCTAGCCGAGCTTTGTGTCTGAGATAGAAAATAGTGAAATCTTCACTCTGGAATTTGCCAATTAGATTAGTCATTGTTATATAAATGGCTAGTATCTCCTAAGAGTGTGAAAATAAAAAATATTGTATTCTACGGTGCTGAAAAGAGTTGGAAGTTAGTGCTTTTCTTTTCCTTTTCCCCCTTATCTTACACCAGGGATGGATAACCTTTTCTGGACCGAGTGTCCAAAGAGCGTGCATGTGTGTGCAAATGCTCTTGTGCGCCCCAAACCCCTCAAAATACAATGCACGCTTGGCCCCGCACATGTGCCCCCGCGCATGCGCATGCACCCCCGCATGTGCAGTAGAGACCCGAAGACCAGCTGGCCAGCAGGAGGCACACACACATGTGCTGAACTGGGGCAACGGCTCGTGTGCCCACAGAGAGGGCGCTGCGTGTCACCTCTGGCACGCGTGCCATAGGTTCGCCATCACAGTCCTACACTTTGCCTTCCCTTTCCCTTTCCCATTTCCCTACCATCTTACTTTCTTTTGTATTTTGTACTATGTTAATCTTAATTAAAAATAATAAAAAGCAGAATGTACAATTTTAAAAACTCAGTAGGCCATCGCTTGCGCTTTCTGAAGACGACTTGGCAAATGGGTAGATATAAAAATAGTAGAAGGCTTTTCAGTCCGATAAAAATAGCTAACGTGTGAACACAGAAAGCTTAGGAATTCCAGATTAAAACTTAGATCCATCTGCATCCCTTCTGCAATAGAACCTAAGCCTTCTCCACTTCAAGGGGCTTTATACAGATAGTCCTCGACATACGACCACAATTGAGACCAGAGTTTCCATTGTTAGGCAAGGCAGTTGTTAAGTGAGTCACAACCAACTTTAATGACCTTTTACCACGGTTGTTAAGCAAATGATTTGCAATTGTTGTCAATAACAAAAGAGCCCAGGTGGCACAGTGGTTAGAGTGCAGCACTGCAGGCTACTGCTAGTTCAGCAGTTCAGCGGTTCAAATCTCACCGGCTCAAGGTTGACTCAGCCTTCCATCCTTCCGAGGTGGGTAAAATGAGGACCCAGATTGTTGGGGGCAAGAGGCTGAACTCTGTCAACCGCTTAGAGAGGGCTGGAAAGCACTATGAAGCGGTATATAAGTCTAAGTGCTATTGCTAATAACACGATTGTTAAGGGAATCTGACTTTTCCCCACTGACTTTGCGTGTCGGAAGCTGCCTGGGAAAATCCCAGATGCCAATCAGGCGACCCCAGGACGCCACAACCACCATATATAGAGGTAGTCCTCATCCTACAACAGTTCATTTAGTGACTGTTCAAAGTTCCATCGGCAGTGGTAAAAGGGACTCATTACTGTTTTTCACACTTACGACCATTGCAGCATCTCGATGGTTGCCTGATGAAAATTCAAATGCTTGGCAACCGACTCATGTTTATGACGGTTGCCGTGTCCCAGAGTCATGTGATCCCCTTTTGTGACCTTCAGACAAGCAAAGTCAACGGGGAAGCCAGATTCATTTAGCAACCTTGTTAACTAACTTAACAACTGCAGTGATTCTCTTGACAACTGTGGCGAGAAAGGTCGTAAAATGAGGCAAAACGTACTTAGCAACTGTCTCACTTAGCAACAGAAATTGTGGGCTCAGTTGTGGTCATAAATCGAGGACTACCTGTATATGCCAATGGCCAAGTGCCCAAATTTTTGATCACTTGACTGTGGCGAAGCTGCCATGGTTGTAAGTGCGAGTATGCTGCTTATCCCAGTAGCTTTTTCACTACAGCTTCATCTGAAGGAGCTTCTTGGATAAGCAGCGAAATGTTTCAAACCAAAAAAGAAAAGAAGTCCAGTTACCACAACTCAACTTCCAAATGGTTGGAGGTCACTTTTTCCAGTTCCGATGTAATTTCAAATTGTCACTAAACGAATGGTTGCAAGTCAAGGACCACCTGTAACTGTGGAGGGGGTGGGGTGGGGGGCTGCAGAAAAGAATGCCATCTCCTGGAAAGCAGCAGGAGCAGAATGGTTGCTCTCTCCGTTTAAAGTCGACCCCTTTAGTTAGTGAAAAAATGATGATCTCAATTGGAGGATAAGGAAAAATAGCTCGGATTTAAAAGGTCATTGTAGCACTGCAATGTTTTTTTTTTAAAGGTTCAGCAAGGAAGAACCGGCAATGCCGAGAAAGAACCCGAGAACAACATCATCAAGATGGATTTTAAAACTGATTTTGTGGCCCTCGCTGGCGGAAGGATAAAAGCTGGACCTCCTCCAAACAGGTACCAAAGGGGCCCCTCTCGGGCGACTTGTTTTTGAGAGCTTTTTGCTTTTTTGAGCATTTGAAGCCTTTATCTCCAGCTTCCTTATTTGCAAGATTTTCAGCAGCTTAAAGTACCCCATGAATCGTCTCAGGACCCTGAATTTCTCCAGATGAAGGAATCTTAAGCTTCCAAGCTCCCAGGCAAGCTAGAATTCAGGGATCCCAGCCCCAACCCATCCAGGGAAGGCTGATCTAGATGGACACCCAAAGCAAGCTTGGTCAACGCTGTGGATAGGGAGGTGGCCATATGCTTACCTGCAGGCAGATCCATCAGGCTTCCCCCAATCTCAATGCTTACCCCATTTTGTTTAGGTGATATAAATAGCAAATAAATAAATAAATAAAGTCAATAAATAAACAAATGCCTCAAAGCAAAGGGCTCAGTCATCTGCCCTTCAAATATTGTTACTTGAACAAGTATTGTTCATTCCCAGGAACCCTGCAGATAAGACCAGCGATGGTGAATCTTTTTTTCCTCAGGTGCCGAAAGTGCGTGTGCGCATGCTATCGCACACGCATGAGTGCCAACACCCATAATTCAATGTCCGGGGAGGGCGAAAAAGGCTTCCCCCGCCCCCCAGAGGCCTCTGGAGGCCAGAAATGGCCCGTTTCCTGTCTTCCCTAGAGCCTGGGGAGAGCAAAAATGCCCTCCCCGCCCCCCCGAGGCCCTCCGGAAGCTGCAAATGCCTTCTGCATGAGCTGAAAATCAGCTGGCCGGCATGCACATGTGCGCTGGAGCTAAGTTAGGGCAACGGCTCACGTGCCGGCAGATAAGGCTCCACGTGTCACCTGTGGCATGCGTGCCATAGGTTCGCCATCACTGGTTAAGACTCTAAAGCAGTGTTCGTCAATCTTAGAAAGTTTAGGATGCATGGACTGCAACTCCCAGAATTCCCCAGCCAGCCTTGCTGAAGTCCATGAATCTTAAACTTGTCCAGATTCATAAATTCTAAAGAAAGGATAGGCAGCTTTGGAAATGGTGACCATTTGGAAGTTTGAATGCAGTTCCAGGGAGGGAAATGGGTCCCGAGGGCACATCTAATCCCAAAATGGCTGCCACGGTACGTATGGCTGTCCCAAAACACCATTCATCAGAAAAGAAATCATCTCATAGATAATTCTCAATGCAGATAGGAGGCCTAGAGGCATTGAAATAAATAGATGTATTTTTATTTTTTTAAAAACTAAGGAATGAGAAGGAGTCTGGTGGACACCAAGAAAGCTTTGTGGCATGGCAGTTGGTATTGGGTGCAAATCCAAGATACCATGTTGCATACCTCTGCCCTAAGTCTTTGGAACATATTGAACTTGTATCACAAGCAGTTTCCTACTAGATAAAGTATTGTAACGCTCCTGTCTCTAGAATAGCATATAATAATGTCCCAAAAAGCAAGATGCAGGTCAGTTTTTGATGTTTTTTTAATAGTACCGTAAATTCTGCTTTATGGAGCTTTATCCATTTGGGAAGCAAATGCCCACAACATTGCACAAAAGAAATTTGATTGTTAATGCATTGGAACTTAAGTTATCATCAAATTATGATGGTCTACTGGTGGATGGTGTGGATGGTGTGCACAACTCCCATGTCACAACATGGAGGTTGAGTATGTTTATGGCATCCATTACTTCAGTGATGAGCTGTGTTACAGGAAGGACAATGTGATCAAGATCAGCTGCTGATACTGAATGGGTCTTCTTTTGGAAACAGGAAACTGGGCGGGACAATCGACGTGATTGGTGGACAGGCTGGCACCATCCGGAGGGTGGAAGGAAGGCGGCGTGACAAACATGCGTCTGAAGAAAATCCCATTCAGGTAAGAACTGAAACGTGGACCTCAGGCCTTGCACGCTCTTAACTTTCAATCCAGATTGGACGTTCCTGATTGGGGTAAGACCACACTTGGGACATTGCATCCATTTCTAGTCACCGCAATATAAAAAAGATGTTGAGACCCTAGAAAGTGTGCAGAAAAGAGCAACAAAGATGATAAAGTGTCTGGAGGCTAAATTGTATGATGAACGGTTGAGGAAGCTGCTGTATGTCTGGTCTAACAAAGAAGAGGATCAAAATGCCTTTTGATTCATGGGGTATATTCATATTTATGCAGATAGTTGCTTTAGTCTGGCAAGATTCTGCCTGTAGGCGACCAACAAAGTAAAGCCTAAGAAAGAGAAGGGCCAGGGGTGACCTGATAGCAGGCTTCCAATATTTGAGGGGCTGCCCCAGAGAGAAGGGCGTCAACCAATTCTCCAAAGCAGCTGAAGGCAGGACAAGAAGTAACGGGTGGAAGATCGTGAAAGAGAGATTCAACCTAGAGCTAAGGAGAAATTTCCTGACACCGAGAACTATTGGAATGGCTTGCCTCAAGAGGTTGTGGGTGTTCCATCACTGAAGGTTTTTAAGAAGAAACTGGACAGGCATTTGTCTGAAAAGGTATAAGGTCTCCTGCTTGAGCATGGGGTTAGACTAGAAGACCTTCAAGGTCCCTTCCAACTCTGTTATTCTGTTACTCTACGTAGAACAATTAATCAGCTTGCCTCCAGAAGTTGTGGATGCTCCAACACTGGAAGTTTTTAAGAAGATGTTGGATAACCATTTGTCTGAAGTGGTGTAGGGTTTCCTGCCTAAACAGGGGGTTGGACTAGAAGACCTCCAAGGTCCCTTCCAACTCTGTTATTTTGTTACTTTATATCTTGTATGCAAGGTTGAATTTCCCTCCTCTTTATTCCATTTTAAAATGTTCCTCTTCTTTCAAACTACAATATGTTGAACATCATCTGAAGATCTGTCTCAATATAGTACACCCCAAAATCATCTTTTCTGTAAATCTACCGACATCTTTCTTTTTGGTTTCCTCAAATTATAAATGATCCAACCATTGCTATAACTTGTTCTTTCTTTTAAATGCTGTTTTCAAATTGAGAGAGGATTGCTTCCTTCCCTCTCTCCAAATTCTAGGTTTTTAAATCTCCTGTAAATAAAATCTCAATTATAGCCCTATTTTTCCAATAACCATGCTTGGAAAACAGTATGTGAGTAATCTATAATTTCTAGTAATTTCTTTCCTGAATTGATTGGATGTATCCAAAATATGTGACATCAATTAGGTGATGATGCAGAACTTCACCAGCCCAAAATAAAAATACCCTGTCCGAATAGTTTCATGTCTTGAAAGCAGGTGCACTAGGTCTGAACTGAACCAACTTGGCTATTTTTAATGAAACCTGGGGCGATTGAAGGTAAATACACGCAGCCCAGGATAATGTTGCAGGATCCAATCTTAGTCGGTTATTGAGACCAAAGTTTATTCTTCCAAGCATTTGGGCTCATGCTGGAGCCCAACATGATTGTTAAATGACTTAATAGTCAGCCATCAACACCCTAATTAACAGCTAATGCCGGAGTGCCGGAACCCGGAAGAGAGCAGCTGGCTGGTATGCATGCGTGCGGCAGCCAGCTGCTCTTCTGGGTTCCGTCACACACATGCGCACCGGCCAGTTGCTCTCTTCTGGGTTCCAGTGCGTGCATGGTATTGCCAGCTGGCTGGCATGCATGTGCGCACCAGAACCTGGAAGAGAGCAGCTGTCCAATGCGCATGTGCATGCTGGAACCCAGAAGAGCCACTGGCAACGGTGCGCGTGCCCACAGAGAGGGCTCTGCTTGCCACCTCTGGCACACATGCCATAGGTTCGCCATCACGGCCCTATACCATTCTGGACAAATGACTATCCAGTCTCTTCTTTAAAATCTCCAGTGATGGATCACCCACAACTTCTGGAAGCAAGCCATTCCACTGATTGTTCTCACTGTCAGGAAAATTCTCTTTACTTCTAGGTTGCTTCTCTCCTTGATTAGTTTCCATCCTGCTTTGGAAGATAGTTTGATCCCCTCGTCTTTGTAGGAGCCCCTCAACACTGCTATCAAATCACCCTTAGTCCTCCTTGTCACTAGACTAGACGTACAAAATGTGTATGTCTAGTACATGTGTTGCACTAGAACGACAACACAGAGAGTAGCCCAGCGGCACAGAGAGAGACCTTCCCTGAGGATGGGCTCCAGCACAAGCCCGAAAGCTTGGAAGAATAAACCTTTGGCCCCGATGACCGACCCAGATTGGATCTTGTGCACCTGAAGTCTTTCACATATGAAAGGTCTCCCCATTCCTATGTCAGTCCTGGAACGTTTCTGCTTCTTGAGATGTTCTGGTAAAAAGAGGCGGATATTTGAGGGGCTTTTGCTGCTCTCGGAGCTTGGCTGTTTTCTTGCAGACGCTTCATGACCCAAACCAAGTAACCTCATCAGTGAAGAGGCAGCCTTCATCTGAGGGCCATACATATAGGTAGTCCTCGACTTACAACACTTTGTTTAGTGACTGTTTGAAGTTATAACAGCATTGAAAGAAATGACTTATGACTGTATTCCTCGTGACCATTGCAACATCCCCATGGTCACATGATCAAAATTCAGATGCATGGCAACTGACTCATATTTATGACGGCTGCAGTGTCCCGGGGTCATATGATCCCCTTTTGCGACCTTCTGACAAGCAAAGTCAATGGGGAAGCCAGATTCACTTAACAATCAGGTTACTAACTTATCAACTGTGCCAAGAAAGGTCGTAAAATGGGGTAAAACTCACTTAACAAATGTTTTGCTTAGCAACAGAAATTTTGGGCTGAATTGTGGTCGTAGGTCGAGGACTAGCTGGCTTCAAAAACTTTCACTCTCAGGCAGCAATGAACTCTGAAATAAATCAGGGAAACGAATGAACGGATAAGTATCTACACAGGAGACCTGGAACTTTGGAAGTCGTCTTCAGTGGCCACCGGCATTAGGCATTTCAAGTCTCCTTCAGGGTTGAGTTGATTTGGTTTCTCTTGAAGTTCGGCTGAACTCAACATGCAGGACCTCGTTCTTCCATTCTTCTGCATCCCCATGGTGGTATTGCAGCCTGGTGCATTTCCTGCTTTGGGACTTGCTTTGACTATGTTTCTTTTTTTCTTAAAACCTGACCCGTTTATTCCTCTGTGCTGTCTTTTGAAAGGTACTTGGAGACCACGGGAGCAAAACTCAGCCTGCTCAGCCCCCTCAGCAACAGCCGTTTGTGCCCCCGGCAGGCCCACCTCCAGCATTAAGTGGGCCTCCGCCCCACTTTCTCCATCCTCCTCCGCCAGCAGTTGCCTCTGTCCCACGGCCTCTCCATCCTCCAGGTAGGTGTCCTGCTAGTGCAGATACGAAAACCAGAACTAGGACACAAAACCACCTTGGTCTTTAAGTCTGATGAGCTGAGCCAGAAGTCTGCTCTGGCAGACGTTTGCAGGAGAATTGCCTGGGGTTAACACCGGAGATGCTCTTGCTTTTAAGTGGCATGAGAAGAAGACTGACTTACTCCTTAGGTCAGGAGAACTCTATTTCTGCAGAGAAGATTGGAAAGGGGCCAGTCCAGAAGAGGGCGCTGTGCAATAGGCAGCCTTGCCAATGGATTGCTTAGATTGGGATGGAAAGAGAAATTCTCCTTCAACTCAAGCTCAACTCCTGGGTCTTCACGGACTGTCATCCACCAAGAAGTGGTTTGATGTGGTCTCCTCCCATTTCCTATTGCTTGTATTTCCCTGGCTACCTCACATCCCTAATATTACCTGGTGGTCTCCCACCCAAGGACTAAGGTCAGGTCCTCCTCAGTCTCTCTGAGATTATCTAAAGAAATAAGGAACGTTTCTCTCAACATCGTAAGGCACAGCCACATGGAAGCATCAGAATGGCTTTTTCAAAATGTTCCCATTTTGACATTTAGATTCACATATATCTTTGTGACCTTTACCCTAGTTAATTTTAAACTTGGTTGTAAATGTGACGTGTAGTTCTTCTGTACATATATATGTGTACAGTGTGTAGGACAGTAGTGGGTTGTAAATCCTGTCGCTACCGGTTTGCTTGTGCACGCGCGACGTTTCTGCGCCTGCGCAGAAACATCCCGGGTGGGTGGAGGGAGCCTCCCACTGCCGCCTCTACCGGTTCGCCAAACTGGGCTGAACCGGGAGCAACCCACCGCTGGTGTAGGAGAACCATCATTAGTTTCTTGGAAGTCAAGACTCTTTCCTAGAAGAGCATGGGAGAAGAGTTTGTCCCAGTCTGAGCTACTCAGGAGCTGGCGAGTTACAGTGGATCGGAGCCAATGAGAGATCAAGCCATTCCTGCTTTTTTATGACCTTTTGCCGTATTTCCCTCATTTGAGACAGCCTAGCCCTTCTAGAATCTGTACAGGTAGTCCTTGACTTGCAGCGCTTCATTTAGTGATCGTTTGAAGTTACAATGGCATTGAAAAAGTGACCGTTTTTCAGACTTAAGATCCGTTGTAGCATCCCCATGGTCATGTGATCAAAATTCAGATGCTTGGAAAATGATTCGTATTTATGACGGTTGCAACATCCCAGGGGTCATATGATTACCTTTTGCGACCACCTCACAAGCAAAGGTAATGGGAAAGTCAAATTCACTTGACAACCGTGTTACTAACTTAACAACTGCAGTGATTCACTTAACAACTGTGGCAAGAAAGGTCGTAAAATAGAGCAAAACTCACTTAACAAATGTCTTACTTAGCAACAGAAATTTTGGGGTCAATTTATGGTTGTAGGACGAGAACTACCTGTCCATGGTCCTAGCTAATTCTTCTCTGAAGCTACCAAAATGAAGTTGTTCCTCAGATGTTCCTGACCTACCATGATTAGAAGATTCTGATTTATTTTACATGGATCAATCAAGTGCTGCATGTGAGATTCCACCAAGGCACCAACCCCTGGCAACCAGATCCATGTGGTTATCCTGCTTATCTCAGGTTTATCCCATTTATTGTTACCAGTTGACGGAACTGGAGGAACATGCAATGTGGTGACTTGAGGCATCTGGACAGGGGTGTGTTAAGTGATTCAATTACTGGAATAAGATACAAGGGAAAAGATGGGGATTTTTTTCAGTGGTCCCCAAAGAGAAAGGGCTTGTCATAGAGTGGCCATCATGTTTTGTAATGCTTATTACTGATTTTTTATTATTAACAGGGCTGTTTCCTCCTCCTCCTCTTGCTCCTCCACCCGCTCTCTTGATTCCAACTCTGGATGGGTAAGTGAGAATTAGATGGCACCATTGCTGCTGGTTCATGCCATTTGCTCAGCTTGGGAATCTGGATGCAGGTAGTCCTCGACTTACAACAGCTCATCTAGTGACCGTTCAGAGTTACAATGGCACTGAAGAGAGTGACTTGTGACCATTTTTCACACAGCAACCATTGCAGCACCCCTATGGTCAGGTGGGCAAACTTCAGACGCTTGACAACCAAGTGTCCTGGGATCATGTGATCCCCTTTTGTGACCTTCAGACAAGCAAAGTCAATGGGGAAGCCGGATTCACTTAACAACCATGTTGTTAACTTATCAACTGCAGTGATTCACTTAACAACTGTGGCAAGAAATGTCGTAAAAAGGGGCAAAACTCAAATTCTCACTTAACAAAATAAATTTTGGGCTCAATTGTGGTTGGAAGTCGAGGACTACCTGTATTACTAAAACTTTTGCATCTGTAACCTTTTACTGGATGAAACTGAACCGTGGGACAAAACGTTTTCAGCTAAGGTACCTCAAATGGGCTAAACTTGCAGAATGCTCCAAGATTTAGATTTAGATTTATTATTAGAGTTGGAAGGGACCTTGTAGGTCATCTAGTCCAACCCCCTGCTCAAGCAGGAGTTCCTACACCATTTGAGACAGATGGCAGTACAGTCTCTCCTTGAAGGTCGCAAGTGTTGGAGCTCTCACAACCTCCGCTGGCAAGCTGTTCCACTGGTTGATCGCTCTCACCGTCAGAAAGTTTCTCCTCACTTCCAGGTTGAATCTCTCCTTGGTCAGCTTCCATCCGTTATTCCTTGTTTGGCTTTCTGGTGCCGTAGAGAACAGCCTGACCCCCTCCTCTCTGTGACTTCCCCTCAAGTATTGGAACACTGCTATCATGTCACCCCTGATCCTTCTCTTCGCCAGACTGGCCAAGCTCAGTTCCTGCAACCGCTCTTTGTATGTTTTATTTTCCAAGATCCAAGACTCCAAGATCCAAGACTCCTGAGGAATTGAAATGTGGCCATTTTTATCAAACACTTTATGACATAGAAATGATCATAAAGCAGTTCATGGCATAAGACCAAATGCCGTAAAAGATTTCCCGTGTTCTGCTGCCGATGTTTGGCTCCGCTGTACAATCCGACCTGGGCTACTTTCAAGGCAGAGACTTCTCTGAACATCGCCCTGAATTTTTAAGAACTTTCCCAGATCCTTTAGGAGCTCTGCCATGATTGAAAGCATTGAGGAATCTGGGAAGGAAATCTCTCTGAAATGATGACCCAGCAGATCACAGGTTGTCTAGTTCACTCTTACCGTCAGTGTGTGAAATAAGGCATTTTATAGAATCCTTAGGAAATCTATAGAATGCCAAAAACGGGGCATCAAAGTAATGTAATATTTCACACATTTCCTAGGTATTTCAGTATATAGCATATTAAAACAACACAGACATTTCATACTTCGCCTGAAAACATCATGTTGGCTGGGGAATTCTGGGAGTTGAAGTCCACATGTCTTAAAGTTGCCAAGGTTGAGAAATACTGATCTGGTTGTATATATTGCACAATCATTGAACTGATTCTTGGCATCCATCACTGATAAACAGCGAAAGCAAGAGGTCCCTGAGATTAAGAGCCATGGCGTTCTGAATCAATGGAATGAATGACTGCAAAAATGGCTTAGATGGCTTTATAAGGGAATTCCAGGAACCAAAGATATCTTGGTTAATCTATCCACAGTGACCAGCACGTTGGTGAGAAGAACTAAGCAATTCAAATAAAGATAGTCCTCAACGTACGATCACAACTGAGCTCAACAGGATGGCTTAGATGGCTTTATAAGGGAATTCCAGGAATTTGTGAGGAAACGTCTAGTTTTCGGTAGACTCTCATAAGTGAGATGGCACTTTTGCTTTCAGAGAAAACATTCAGCAGTTCCGGTGACCGAGAACAGTCAAAGGAGCTTGAAAGCTTCACACAGGCAACTTGGTTGTGAAGACCAGGATTCTGCGAATGAGATTTCTCCTCCGGCTTGATCTGGCCGGGTTTCTATTTGTTCTTCAGTACACGTAGTCCTCAACTTACAATTCATTTAGTGATCAACTGCACTGAAGAAAAGTGACTTATGACCATTTTTTACACCTACAACTGTTGCAGCAGTCCCATAATTACATGTTCAAAATTCGGATGCTTGTCAACTGGCATGTATTTATGACGGTTGCAGTGTTCCGGGATCACGTGATTGTCTTTTGCAACCTTATGACAAGCAAAGTCAAGGGGGAAGCCAGATTCACTTAACAACCATGCTACTAACTTAACAATTGCAGTGATTCACTTAACAACCGTGGCAAGAAAGGTCATAAAATGGAGCAAAATTCACTTAACAACTGACTTGCTTATCAATGGAAATATTGAGCTCAATTGTGATCTTAAGTTGAGGACTATCTTTATTTGAATTGCTTAGTTCTTCTCACCAACGTGCTGGTCCCAGGGGATAGATTAACCAAGATATCTTTGGTTAGACAGTGGATAAAGAATACAGGAAGCTATAATAGCAATAGCACTTATATACCACTTCATAGAGTTTTACAGCCCTCTCTAAGCCGTTTACAGAGTCAGCCTCTTGCCCCCAACCATCTGGGTCCTCATTTTACCCACCTCGGAAGGATGGAAGGCTGAGTCAACCTTGAGCCAGTGGGAGCTGAACTACCGAACTGCTGGCAGCAGTCAGTCAGCAGAAGTAGCCAGCAGTACTGCATTCTAACCACTGCCCCACTGCTGCTCCTATAAGGAAGGAGTGTATTGTTTACAGAGATAATCCAATGAGGAAGTGGGATTATCATTTCCCTTCACGATTTTATTTTTCAGCCTGAATTAATGATGGGATTTAGATGTTGCTAACCCTTCTTGTGTGTTCTCTCCCTCTCTCCTCAAAGCCAGCCTGCCAGCTACAGCAACCGGCAGCTGCCTCCCTTCGGCTACAACTCCACAGGTGAGCCCCTCTGAGCCCTTGCAGCAGATAGGCGGAGTGGATTGTTGTTTTGCACAACCCACGATGGGTCACAAGGATTGGCCAGTTCAGCTCTTACGGGTCAGCTCTGGACTTTTCTGTGATGGTCCTGCATTGGCTGATCTTGGAAGCCATCTCCTCCAAGCTGCAGAATTCTGGCCTTTTGGCCCTCTTTCTTTCTTCCCTCAGGGCATCACTTCGATACCATTGTTAAACTGGAGTTTTGTAATGATATTTTCTATGTGTGCAATTATCTCTTCCTTTCACATGTCAATGAATTCATTTGCAAGCATTTTTGCCTTTCCGCATATGCCTTATGACCTGAAAAAGACCCCATCCCACCCCAAATTGTGTTCCAATGGATCATCATTTACTTTTCACTGTCCCCCTGTGTTATTATTAGGCACCTGTTTTCACTAACCTTCATTGGGAATGTGTGGAAATACACACACCTCTTCATTCAGGCTAAAACCATTGTTCCTTTTCCAGCAGAAAAAGAGAAACTTCTGTGCAAAACAGTTGCAAGTTATACATAGTTCTGTGCATTTCTATATGATTAATTTTCTGAATTGAGGACTCACCTGTATGGGAAAAGTTACCACAAGGATTCCATACTATGTCAAATAATATCTTCTATGACACTTTAATGATACTGATTTATACATACAGATAGCCATATCATCTTCTGTAAGTCTAATTTTCCAAAGAGGTTTCTTGACATCATGCCAAGATCTTCTCGGCCTTCATCCTGAAGGACTTAACTGGGGATCAGTGCAGAGATGGGTTCCTGCCTGTTTTTGCCGGTGCGGTTAATAGCTGTTGTTCGGCGCAGAGCCGAAGACGCTGCTGCCGTTCGCGGAGCGGGAGCTTTCCCCGGGCGCTTTCCCCGCCCGCATGGATGCCGCCAATTGCGTTCTTTTGCCCTCTGCGCATGCGGAACGCTTTGGGCATGCGCAGAGGGCAAAAGAACGCAATTGGCGGCATCCATGCGGGCGGGGAAAGCGCCCGGGGAAAGCTCCCGCTCCGCGAACGGCAGCAGCGTCTTCGGCTCTGCGCCGAACAACAGCTATTAACCGCACCGGCAGGATCCCACCTCTGGATCAGTGATATGGTGACCACCTTGACATTAGGAATAGAATAGAATAGAATTCTTTATTGGCCAAGTGTGATTGGACACACAAGGAATTTGTCTTTGGTGCATATGCTCTCAGTGTACATAAAAGATACATTTGTCAAGAAAGGAAGTATTTATTACAGTGTTCAGTGAACTCCGTATAGTATAGCTGAACTCTTGTCAAGGAGAGAAGACAAAGGCTCCAGGAAAGAAAGTTCTTAACATTTGCCAGAGCGGGATCTAGCATTAAACAGGATTTGTGGCAAAAGGAGACACTGAGACATATTTTACCCTCAAGTGACACTTGGAATTGACAAAGCATCCTTTTAAAAGCCAGGTGGAAGTGAGTAAATGCTTTGTCCACCACTGCAATAGTAAAATGTTCTGCAGGACTTTTTACATCAAGATAGTGGATGTATTATAGGGGTGTAATATTTCTCCCTCTTTGCAATAAGGAAGACATTACCCATGATAGTTGCAACAGTCTGGGAGAGGGTTGGAGCTACTTATCCTAGCAGCTTTTCAACTTTGAGGATGCCAGATATTTTAATGCTTGGGGTTGTAAACATCCCCTTCATTTAAAACTAGTGCCAGGCCTGTGGGAAGATAGAAGATGCACATTCTTCCATTCCTCTTTTGTTCTGCCCAGTTCTGAAGGAATTTGATTAATGGATGGCCTATTTGCTTGAAAACAACTTCCATAACTGACCCCACTCAATCACTGTGCCTGGTTCTTGGCGCTATAATTTAAGAAGGATTCGGTCGAAATGGAACAGCTGCAGAGAAGGACTTGAAGACATCAAAGGATTGAAGTCACCTGAGAAGAGATTGAAGGACCTGGTCATGTTAATAGGAAAAAAATAGAGAGTACCGTGTTTCCCCAAAAATAAGACCCTGTCTTAAATTTTTTTGAACCCTGAAATAAACGCTTGGCCTTATTGCCATGCACTCAAAAGCCCGATTGGGCTTATTATCAGGGGATGTCTTATTTTGGGGGAAATGGGGTATATAATCATCTTCTCCATTATGCTAGTTGAAGTCCCAGAATAATGGTTAGGTAAAGGCAAAGGTTCCCCCGCACATGCGTGCTAGTCATTTCCGGCTCTAGAATAGTAGTTTCAGGAACGCAAGTTCTGGTTATAAATTCTAAGAAAGTCCCATCGTGCTTGAGTAGATGCTTGAATTTAAACTTCTGCCTGACTAGGAAAGCCCTATCTGCTTTCAACTCCCAATTTGCTTAATGAGAGAGGACGCACAAGCAAGAGGTGTCTTCGGATAAGCAAGCTTCTTCATTTGTTTAGGTGATTTAAGGTTTAAAAAGAGCTCAGTCTTCATGCTTCTAGTGCAGGGATTCCAACCTTGGCAACTTTAAGACTTGTGGACTTCACTCCCAGAATTCCTCAGCCAGCCATGCTAGTGTCTGAACTGGGCAAGAAGATTCTTCCCTCTTGATGCTTTACAGAAGGCATTTCAAAATAACAGAGTTGGAAGGGACCTTGGAGGTCTTCTAGTCCAACCCCCTTCTTCACTGATGGTGGTTGCTGCCCTTCTGTTATGCTTGGTGTGAACCAGGTAGCAGCAGAGTGAGATTAGTCTCAGAGCGTTCTGGGCTTATGAGTGCAAGTTGATCGAAAGAGGTTTATTGATTACAGTAGTTTAGAAAGCATTTATAGCCACCTATCCTGTACATGACAATCCTAGGTAGCTCTCAACATTCCATAAAATCAGAATAAATATAACCCGCAAAATCCCCCAATACTATTCTATATCCCAGAGGTCTTTGAACTTGGCAACTTTAAGACTTGTGGACTTCAACTCCCAGAATTCTCCAGCCAGCTTTGGGTGTTAAAGTCCACAAGTCTTAAAGTTGCCAAGTTTGAAGACTTCTGCTATATCCTATCACAGCACTACAGCCTCCCATCAACTCTATACGTTTAATTTGACGGATTCATTTCCATCCTAGCTGGATGCCTGTGCAAAGAGCCAGGTTTTCACGTCCCTCCTGAAGGTTAACAAAGAGTTTGTTGCACTAAGAGCTCAGCCATAGTTGCCTGACTTTATAATTTATGTCTATAAGCAAACTACGGGAAGAGGTTCAGAAGTAGGTATCACCCACACAGCACCAAAGCTCCTCTTTACACCCTGAGGCTTATTTTCATTAGCCTTGGATTCAAATCCCCAGAGGCTGTGTACCAACAGATGGGTTGAGTAGGACTATGGGTAGCCCTTGACTTACAACCATTCATTCAGTGACTGTTCAAAGTTATAATGGTACCGAAAAAAAAACGAATTATGAGCATTTTTCACACCTATGACCGTTCCATCATCCCCATGGTCACGGGATCAAAATTCGGATCTTTGGTGACTAGCTCATATTTATGACCGTTGCAGTGTCCTGGAATTACGCGATCCCCTTTTGCAACCGTCTGACAAGCAAAGTCAATGGGGGAGCCAGATTCACTTCACAATACTAACTTGGCAACTGCAATGGTTTGCTTAACAACTGTGGCAAGAAAGGTCGTGAAATGGGGCAAAACACACACAACAACTGTCTTGCTTTGCAACAGGAATCTGTGGCTCAGTTGTGGTCGTATATAGTGAATCCTAGCAGCGTGGATACGGTGATCACTTCAGCAGTAGGAATGGCTGCCTCCCAACCTGACTGAGCGGATCAGGCACTTTAAATAAAGCAGTAAGCGCTATGAAACCCCACTTGGTTATTTCTAACCTCCTTTCTTGAGAAAACAGAATGTGGTATCTATAATGTTTTCCAACTGGGAAATCCCGTCTGATCATCCTTCACCTTAGATGGGCTTTCTTCAGAAGAGAGAATCAGTGTCCCCACCCGCCCCAGCTGGGATGATCCTTGGAGACTGCCTGATGCTACAGCTGTGCAGGCTCTTGCTGCTGATAGAACACCTGATCCATCACCACCTTGTCCTGCCCTCAGGTGCTGTGGAGAACAGGTGGACCCCCTCTCCTTTGTGGCAGCCCCTCATATATTGGAAGCCTGCTATCAGGTCACCCCTGGTCCTTCTCTTTGTTAGACTTTACATCGTTGTTCACCTACAGACAGAATCTTGCCAGACTAAAGCAACTATCTGCATAAATATGAATACAAGTAGTCCTCCGCTTACGAGCCACAACTGAGCCCAAAATTTATGTTGCTAAATGAAACACTTAAGTGAATTTTGCCCAATTTTACAATTTTTCTTGCCACAGTTGTTAAGTGAATCACTGCAGTTATTAATTTAGTAACATGGTGGTTAAGTGAATCTTTGCTTGTCAGAAGGTTGCGAAAAGTGATCATATGAACCCGGGACACTGCAACCTTCATAAATAGGAGTCAGTTGCCAAACATCCCAATTTTGATCGTGTGACCATGGAGATGCGGCAATGGTTGTGTGAAAAAGAGTCACAAGTCTCAATTTTTGGTGCCATTGTAACTTTGAACAGTCACTAAATGAACTGTTGTAAGTCGGGGACTACCTGTATAGTCCGTGAATCAAGAGGCCGTCTTGATCCTCCTCCTGCCTACCAGACATTCCAGTTCCGCTGCCCCTCTGCCCTCTGGGGGGGCAGCCCCTCCCTCCTGGGACTCCAGATTACATTCCACCACATCAGAACAGGAATGGGAGGTTATTCGGTGTTCTAGCTGATTTCTGATTTAGGGTGGTCATGCGTGGGGTCAACATCTTAATTTTCTGGAGGAGCAAAGCAATCTGTGACATGCCTATACAGTGCAGGATGAAAACTGGAAGGAGGATACATTCAACGTATTTGTCAGGAATCAGGTCATCATTGCTCATATTCATATATCAATATATCGCCATTGATCAAATCCATCTTCTTTCTCCCCCGTATTTTGTGGAAAGGTGCTTTCAAAAATAAGGAGCAGGATTAGGCCTTCTCTGTATCAGGGGTCTCCAAACTTGGCAACTTTCAAGACTTGTGGACTTCAACTCCCAGATTTCCCCAGCCAGTCAATCCTACTTCCTCCACAAGTCTTAAAAGTTGCCATGTTTGGACACACACACACACACACTATATGAACAGAACCACTTCCCTGATTTGAGTTTGAACTGAACATATTTGCAGTGTTTTAGTGCTTTGCTGGCTGGGGAATTCTGGGAGTTTATTATTTATTTATTTATTATTAGGTTCTTCTATGCCACCCTACTCCCTAAGGACTCAGGGCGGCGTACAACATTTTAAAAGAACACTAAACAATAAATATTCATTTAAAAACAATTTTAAAACATTAAAAACTTAAAAGACATTCAGCAACATACATACCGGGGGAGATCTCGGATAAAAACTAGTCTCAACCCCCTGCCTGCAGGAAGAGCCATGTCTTGACGGCTTTCCGGAAGGCCAGCAGGGTGGGGATAATTCGGATCTCTGGGGGAAGTTGGTTCCAGAGCACGGGGCCCCCCACAGAGAAGGCCCTCCCCCTAGGGCCCGCCAGCCGGCATTGTTTGGCTGATGGGACCTGGAGGAGGCCCACTCTGTGGGCCCTAACCGGTCGAAGGGAAGTATGAGGCAGAATGCGGTCCCGGAGGTAACCTGGTCCTAAGCCATGTAGGGCTTTAAAGATGATGATCAACACCGGAGAGCAATGGGCAGCCAATGCAGCTGGTGGAGTATAGGTGTTACGTGGGTGTATCTTGACACACCCACCACAGCACGCGCAGCCGCATTTTGCACCAGCTGGAGTCTCTGAATACTCTTCAAGGGTAGCCCCATGTAGAGAGCATTGCAGTAGTCCAATCGAGAGGTGACAAGGGCGTGAGTGACCGTGAGCAGAGCCTCCTCCTCCAAGTATGGTCGCAATTGGTGCACCAGGCGAACCTGTGCAAAAGCTGTTGAAGTCCGCCAGGCTTAAAGTTGCCAAGGTTGGAGACCCCTGCTCTAGTGCACTGATAAAATTTCTCTTTCCTAACAAACCTGATATTATTTCTACTTTTCTAGCTCCATCATGCAAGTGATGACGTAGCTCACGTCCTCTCCTCTATGAGTGTCCGAACCAGCTGATGCAAAGCTCTGCTGTTTCTCTCTAGATTCAGGTTTCATCACCTACCCGCCCATTTCGACATCCCACACTCCCTGGGTGACCACAGTTGAGAAGGCCTCCAGTGCTTTGGACAGCAGCCACTGGGAATACGCAGGCTCAAGGAGAGAGAGGGACAGAGAGCGGGACCGGACACCCACCACAGGCGAATATAGCAAGTGAGTGTAGCTTCTACCGCAGTATTAATCATGGTCCAGCTACATAATTCAAGTTTGAAACTGAAGCTGGAATCACAAGGTAATCACTACAATAATATACAAGTAGTCCTCGACTTATGATCACTATTGAGCCCAAAATGTATGTTGTTAAGCAAGACAGTTGGTAATGTTCTGACCCAGCAGAAACAAGAAACAGACTCCTTGTCCCGAAAAACCCCCCTTTATTTATCTCCTGTGAATTAATGGCATTCACACACGGAAAAGTCCAGGCAAGACTCCTTCAAAGAGAACTGCAGTAACAGACCTTATCAGTTTCTTGCCAGGCAGCCGCAAAGCTGTAAATGAGCCAAATCTTCCGAACTGTTGTCTCCTATGACCCCCACTCCCCTTTCCCAGCCAGGGAATTTATTTCCCAGCCAGGGAGGGGCCATTTGGCGTCCACGTGTGCCTTGCTTCCCGAATGGACCCCTTGTCCTCAGTTGTTCTCCTCTCCTAACAGCTCTGCGCATACGTGCATCTGGAACAGGCCCCAGCTGTTCTTCCTCCCCACTTATCTCAGCTTCCATAGGCAGCTGCCTCTCCGGTGGCTGGGAAATGTCAGGTAGCCCTGGCTCTATCTCTGCTTCTGACGTAGAGCATCCATCAGAGCCTTCCCCAAGCTCCAGCACTGGCCCAAGTTCCTCCCCAACCTCCTCATTGTCCGAGTCTGCCGCCAGCTCCACTGGCAGCTGGCAGGCCACAACAGGTAAGTGAGGCTTGCCTCATTTTATGACCTTTCTTGCCAGGATTGTTAGCATGTTGTTAAGTGAATCTGGCTTCCCCATGGACTTTTCTTGTGAGGAAGTCGCAAAAGATGATCACATGACTTTGGGACACTGCAATCGTCATAAATATGGACCAGTTGCCAAATGGCTGACTTTCAATCACGTGACCGTGGAGATACTGCAATGGTGAAAAACAGTCATAAGTCATTTTTTCAAAGCTGTTGTAACTTTGAATGGTCACTAAATGAATGGTTGTAAGTCGAGGACTACCTGTATTCATTGTTTTCTTTCTGTCCTATCTTTTTCTGGCCAACAATTAGCCTGTGCAAGATCTTGGCTTGTATTTCAGATAAAAACATGATCCCTTCATGTTACAAGACAAGGGGTGAACTAATGTAGAAAGCTGGGAAGTTAGATTTCATAGCTGCTAAGAGGTAAGCTTAGTATAATTGCACGTACATAACTCAGCTTTTCTTGGCAGCAAAGTCAAGTTATTTTGACACTTTAATGTTAAATCCACAAAATATCACAAATGGAAATTCTAAGAACCAACCACAGCAACAAGAAATGAATAACCAGGTTGAGACTACATGAGGCCATAATGATAGGCGTTCAGTTTGTTTTCAGCTTTTAAAAGAATTTATTTGGGTTTAAAAGTAGAAATGGCAGAGGAACTGCTCACACATCCCCTTCCTTAGACCTCCCAGGTGGTTTGCTGGGATTAGCATTTTAAAAATGGGGGTGCCTATTGTTTGATTCTCAAATTCGGAGTGTGTTCCTGCACTGTATAGGCATGTCAGAGGTTGCTTTGTTCCTCCAGAAAATTAAGATGTTGACCCCACGCATGGCCACCCTAAATCAGAAATCAGCTAGAACACCGAATAACCTCCCATTCCTGTTCTGATGTGGTGGAATGTAATCTGGAGTCCCAGGAGGGAGGGGCTGACCCCCGCCCAGAGGGCAAAGGGGCAGCGGAGCTTGGAACGTCTGGTAGGCAGGAAGAGAATCAAGACAGCCTCTTGATTCATGGAGTATATTCATATTTATGCAGATAGTTGCTTTAGTCTGGCAAGATTTTGTCTGTAGGCAAACAACGAAGTAAAGTCTAACAAAGAGAAGGACCAGGGATGACATGATAGCAGTCTTCCAATATGTGAAGGGCTGCCACAAAGAAGAGGGGGTCAGCTTGTTCCCCAAAGCACCTGAGGGCAGGACAGGAAACAATGGATGGAAATTCATCCAGGAGAGAAGCAACCTAGAACTCAGGAGAAACTTCATGACAGTGAGAACAATTAATCGGTGGAACGGCTCGTCTCCAGAAGTTGTGGTTGCTCCGTCACTGGTTTTTAAGAAGAGATTGGACAGCCATTATCTGAAATGGTATAGGGGAGAGGTCTTCAAACTTGGCAAGTTTAAGACTTGTGGACACAAGTCTTAAAAGTTGCCAAGTTTGAAGACCTCTGGTCTAGGGTCTCCTGCTTGAGCAGGTGTTGGACTACAAGACCTCTAAGGTCCCTTCCAACTCTTTTGTTCTGTTACTCAGAAGTAGTCCATGTGTTGCTCTTGGTTTTTGAGCCTGACCCCTACACTTCGTTCTTCTCTCCTAGTGACGATGAGAGGTACCGCTATTATAGCCGGGAACGCAGTTACGATTTTGAGCGTGACTACCGCAGGAGTAGAGACCGCAGTCATGAGCGAGAAGATCGTCACCGGGAAAGGAGGCATAGAGACAAAGAAGAGAGCAGCAAACATAAATCATCACGGCGGTAAGTCATTGCCTGCCCCTCTGTTTGGTTCAGGCCAAATGCTTTTAAATTTAGTGATAATACAGGTAGTCCTTGACTTACGACCACAATTGAGCCCAGAATTTCTGTTGTTAAGTGAGACATTTGCTAAGTGGGCTTTGCCCCATTTTATGACTTTGCTTGCCACAGTTGTTAAGTGAATATAAGGAGAAATTTCCTGGCAGTGAGAACAATCCACCAATGGAACAGAAGTTGCGGGAGCTTCATCACTGGAGGCTTTCAAGAAGAGACTGGATTGCCATCAGTCAGGAATGGTGTAGGGTCTCCTGCTTGGGCGGGGGGGGGGGTTGGACTAGATGACCTACAAGGTCCCTTCCAACTCTGTTAATCTGTATCTGTATCTATCTGCATGAATCACTGCAGTTGATAAGTTAGCAACCCGACTGTTGAGTGAACCTGGCTTCCCCACTGACTTTGCTTATGAGACGGTCGCAAAAATATGAACCAGTTGCCAAGCATCTGAATTTTGATCACATGGATCATGGGGATGCTGCAACGATCATAACTGTGAAAAAGGGTGACCACTCACTTTTTGCAGTGCCGTTGTAACTTTGAACAGTCACTAAATGGACAGTTGTAAGTCGAGGACTACCTGCAGTAGCGCTGAACTGTATTCCAAACTAAGTTTGAGTTAGTGAAAGCCAATCTCTACCTTGCCTGCTCTAGTTAAAAGCTTCTGGTCAGTTAAAGGTTGTTCCCATATTGTGGCTCTCTTCCAGTTAGCCTTGGAGCAAATTCTTTGAAAGTCTGGAGTCTCCACCAGAGGGAACCTCTTGGCCAGCATCGCCATGAGGTGTAGCTGAAGAGGGCCGAGGGAGGGCAGCAGGAAGCCCATTGCCAAGACAAAACTTAGATAAGAGAGTCTAGAGCAGGGGTCCCCAAACTTGGCAACTTTAAGACTTGTGGACTTCAGCTCCCAGAATTTTGGGAATTGAAGTCCACAAGTCTTAAAGTTGCCAAGTTTGAAAGCCTCTGGTCCTGAGCCTTGGTCAAGGAAGTTACTTAGAGACTGTCTCCATCAAGCCCTGACTGGTTCACCTGAAGATAAAGGGAAGGAGGAGGAGTTACTAGAACTTTTCAATGAAGGTAGCCCTGATCTACAGGTAGTCCTTGACTTGTGACCAGTTATCTAGAGACCAGATGGACCTACCTGGGGGTTACCTATGACCCAGATTCAAAATTCCGATGGTCGGGGCTACATGTTGCACTTGGGGCACTCAGCCACCAGGTCACACTTATACCTGTTTGCAGCGTCTCAAGATCACTGCCTTGAGGGTTTTATGACTGTCATTCACTTCCAATTTTTGGCAAAACTGCCATAGCAAGCCATCGGTTCACTTAACGACCACCTATTAAGATTTGCTTAATGACAGAGTGATTCGCTTAAATTTTATGCAAGAAAAGGTAAAATCACATGACCAACCCATTTTATGACAATCTTAACTTGCAACCATGATAGTCAGGCTCCCATGGTCATCACTCAAGGACTCACTCTCTATAATTTTAGTTTCTTAGGCTGGCCTGCCTTGTAGGGCTGGAAGAAGGTCTGTGCTAAAGCAGGTAATGAATTAGTGACCCTCACAGTGAAAAGGTAGAACATAGAATCATAGGGCTGGCAGGGACCTCAGAGGTCTTCTAGTCCAACCCCCTGCTCAAGGCAGGAAATCTTGTGCCATCCCAATAAAGTGGTTGCCCAGTCTTTTTCTGGACACCTGCAGTGTCAAATGATGGACCACCCACCAGGAGGCAGGATATCCTATTGAAAATGGGCTGGTCATCAGATTTTTTCAGCCTCGTTTGGGATGGCCAGAATTGATCGTACTCAAGTATTCTCTTCAACCTTATGTGAATACCGGAAGCAGGCAGGCATGCTGGGTTAGGCTTATCCAGTTGGTGACACAAAATGCTTTTAAGTAATGGCATCCGTTTAACATGTCTATTTACTAGCACGCTGCCTTCTGTTCTTTTCATAGACTGTAACATTTTTCTTGCCTATCACAATGTTGAGCTACTGATTTCTAATAAGGTGTGGAATCTCTTTAAAAGGTGTTACCTTTCTAGGTTAGGGCTTAAAAAGCTCAACATCAACAACCCTCATGAATGAAGGCAAATATACGTGTCCCAGGATAATGTTGCAGGATCCAATCTGGGTCGGTCACCAGGACCAGAAATTTAGTCGTCTGAGCTTCCAAGACTTGGGCTGGAGCCCATTCCTCAGGGAATTTCTCCCTCTCACCAAAATGTGGTGAGAACATTCAGGCGAGAGAGAAGTTCCCTGAGGATGGGCTCCAGTACGAGTCCAAAAGCTCAGAAGACTAAACCTCTGGTCCCGGTGGCTGACCCAGATTGGATGCTTTATCAACAACTCTGTTGCATTTGTTCACTAAAGCTTATGCTGTGCTTCTTTCCCGGTCCTCCACCAGTAAGCAGCATGAGGGGGAAGAAGGGGAAAGCCACCGTCGACACAAGCACAAAAAGAACAAGCGCAACAAAGAGGAGAAGGAGGCAAGTGAAGATGGACTTGCAGAAGGAAACGAACAGGACGCCAAGGAGTAGCGAACCTGGACTCTGCCAACCAAGGGTGGTGCCTCTCCAGCCAACATTTCCATTTTGGGTGATCTTCTTCATGGGAGAATGTCTGAGACGACAGAGGTGCCCAAACATGAACACAGGTTGGGTTGCCAACATGGAAAGCCAAACTGCAGGACTTTGAGGAGAGGACCCAATTCAGCACCTCTGGCCTTGAGTGGTTCTATATGCAGACCAACTCCATCGTGTCAGATCCTATGGCTTCTGATGGGAGTCCGCTTCAGCAGGAATGAATGCATTTAGAGACTAGGACAATATTGGGCAATTATTACGGTTTCCTTTTTTAAAAAGAAGTAGGAGGACAGCAACCACATGGAACTGTTTTGGTACAAGAAGAAACAAGCGTTAGGTCATCCTCCAAGCCAGGCAATCTGGCTCCTATAAGCTAGCCCCATTTCTCCTTTGCCCCTTAATTGTAGCTTTGGACTTTGGACTTCACTCAAGGAAAGCTTGGTGGGAAACCACAAGTCAGCCACTGGAACAGTTCGGCCCCATGAAATGTCCAGTTTCTCTGAGAAGGCCATTTCCACCGAGGCCTCTGGAGTCTTCCAGATCAGAGAGTTTTATTATGACCAGGTTGAGTGGGCTTGGTGGTGAATTTCAATAGGGCCACCTTTTGACACAAGCTACTTACTTTTCAAGAGCTTCTCTTTTTTACCTAAACGAAGTTAAAAATTGGCAATTTATCTCTAAGTCTCAGAGTCACTTTTCACAACTCTTAAAACACTAAATGTAGACATAGGATTTGTGGTTTCCTTTGGAAAAGAATATGTGACGAGTCTCTTAAGATCATCGCTCTTTTACGCACATCCATCCTTGCATTATCTTCCACCCGTGGGAAGTGTTTAAAAACACTTCCTAAAAATCATTTCAAATTTATACTTTTTTTGTATTGTAGTTATGCGAGTTTGAGTGTTTATATGAAACTAACAACCTAGGACACGTGAGCCAGTATACCCACTGTATTTTGATTTGTATGCTATGATGGCGCAGTGAATGGGTCAATAACTGAACATACAGTATGTAGGAAAGAAAATCTTTTTGGGGGAGTGGGGGGTGGGGAATGTGATTAGTTTCTGTGTGGTCATGACATCTAGGACTCGGTGAAAGCAGCACTTAATACTAAATTTTACACTGCAAACTAAATTCATAGCAGCTTTCTTGCGGTTTTGTTTGTCATTAAGTCTCTCAGATGATACAGACTAAAAGCGTCTTCAGGACAACAAAATATGACCCACGAGTTCACATTTCACTTTCTAGACCAGTGTTTCTCAACCGTGGCAACTTGAAGATCAATCAGAATAGAGTAGAGCTGGAAGGGACCCTGGAGGTCTTCTAGTCCAACCCCCTGCTCAAGCAGGAGACTACACATTTTGAGACAAGTGGCTGTCCAGTCTCTTCTTAAAAGCCTCCAGTGATGGAGCTCCCAGAACTTCTGAAGGGAAGACATTCCACTGGTTAATTCTATCAGGAAATTTCTCCTTAGTTCCAGGTTGCTTCTCTCCTTGATTAGTTTCCATCCATTGCTTCTTGTCCTGCCTTCAGGTGCTTTGGAGAATAGGTTGAGCCCCTCTTCCTTGTGGCAGCCCCTCAAATACTGGAATAAAGCTATCATGTGAGGGCCAATTCTGGAAGTTGGTCGTCACATCTTCCAGTTATCGCCATTGAGAATCACTGCTCTGGAGCAGGGGTCTCCAACCCCCAGGCTGTGGAAACCGAGCCGCGCAAACAAGCGAAGCCCAATCCGTGGGACGCAGGCAGCGTGTGAAACCAGGCCCCCTCTGGTCCATGGAAAAATCTCTCTCCACGGAACTGGTCTCTGGTGCCCAAAAGGTTCAGGGCATCTGCTCTAGAATACTGTTTATGTGTGGACTTTAAATCCCAGAATTCTTTGCAGTGGCCATGCTGGTTGGGGAATTCTGGGAGTTGAAATATGCACATTTTTTAAAGTCGCTGAGATTGAGAAACACTGGTCAGCCAAAAGAGATTTTAGACTCTCCATACAAGGTTAGTTGTTTTTGAGAGAGCATTTTGTTTAAAAAAAACCCAAACCCTTCAGCAACTTGTCTCAACAACTTTGCAGCCTTCAAAGAGGACTATTTATAAAGTGTATGGTTCTTGGTGTTTTTACCTTTATGGCTGATAAAAGCTGCCATAATGTTTTAATAGGAATGTTGTTAAGAGCCCAATCCATCTTTGTCCATTCAAATGTTTTATAAGATTAAAACTCCACATCTCATCACTTTGAAACAGAAGGGTTGGCCTAACTCTGCAGTCTCCTTCCAAACTAAATGGCTTTTTAAACAAGCATTTAAGAGGACAAACCATGATGCCAATATTCCAATATTCATGGAATATTTCAGATGCCGAGTGCTAGGAAGGGATGTGATCTTCCAAACACCACAAGAATATATATCAAGCTTGCAGGAGCTCAGTCTTCCCTGCATAATAGAAAGATAGAGTACCAGTGATCACAGGGAAAAATGAAAGAAGTCTGTGGAAGTTGATCTGGTCAGAACAGAAAACCCAAACGTCTTCCGTAACTTCAGAATAATAATTTATAAATGTATCAGAGCAGTGACAAACACCTCTACAAGTTTCAACAAATTCTTTGGTGCAAAATAATACAGTAGCTACTAGATTTCCTGCTGATTGTTGAAGGCACACTGAAATCAGACAATACAATGAAATGAAAACGCACATCCCCTTCATTTGAGAGAAAAAAAGGTTTGACATCCTTTTTACAGCTATTGCAAGAGTCACACATTACAGTGGTCACACGGGACTCAAACTCCAAGACAGAAGTCAATATTCTTATCAGTCAATCAGGCAGACCAATATCCTTTCAAAGCACATCTGAAGGCAGACGCTGACTTTCAGAAATATACTTTGACAAATACATTTTTAAGTGAATCAACATCCTTAAATGGAGCACTAGTACCTACTTGCCAGATTCAAATGAGGCAACAGAGTCCAAGCATGAATCAGATTTAAACATAAATCAGAAGTCCTTTTTTGTTTATTTGTTATTTCACACAGCCTCTGTCAATACCAAGTCTTCTTGTGTTTTCATCAGCCTGACCTGCTGTTCAGTTGAAATAAGCCTCCAACTGAAAGGCACACCAGAACCTCCAGGAAGCGAAGGTCCTGGGGGAAGCAGAAGCCCCTTGCAAGTTGTTTCCTGAGATGTGTGTACCTCCCACCCACCCACCCATCTTGTGAGTAAGTGAGAATAGCACATTGTACAGCAGGGTCCCCAACCTTGGCAGCTTTAAGACTTGTGGAGTTCAACTTCCAGAATTCCTCAGCTATCCATGCTGGCTGTCCACAAGTCTTAAAGTGGCCAAGGTTGGAGAGCCCCATAATAGAAGGTTGCCCTGTTTCAGCAACCTAAAATTTCTGTGCAAATCAAGGTCTGAGAAATCCCTTTTAATTGGAGGTAGCAGGCCCTATTAATTTCCTAATTACGACAAACTAACAAATTCTCTAACTTATTCCACGACCACACAATATTTGCAAACGGGCTAGTGGAATCCCTTTGTAAATCATGAAACTTTGTAGAGCACGGACAACAGCAAGCAGGTTTTCAACCTGGTGAAATAAATGTAGTGTATCCTATGCTTAGAAAATAATTATTATGGCTATTTAAGGCAAAAAAGATTACTTTTACAAAAAGAAAATTTCTATTTTCAAGTGTCAGCATATGCGTGCATACACACATGTGCAAGAAAACATAGTAAAGGCCTTCCTTAGGCACAGGTTTTGCTACCTTTCCGTAGCGCGGGCTGCTTATTCCTTTTTTTAATTTGCTGTGCAACTGTTCGCAGTCTCTGCCACGGACAAAAGGACGTTCTTGTTAAGATTGTTAAGCAATCACAAGGATGCTCAATTAGTTAAGGGATATGACAGATCTAAAAACAAACAAACAGTGCAGGGATCAGATCAAAGGAAAATAACACAGGGAGGTGGCTTTCGATGGCTTTTTTCCCAGCAGGTAAAGATGGTACGCTGAACACCTGTTCATCTCCTTTTCCCCCCAGTAAACCGCAGATAAAAAAGACAGCCGAAGGCCTGCAAATTTATCTGTGCAGATGGAGAATGCCCTTGAAAGGATAGCGGGGGTAGATGGCTTTATTTCCTCCTAAATATTTTCTTTGGCCGTCTTAATGAGCTGCTGTGATAAGAAGCTAGCACAACCAGGATTGTGGTCCTAATGAGATTGTGGGGATGGGAATGAGTTGGAAGAGAATCCTCCTTCAAGGCCCTGTGGGAGGGATTGGGCAGCTGGCCCTGTTTGAAAACCCCCCCACTGTCTGCAGAGTCACAGTAAGCCTCTATTTAGTGTATATCAACTGGCCAAAGTCTGCCTTTCAGTAGTGAAACGCTCTTCCGGAGCTCATTTATATCCCCTCTAACATGTGCAATGAGTGACAGGAGAGAAACCCAGAAAGGGGGCTCAATTGAGTAGGCACATCCTTCCGTTGGGCTTCCAAACCTCCTTGAAAGCAACTCCTCAAGTCAAACAAGGCTGAAGCGTTACATAACTCTTGAGACTGGCTCACGGCTGAACAACCAGATTGAGCAAGAGGCATAAATACACCTCAACAATGGCTGAGCATTCCCAGGCCTCCTACTTTGCAAGGCACCAGTAACTATAGTGAGACCGAGCTAAATGATTCACCCATTGCAATGATTAGTCAGGATCTTGAAGGTTGCTACTTCAGTTCACTAAGAGCCGAGATTATCGTATTAAAGGCCATCAATCAGTTGAGTTTCAGCCTGCTGTCCTTTAGTCCGGCAGGTTTAAGAGAAGAGTTCAGGAGAAGCAGGCTGTGGCTCAGAGTTTCCCTGTTCAACAAAAAAATAATCATACCAGCTGCTTACCAGAATAGAGTTTTTAGCTTACCAAGTGGATGGATCTAAAATCAAACTCAACAAGCTACGTTTGCCTTTTCTGTAGAAAAATCTGCACCTTGGAGGAAGCCTGTCTGAGACCTGCTCAGCCACTGGTTGGTTGGTTCACTCCAATGAAAGCCCCCCCCGCAAAGACATTTTGAATTAAGTATCCTATTACAGTTGGCACCTTAAACGTGGCTGCCAGGCCATGAGACCACCGTTAGAGTCACTTTATTCCGTTGTTCTTTCAGCATGGGAATGAGCTGACTGTTGCTCATTCCAACAGTGGACACTCCGTTGACGGCCACAATTTCATCTCCACACCTAGTGAGGGAAAAGGAAACAAGCCCTGTTACAACAACATTCTCAGTGCGTCCTTCACTGGGACTCAAACAGCAACTAAAACGTGCATTATGTTAAATCCCCTACAACACTTTTACACAAACACAAGTCACTTTTCTTGTACATTTTTTATTTCTTTCTACCATTTTTGCACTTCTTTTTCTCTTTCCTTCTCTAACCATTTGTTTTCGTTAGCTTCTAATCTTGTTTTATTTTTTAAAAAATTAAAAATACCATCTGACAAAAGAAACAATAACGATCATCCAGCCCAAAAGATTTTCAAGCCAATTCACGCACTAACTCCCCATTGCAAAGGAGTTTACAGTGATACCTTAGTATTCAACTGCTTGAAAACTCATCGAATTTAGTTCTCAACGCATTTTGACGTAAAAATTTTGTCCTGGTACTCATCATTTATTTCCTACTCAATGCACAAGCTAGAACTTTTCAGTGTCACCTGCCTTATTCCTTATGGGAAAAATCTGTTTTTGGTACTCACTGCGCCTCCTGGAACCAATTAACGATGGGTACCGAGATACCACTGTACTACAGGTGTGTAACATAGCTTATAAAGATGGCATTTGCTGACACTCTCAATTACAGCCTTGCTTCTTACATGCTGCACACCAAGTCACTCCTTCTGTTTTTCAGGAAAGGGGGGAAACTACACTTCCTTCCCAGACATTGAGCCGCGGTGCGCAGTGGTTACAATGCAAGATTGCAGGCCAGGAGTTCGATCCTGATCAGCTCAAGGTTTTCTATCCTTCCGAGGTGCGTAAAATGAGGACCCAGATTGTTGGTGGCAAGAGGCAGACTCTGTAAACTGCTTAGAGGGCTATAAAGCTCTATGAAGCGGTATATAAGTCTAAGTGCTCTGAATTGCACATTCATCCCTCACCCTCGCCTTCAAGTCCTGCTCTTAGGGGCAGTTGCAGTTTTTGCATGCTCTGGGGAAATCTTAAAGCAATGTTGACCTTCCCCCCCTAAGTCAATCTTGACTTCTGGCGCCTGCCTAGATTAGCCCTGCAGTTTTCTGGGCAACATTTTTCAGCATGCCGTGGCCCCCTCTTTCCTAGGGGTAAGAGAGAGGGATGGTCCAGGGTCACCAGCTGGCTTCATGCCTAAGGCAGGACTAGAATTCAGAGTCTTTCGGTTTCTAGCCTGGGGCCTTTAACCGCTACCCCAGGCTGCCTCTCAAGCGGAAAACCAAAACCGTAGGAGCAAGAATGCACGCACTTCAGCCGCCGGTCCCAGAAGGCAGGAGTCTCAGGCACGATGGTTTTAATGAAGAACGGCTGGTTTCCTTTGCTTTCTTCAAATCCACCCACTATGCTGAATCCCCAGCTCTCCGAGTTGCTTTTGCGCAAGACAATATCTTGACAGAAGTGGAGCTGGCTGAAAGAAAAAAAACAAACCAAGAACAGCTTACCTTTGTGTAGGGAGAAGGGAGAAGCATCAAAGCAGGAGTGAGTAACTATGGCAACTTTACGACCTATGCACTTGAACTTCCTGCAATGCAGAGGTGGGGAATTGCACCAGGTGGTAGAACTTTGAAACAGTCCTGCAGGTATGTCAAGTAACATTCACTCCAGTGTCCAGGAAATAGTAAGGGATGACAAACTGGGCTTCTGTAGTTTATATTCCAGTTTCCCTGAGTTTATCAGCTTCAGTCATGAACACACAAACATCCATCCCACCATAAAAAGATCCAGCAGGATCAACTTCATTTATTCTATTCCATCTTTCTTTACTTGTTCACACAATCATGCCAAGGTCCATCTCTTTCCTCCAAAGCAATATCTGTCATATTCACTGCCCATGTTTCATTATTTCACATAATGCAAACTTGGAAGATGCTCAAGTAGGGTTTGGAAGCCAAGCCAGTCTAAGGAAGCCCAGGCAGAATCCTCCCCAATTCCACTGCAATGTGGAGTCCTTGGCGCCCTCTGAACCTGGTTGAAGAGCACCAAGGACTCCACAGTTCAACCCTGAACTACAGATGTTCTCTTCTATGGGAATCTACTGCAGTGCCCTGATTTTTTTGGGCCGGGGGGGTGGAGGTCTCCCTGCCTGATCACCTACTAGAAAGTGTTCTTTAAAAAGCCACAGAAGAAAATCAATCAGCTGGCTCTAACAACCAGCATGCTCACATAGCCGGTTCATGGAAGGTAGCCAGAAGTTGGACTAAAAGGCAAAAGGAAGAAGAGGGGAAGGGGATTCACAAAGCCAGTGTTTTGTGTGGATTCAAGGAAGGGTGTGCTGGGCTTAACCACAACAGCGGGGAAAGTCCTGTCTGCATTTTCAACCATCTCAGGTTTAGAACTGAGAAACAGCTCTAAATGACAGCATTTTGATTCAAGCATTAACGATGTCTGTTTAGGCAAGAAAGATCAAATGCAGATACAGAATAGGTGACACCTGGTTCAACAGCAGAGGGATCTAGCTGTCCTAGTGGATTATTCCTTAAGAATGAGCCAGCAGTGTGCTACAGCTGCTAAAAAAGCCAACACGGTCCTAGGCTGCATCAACAGAGAGACAACATCAAGATCGCTAGAAATGACAGTACTGCTCTAATACTGCCTTGATAAGACCACACTCGGAGTACTGCATCCAGTTCTAGTCACCATAATACAAAAAAGATGATGGGTGCAGAGAAGAGCAACCAAGATAATTAGGGGACTGGAGGCTAAAACATATGAAGAATGGTTGCAGGAAACCAGACTTTCTAGTCTAATGAAGAGAAAGATTGGGTTATGACAGATTTAACAGGCTGCCACAAAAAAAAAAAAAGAGGGGTTGAACAGTTGTGGGAACTGGTATGCCTAGACCAGGGGTGTCAAACTCAAGGCCCATGGGCTGGATCCCATGGAGGGCAAGACAAGTAACAGATGGAAACCTATCATGGAGACATCCAACTTGGAACGAAGGAGAAATTTCCTGACAGCGAGAACAATTACAGTATTTTTCGGAGTATAAGACGCACCCCACCCCCCAAAAGAGGCTGAAAATTTGGGTGCGTCTTAAACTCCGAATGTAGCTTTTTCGCAGCTTTTTTCCCCAGCCCTAACGAGGTGCTAACGATCTTCCCGGCTTGCAGGATTTTTTCATTCTTACTCCCTCCGAAGAAGTTTTTTTCCAGCCCTAAGTCTTTGCAGGCTTGTTTTCATTGCTACTCCCTCTGAAGATTTTTTTTAGCCCTAACCAGGGGATAAAATAATGTGCTGAAGCTGACCAGACTAAGGATGCTAGCCAGATGAATACCTGGTAGGCAGATTGTTTTCCCCTATTTTCCTCCCCCAAAACTAAGGTGCGTCTTATACTCCGGTGTGTCTTATACTCCGAAAAATACGGTAATCGGTGGAACTGTCTTCTGAAGTTGTGAGTGCTCCATCGCTGGAGGTTTTCAAGAAGAGATTGGACAGTCCTTTGTCCAGAATGGTACAGGGTCTCCATTCAACCAGGGGGTTGGACTAGAAGACTCCAAGTTCCCGTCCAGCGTTATTATTCTGAATTCTGTATTTTAATTTCAGCGGCATCCTAAGGACACTTTCACGCACAACTTTTGAAATGCCAAGTCAAGAAAATGCCCTAAAGCATTGCAGAATTTTGTTGATTCGGCTGAGCTAAGCAAGAACTCCTTATCAGGAAGATTCCCTCTGCCAGCACCAACCTTACCTTGGCAATCCGAGCCAGGTGATCCAGAGAGGAGACCAGCTTGCCCAGCTGTGCCCGTTTTCTCTGCTGTCCGGGCTCTCAGCCCCTTCCGATGCCTTCTCTGGGATCACAACCTCCAGCGCCTTCAGCACCACTGTCTGCAACGCTGCGTTTGACTTCAGTGCAGAGACAGCTTCGGTATAATTCAGATGAGTCAAATCAATATTGTTGATACTCAAAAGAATATCTCCTGTTACAGAAATCAGAAGGAGACAGATTAGAACCAAGATTTTGGTAAAAGAATGAAGCTTCCTAGTTTCCTTCTCTAAGATCTTTGCAAATTCATGAAAGTCACTATGTCAGTGACAGTTTAATCAACATTTTTTAAAAAGGGGGGGTGGGGTATCCTACCTTTCTTAATTCTCCCATCCCTCAAGAGACATCCAACTGGCTGGACGCTGGTTACATAAATAGGGAGTTTTGCTTTGCCGTCTCGTCCTCCGCCTATTGTTATCCCAAAAGACTCTTTGGGGTCCTTTTTTATGGTAAGCACTTTTTCCTGGCTGAAGTATCCTTGGGGGAGTATCTGAAAGTTCAGAGGAAGACCGGGAAGAAAGAAAACAACCTATATATTAAATGTACAGGAGTTAATGTTAATTAACTAAGTTGATGAGATGTATATCCCAAGCCAGCAGAATCCCCATTACATCAGACTAAAACAACTAATTTTCGTATTTTCATTTCCAAGGGAGATTTTGCAAAGGATGGATGATACTATGGCAATATCTAGAGGAGCTACACAGTGATTAAAAACATTAGAAGACATTTCTCATGAGAATCCATAGGTGCTTTTTCAAAAGGCAACTGGACTTTCTTTGTTTTTCCTTGAAGATGTTTCACTTCTCATCCAAGAAGCTTCTCCAGTTCTGACTGAATGGTGGAGAATGGAAGGATTAATATTCCTTGCAGTCATCTGGTCATTAGCACTCTCTCTTAGAGTCGTTGAGGTCACTTGGAGGTTAATCTGTGCCCCCAGGGTCACCTGAATACTGCAAGGAATATAAATCCTTCCATTCTCTACCATTCAGTCAGAACTGAAGAAACTTCTTGGATGAGAAGTGAAACATCTTCAAGAGGGAAAAAAAATCCAGTTGCCTTTTGAAAAAGCATCTTTGGGACAACCATGACCTGGATGACTGAGAATCTCCTTAGACATTTCTCATGAGAAATTCTAAAAAGTTTGATTTGGAGAAAGAAAAAAAAGTTACGTTTAAATAAAACACAAAAGTATTTTGTCTGGGACAACTTTCAGAGTTGAAAACCTATTTTTTTAAAGATTTGAATTCCTAGGCCAGTGATGGCGAACCTTTTTTCCCTCGGGTGCCGAAAGCGCACGCGCACACACTATTGCGCGTGCACGAGTGCCCACACCCATAATTCAATGTCCCCTGCCCCCCTACACTTGCGCGTGCAACCACCCCCATGCTGACCCGCCCCCTGTACATGTGCGCATGACACCCCCCGCTCCCCGACTTCCGGTGGGCCTAGTAGGCCCGTTTTTTGCCCTCCCCAGGCTCCAGAGGCTTTCTTGGAGCCTGGGGAGGGTGAAAATGCCCTCCCAGAGCCTCCGCGCGAGCCGAAAATCAGCTGGCCGGCATGCACATGCACACTGGAGCTGAGCTAGGGCATCAGCTCATGTGCCGGCAAATATGGCTCCACATGCCATCTGAGGCACATGTGCCATAGGTTTGCCATCACTGTCCTAGGTAATAGGCTAAGAGAAAGGTAAAATGATGTATTCAAAACATGCTCGGGAGTAGGGCGGCATATAAGAAAACCAAAATAAATAAATAAATAAATGCTTGTCAGCTGCAAATGTTATGCCCGACACCCTCACAATTGTTACCTATTCTCTCTCATGTCTTAACTATATGCTTAATTTTCATGAAAGGGATATAGAGTCAGTTTCTTTCTTGAAGTTAAAGGTGAACAGGAAGTGAGTCAGACAGGCATCCTGGCTAGAAAACATGTCAGCCCATCTTTTGCAGAAAACAAGCTGGCTTGCAAAATGTTCCTAAATATAATTAAGGGCAGCTGTTGAAAATGATTTCAAAAAGTATATTTATGCTTTTGTGTGGATCACCAGATGCCTGAACTATTTCTGTACCATACGGAACATTTGTAGTGGAGCATTTTTCGTTCACACTTCAATAGGGACATATAAATAACTACTTCAATGCAGAATTAAGATGAACTCCCAATAATGGTAGAATGAGAAATGCCCCTTACAGGGACCATCTGTATGGGAATAGCAGGGTATGGACCCGGAGACCGATGGGCAACCAATGCAATGCGCTCTACATGGGGCTACCCTTGAAGAGTATCCGGAGACTTCAGTTGGTGCAAAATGCGGCTGCGCGTGCTGTGGTGGGTGTGCCAAGGTACACCCACGTGACACCGATACTCCGCCAGCTGCATTGGTTGCCCATCGGTCTCCGGGTCCAATTCAAGGTGTTGATCACCATCTTTAAAGCCCTTCATGGCTTGGGACCAGGATATCTTCGGGACCGCATTCTGCCTCATACTTCCCTTCGACCGATTAGGGCCCACAGAGTTGGCCTCCTCCAAGTCCCGTCAGCCAAACAATGCTGACTGGCGGGGCCTAGGGGGAGGGCCTTCTCTGTGGCCGGCCCCGTGCTCTGGAACCAACTTCCTCCGGAGACCCGAACCATCCCCACCCTGCTGGCCTTCCAAAAAGCCGTTAAGACATGGCTTTTCCTGCAGGCTGGGGGTAGAGCTTAATCCACTCAAGCTCACCCCCCAAGTATGTATGGTTGTTGAATGGATGTTGTTGTTTTTATATTGTGTTTTTAAATTTTGTATTGTTTTTAATTAATATTTAATTGGTTATTCTTGTATTCTTTCTCTGTTGTACGCTGCCCTGAGTCCTTCGGGAGTTGGGCGGCATATAAGAATACCACAATAAATAAATAAATAAATAAATAAATAAATAAATAAATAAATAAATAAATAAATAAATAAATAAATAAATAAATAAATAAATAAATAAATAAATAAATAAATAAATAAATAAATAAATAAATAAATAAATAAAATATGGAAAATTCATTAATCATACTGTTTTTTTCCAGGAGACAGAAGCCCTATCTGTGGCAATAGATTTTGGACCATTAAGTCCTGAGAGTAATGTGCAGATATCCGCCAAACATGGCAAATTAGTAACCTCATAGCAATAGCAATAGCACTTAAGACTTTTCACAGTCCTTTACAGCCCTCTCTAAGCGGTTTACAGAGTCAGCATTTCCCCCCCAACAATCTGGGTCCTCATTTTACTGACCCCGGAAGGATGGAAGGTTGAATGAACCGTGAGCCAGTCAGAATGAACTGCTGGCAGTGGGCAGAGTTTGCCTGCATTACTGCATTCTAACCACTGTGTCACCAAAGCTCCTTTAATTATGCTTTAATTGACCAAGATAAGGGGGAGGGGCTAAAATATATGATGGACAATTGAGGGAAATAAGTATGTCTATTGAAAAGAATAAACTACTGTATAAACTAATAGAATAGAATAACAGAGTTGGAAGGGACCTTGTAGGTCTTCTAGTCCAACCCCCTGCCTAGGCAGGAAACCCTACATCACTTCAGACAAATGGTTATCCAACATCTTCTTAAAAACTTCCAGTGTTGGAGCATTTACAACTTCTGGAGGCAAGCTCTTCCACTGGTTAATTGTTCTAACTGTCAGGAAATTTCTCCTTAGTTCTAATTTGCTTCTCTCCTTGATTAGTTTCCACCCATTGCTTCTTCTTCTACCCTCAGGTTCATTAGGCCCCCAAGGCCACCGGCAGAGCCATTACACAAAACGGCCCACCCTCTGGCCAGGCTGAGAGGTGACCATGATCAAAGGCTGCTTCTAAAAACAGAGGGCAGAGCCAAGGCAAAAATTAAATTTCATCTCATTTCACTTCTGTTTACAGAAATATAGTTAATCTAATTACTTACTCTTGCACAATGTATTCAACAATCCAACCCAGGTTATATTTTAAAAGTTTCAATCTGAGAGCCATTTGGGGGGGGGGGGTCTAGGGGCTGGCCTTAAGGCTTGGGAGGGATGGGGGGAGGCTAAATTTTTCCTAACACATTAAAGGACACGTCTGCATCCTGGAGCAATCTAGACCGTCGTAAAGGAGACCATCTTAACATTGCAAGTTAAAAACATTCCCATGGAAAGAACCAATTACAGGTAGCCCTCGACTTATGACCACAACTGAGCACCAAATTTCTGTTGTTAAGCGAGACAGCTGTTCAGTGAGTTTTGCCCCACCATGCTTGCCATGGTTAGTAACACGGTTGTTAAGTGAATCTGACTTCCTTGTTGACTTTGCTTGTCCAAAGGTCATCAAAGGGGATCACGTGACCCCGGGAGGCAGCAACCGTCATAAATATGAGTCGGTTGCCAAGCATCTGAATTTTGATCACGTGACCACGGGAGTGCTGCAACGGTTGTGTGAAAAACGGTCATAAGCTGAGGACTACCTGTATGTCGTATCGTTCCTTCACAAATGGCATTTTCATAACAATCGTTGCTCAAAGCAGAGCAGAGGTCAACCAAAACTGACTGAGCGGCCAATACCTTCTGATAGTTGGATCTTCGCCGGAAGTGATTTTGCTCCGGCTTCCGAAGACTGTGCTGCACGGGGCTTCCCCCGCTGCTGCTGCTGCTGCTGCTGCTGGCATTGGAGGTGCTGCTGCTGTCCTCAGCGGCTTCCGGATGCTGCAGCCCGGACTGACGGAGGACCACAAAGCTCACCCGGGCATCACTGCTCTGTCAGGGGGCGTCACAGAAAAGGAGAAGCTTAGAAGAGAAACAGCCCAACCTGAGATGATTTAAGCAGAGGCTTTTGAAGATCCTCAGGGGTCTCTGGGGAAGCTAGAGTAGGCTTCCATTAAGGGTTTGCTCTCTTTTTTAAAGCTGAAGTGGCTTTATGACATCCTTAAAAATAGAACATTCAATACAAGTCAAATGCAGGCACAAGATATATGTATCGGGTGCCCCCATTTGACAAATATTGGATTTTCTATTTTTTTTAAGGCTGTCATAAACACAGAGACCTAAAATAACTGAAATAAAAGTAGTAACTTAGTAAACAACTAGCCATTTGCACAATTAATAAACAACTCATTATTGGTAATGAAACATGTCATTATTTATATCCTAAGGTTATTATTTGTATAAATAACTCAAGGCGACAAACATACCTAACACTCCTTCGATTTTCCCCACGACAACCACCCTATGAGGTGGGTTAGGTCAGGGGTAGGCAAAGTTGGCTCTTCTATGACTCATGGACTTCAACTCCCAGAATTCCTGAGCTAGCATGATTGGCTCAGAAAGTCTGGGAGTTGAAGTCCATGAGTCATAGAAGAGCCAACTTTGCCTACCCCTGGGTTAGGCTAAGAGAGAGAGGGACTGGCCCAAAGTCACCCGATCAGCTTTTGTGCTCAAGGCAGGACTAGAACTCAGAGTCTCCTGGTGATTGGCCCAAAGTCACCCAGCCGCCATTCATGCCTAAGGCGGCATAGTCTCCTGATTTCTAGCCTGGTGCTCTACATAACTATTAAGCATGACATAAGCAATAGCACTTAGACTGCTTCGTAGTGCTTCACAGTGCTTCACAGCCCTCTAAGCGGTTTACAGAGTCAGCCTCTTGCCCCCAACAATCTGGGTCCTCATTTTACCCACCTTGGAAGAATGGAAGGCTGAGTCAACCTTGAGCCAGTCAGGATCGAACCTCTGGCAATTGGCAGAGTTAGCCTGCAATATGGCACTCTAACCATGGATGGATGGATGGAAGGAAGGAAGGGCATTAGCAATAGCACTTAGACTTATATCCCGCTTCGTAGTGCTTTACAGCCCTCTCTAAGCGGTTTACAGAGTCAGCATATTGCCCCCAACAATCTGGGTCCTCATTTTACCGACCTCGGAAGGTTGGAAGGCTGGTCAGGATCAAACTGCCGGCTGTTGGCAGTCAGCAGAATTAGCCTGCAATACTGCATTCTAACCATGTGCCACCACGTTATAAAACCACAGCAGTTTCTGTTCTAGCTGCATAGCCTTGAATCCAAAATTTAGGGCCAGAACAGGAAATCAGCATGGAAAAGTCCGAGAAGGAATTCCTGATTCCCCCACCGCCAAAAAATTCCTCTCTTATAACAGGAAGGGTAAGATTACTGTACACATTTAGAAAAAAACAGTCAGAATGGACAACTGCAACTCATAATGTATAACCTTGAAATATTAATGCAAGTTAGTTTATTCTGTCGAAGTCTTGGATTTACTCTTAACCCAGCTCAAATGAACACTTAAACTGTGGCCTAAAGTAATTGCTCATTTACTAATACAATTATTCTAAAACCTGTTGATACATCACACTACAGCGCAGTGTTGTTGTTTACTCAATGCAATCCCATAATTATGATTTGCAAACCACAGTATAAAGCTTAAGGTTTGTACATCACACCAATTATGGTTTACACAATAAAATATGAGTCAGCATACCAGCCTGTCAACAGAGTTTCTCTTGGTTTTGTTAGAAAGAAAGGGGATTAGTTACCCATTATCTTAATCGCCAAATGGAATTCCTTAGAAACAATGCATCTTTTCTTCCTGTGCTATTTATGTGTAATTTATCATCAGCATCCAAATAAAGGCACATACTGGGGTCTTTGATGTTCTCTGAATATGGTAGGGTGTTTTTTTTTTGCAGATGTTTCATTACCAAACTAGACAACAGAAGCAACAACACTGATGAGGTTACCTAGTTTGGTAATGAAATGTCTGCAAGAAAACCACCAAACTCAGAGATCATCAAAGACCTGACAGTTCAACCCACAGCTACAAATACTTCTATAAATACTGTTTTGCCCTCTACATGGGCTGCTCTTGAAAACTAACTCAAAGCTTCAGCTGGTGCAAAAGGCAGTAGTGCAGGCAGATATGCCATGGGGTCCTTAGTGCTCTCTGAGCTTGGTTGCTTTCTTGCAGACGTTTCATTACCCAACTAGGTAACATCATCAGTGCACTGGTGATGTTACCTAGTATCAGTGAAGGATAATATTTGCAGCTCAGGGCTGAAATGAGGGGTCCTTGGTGCGCTCTCTGAGCTTGGTTATTCTCTTGCAGACATTTCATTACCCAAACTAGGTAACATCATCAGTGTCCCCAAACTAGGTAACATGCTCACCACTGATGATGTTCTCCTCCTACCTCTCCGACAGGACACAGTCGGTGTTGACAGGGGGGCAGAGGTCGAGCCCTAGGCCCCTGGTTTGTGGGGTGCCTCAGGGTTCGGTCCTCTCGCCCATCCTGTTTAACATCTACCCCGTCTCAATTCAGGGAAGCAGTTGATATAATGTGCCGTTGCCTGGACGATGTTAGGGTCTGGATGGGAATGAATAGGCTCAAGCTCAACCCTGACAAGACCGAGTGGCTATGGATATTGCCCCCTAGGGATTTTGTCAATTGCCCCTCCTTGGTTCTTGGGGGAGAGAAATTAACTCCCTCGGAACGGGTTCGCAATTTGGGTTCCTAGATCCACAGCTAAAATTGGACCAACATCTATCAGCTGTGGCTAGGAGGACCTTTGCACAGATTCGCCTGGTGCACCAATTGAGACCGTACTTGTAGAGAGAGGCCTTACTCACGGTCACTCATGCCCTCATCACCTCACGGCTGGACTACTGTAATGTAGCGCTACATGGGGCTACCCTTAAAGAGTATCCGGAGACTGCAATTGGTGCAAAATGCAGCGGCACGAGCTGTAGTGGGTGTCCCAAGGTACACCCACGTAACACCTATTCTCCGCCAGCTGCATTGGCTGCCCATTGGTCTCTGGTTACAATTCAAGGTGTTGGTTTTGACCTTTAAAGCCCTACATGGCTCAGGGCCAGGTTACCTTCAGGACCGCATCCTACCACATACCTCCCTTCGACCAGTTAGGTCCCACAGAGTTGGTCTCCTCTGGGTCCCATCAGCCAAGCAATGCCGGTTGGCGGGGCCGAGGGGGAGAGCCTTCTCTGTGGGAGCTCCGGCTCTCTGGAACCAACTGCCCCCAGAGATCCGGACTATTCCCACCCTGCTGGCATCCCGTAAAGCCATTAAAACATGGCTCTTCCGGCAGGTGGGGTGATATTGAGATCAATCTCCCATGTATGAATGTTGGCTTGTTTTTAATTTTTGTAACTTTTTAATTATTATTACTGTTTTTATATTGTTCTTATACTATGTTGTACGCCGCCCTGAGTCCTACGGGAGTTGGGCGGCCTATAAGAACTATTAATAAAATAAATGCAAGTGAAATTTTGGCAAATGAAACGTCTGCAGGAAAACCACCAGCCTCAGAGGACCCCTAGGACCCCTCATTGCTCAGTTCAGTGATGGCGAACCTTTTTTTCCTAGGATGCCGAAATAGTGCGTGCGCGCGCTATCGTACGCACGTGCGTGCCAACACACAATTCAAAGCCCCCCACTTGCCCCACCCCCCTGCGCATGCGTGCATGACCCCCCCAACTCCCCCGTTTCCCGACTTCCAGTGGGCCCGGTAGGCTCATTTTTCGCCCTCCCCAGGCTCCAGAGGCTTTCTTGAGCTTGGGGAGTGCAAAAACACTCCCCCCGCCATCCTGGAGGCTCTCCGGAGGCTGAAATCGCCCTCCCAGAGCCTCTGCGCAAGCCAAAAATCAGCTGGCGGGCACGCACATGTGCACTGGAGCTGAGCTAGGGCAACGGCTCGCGTGCCAGCAGATATGGCTCCGCGTGCCATCTGTGGCACCCGTGCCATAGGTTCGCCATCACTGGCCTAGTTTGTCTATAAGAAAACCACCAAGAGCCATGGTGGTGCAGTGGTGAGAATGCAATATTGCAGGCTAATTCTGCCAGCAGTTCGATCCTGATGGGGCTCAATTTTGACTCAGCCTTCCATCCTTCTGAGATCAATAAAATGAGGACCCAGGTTGTCGGGGACAAGATGCTGATACTGTAAACCACTTAAGAGAGGGCTGCAAAGAACTGTGAAGTGGTATATATGTCTAAGTGCTATTGATAAGCTCAGAGAGCACCAAGGACCACACAGTTCATCCCTGAGCTACAAATATTCTTCCTTTCTGTTAGTTAGGTGTGCTTCTAGAATCGCATAGGTTACATCTCTGCTCTGTGAACTGTACTGGTTTCCAGTTTCCTTCTGGGTTCAATTCAAGGTGTTGGGGATGACTAATGAAGCTAGACATGGTATGGGGCAGGTTACCTAAGGGACAGCCTCTCCCCAATTAATAAACATTAATAAACATAGCTGGCTGGAGAATTCTGGGAGTTGAAGTCCACAAGTCTTAAAGTTGCCAAGTTTGGGGACCCCTGGTTTAACACATCATGTGAAATTGGCCCAACTCTATTGGCTTGGCCAGAAGACCCTTCAAACTCTTGGGGCTTAGGGATCCCATGGAAGTATAGGGCCCATTAAACGGTTGTGTGGTGTGTACAGCATTCTCTCATATTTTTGTTATAGTTTTAACTGTATTTATTAATTAAATGTATATGCGTCCCATCTGACTGTAACTGCAACTCTGGGCAGCTAATTTAATTTTAATTGTATTTTAATTGTTTTTTAATTATTGTAATTGTTTTTTTTCTCTTAGTTGTGTACACAACCCAGAGTCACAAGCATGAGATGGGTGACTGTATCAATCTAGTAAATAAATACACTGCTCAGTACATAAATATTTGCTTTAACTCCTTGCATTTGTGTTTCTATTGTATCTGTGTTTCTTCACACGTGCTTGCCATCCTTACTGCATAAAATGTGGAATGGCCCAATTTTTTCCTATTTTACCAATAATTGTTTTATTTTATTGTTTAACTCCCACCACCACCATGAATTCACAAAGCGACACACTTGGCTTATTTCCCCCAACCTTTCTTACAGATTCGTTTAGCCCCCTTCTTCTTCTTATTTCTTACTCAATATCTTTCCAATTTTGCAGCTGAAAATTTAAATCATGTCAGTGCTCTAGTATTTATGAAGTATTTGAAAAATGCTTAACAGGATTTAGAAGGGGGAAAAACATGTCTGGAAAGCTAGGAGACCTTGGTGCACGAACAGAACGGATTCCAGGAATTCCGTGCCAAAATCAAAGAAACAAAATTAAAAAAAGCCCAACCCCAGACTACGATTTGCTTTGATGTATCTGTTTCTGAGCTGACGGGAAAATGAAGAAGTGCAAGGCAATTATCTGACTTGATTACAGTCTGTGGTTCCTCCTCGTCTTGGGGAGAGGCCGTATCTCCTCACTGGCAAGCATTCTCTGAATGCAGGAGGAGCCAAGTTTAGTCGCTACAGGTAGTCCTCAACCTACAGCCATTTGTTTAGCAACCAAAGTTGCAATGGCACTGAAAAAAGTGACTTGTGACCAGTTTTTACATTTACAACCATCGTAACATCCCCACGGTCATGTGATCAAAATTCTTTAGGAGTCTTGCGGCATCCTGTGGCCATGTGATCGCCATTTGTCACCTCCCAGTCAACTTCTGACAAGCAAAGTCAATAAAGATTCACTTAACAACCACATGATTCATTGAACCCTGGCATAAAAGGTCGTAGAATCAGGGGTGACAACAATCGTCTTGCTTAGCAATGGAAATTCCGGTTCCAAATGTGGTCCAAAGTCGAGGACTGCTGTAGTACTTTCCACAGAAAGACCTCAGATTACAAGGGTGAAGAAACATCTCACCTTGATAGCTGCAGCAATCCAAAACAGTCAACACTACAGGATACGGATCAAGACTCTGTCTCTCAACCTGCAGGGGCTTCATACAAAACCAAAGCTTCTCTAGATTGAACTACCGTACTCCAGATTACAGGTAGTCCTTGACTTACAACACACACTCTAGCCCAAAATTTCTGTTGCTAAGTAAGACAGTTGTTAGGTGAATTTTACCCCCATTTTGCAACCTTTCTTGCTACAGTTGTTAAGTGAATCACTGCATTTGTTGAGTTGGTAATGCAGTTGTTAAATGTATCTGCCTTCTCCATTGACTTTGTTTGTTGGAAGGTCGCAAAAGAGAATCACACGATCCCAGGACGCTGCAACCGTCATAAACATGAGTCAGTTGCCAAGCATCTGAATTTTGATCACATGATCATGAGGATGCTACAATGGTTGTTAACTGTGAAAAACGATCACAAGTCACTTTTTTCTGTACCGTTGTAGCTTCAAATGGTCACCAAATGAACTGTTATAAGTTGAGAACTAAATGAATGGTTATGAGTCTTTCAAACTTACCTGGATTATCTGCGCAGCTGCTTCAGGCGTTCCTTGGCGTAGATCCTGACCATTTATAGAAAGGACTTTATCGTTCTGACGCAGCTTCCCATTCTTGGCTGCCAACCCTCCGTCTAACAGGTCCAGAATAAAGATCCCAGGTTCGTCTGTTTTTCTGATCAGTTTAATGCCGAGGGGTTCGGATCGGTCTCTTTTGATGAGGATAACATGGACCACTTCCTGGTTCACGACCGGGGGAGCTGTCCGGTTGCTAAAGCCCTTTTCTTGGAGCACAAGGAAATGGAGCTCATCACAGGGTTGGCGCAAGAGCGAGATGGCCTGGCAGTGGGTCACGCTGCTGATGTTCACACCATTCACCTGGGAGAAGAACAGAAAGAAGGGCTGGTCAGAAGATGGTTCCCTAAAGGTCCTTCTCTCAGGATACCCCTCCCTCCTCTCAGGATACCCTTCCCTCCTCTCTGTACTGTACTGTAAAAGAAAACGAAGGAATGTAAGCACTGTAGGAAGGAAATCCTGCTACCCTATGCATTGCTTCCTGGCAGCCTCTCATGCTTGAAGAGGAGGGAGAGCTGTGGGGCAGGATAAAGGAGGGCTTAGCACTAGAGGAATTGGCCTTCCAAGGTCACGCTGGTCACCCCGCAAAGACAGGGACCGTTACCCAAACAATTTGTTGGCGCCTGATTGGACACTCAATGATAACCAGGGGGAAAGGTGGGAACAAGGAAAAAGTTAATCATATGCTATTGGGCACGAAAGCCTCAGATCCAGCTTTGCTTCTTCTGTAACTACTTGGCTTTAGTAAAGTATAGTTTTGGCAAACCATGGCCTCAAAAGTCTTTCTTTTCTAACTGAAAAAGTTGGGACAGCTGACAGAAACATTTGATTTCTCCAGGAATTTGGCGATTTGCTTAAAAGGGCAAATAAAAATAGGATTATTCTGAAATATTAAATATACTGGTTGTACCAGAGGTGATTCATGGAGGGCAGGCGCAAATCATCAGCATGGAAGGTCACAGAGATCTCTGATGAAAATAAGGAAGGAAATGGACCAGGGGAAGCATTTCCTTTCTCTCATAAAAATCAGAAAAAGTAAACCAGAAAAGTTGCAAAGGTTTTTTAATACACCATTGTTCATTCAAAAGCACTGCCCAGCTTCCACACATCCTGACACTGTACCTATTTTATGGCTTCCACGCCTCTCTCTCCTCCATGCTTTACAGGTAGTCCTCAGCTTACAACCATTCATTTAGTGATAGTTCAAAGTTACAATGGCACTGAAAAAAGTAACTTATAATTTCTCACACAACTGTTGCAGCATCCCCGTGATCACATGATTAAAATTCAGATGCTTGGCAACTGGTTCTTATTTATGATGGTCCCCTTTTGGGACCCTCTGACAAGCAAAGTCAAGGGGGAAGCCAGATTCATTTAACAACCGGATTACTAATTTAACAACTGCAGTGATTCACTTAACAACTGTGGCAAGAAAAGTTGTAAAATGAGGCAAATCCCTTAACAACTGCCTTGCTTAGAAATCTTGGGCTCAATTGTGGTTGTAAGTTGAGGACTACCTGTACAACCTTCAAAAACCCTGGTGATCTCACTAGTTTTTAACTCTGATTAAAATCTGCTACAGCCGATTACCAACTGGTCATTTTGCCATGAGGTTTTCACCATAGCAAACCCACCTCTAGGATGTGGTCTCCAGGTGCGAGTTTTCCATCGGCAGCCACCACGGAATCTGGAAATATCTCCTGCACAACGATGTTACCGAGAGGAGTGTCTTTGCCACCAACTATACGCATGCCAAGCTCTTCCTCGGGGTCCTCTCGGTGGATTTCAACGGTGTTTGTCTCCGCCAGAAGACTTGCTCTCTGAGGTAAATCTGACAGAGAAGTCAGAAAGTGCATGAGTGAAGAGGAAGTCCTGGATTTTTAACAATGTACAGCAAATGTGAGCAACCTGCATCCATCCCATCCTTTCTCACCAGTGGTCCTGCAATCTCCAGCTTGGTGAAGGTGGAATTTTGGCTACTTTTTTTCCCCTGTAAATTTTTATTTTATTTTAATACAAACAATCCATCTTCCATTAAACGGAATTTTGGCTACTTGAGGAACCGTCTCATGCTGATGGGATTGACCCGCCCCGTCCCACCTACATCAGCAGAGGAGGCATTCTGCGGATCCCATCAGTCAAGGAATGCCAGCTGGCAGGGTCCAGGAGAAGGGCCTTCTCTGCCGTAGCTCTTGCCCTTTGGAACCCCTTAACCCCTGAGGTGACATGGGCTCCCACCCTGCTGGTTTTTCATAACAGCCTGAAGACCTGGCTCTGCCTGACGGCCTGGAGACCCCACGGGGGAGCTTCACACTAGAGGTGCCTGACTAATTAAAAGATAATCCCACCCCCATGTATCCAGCTCCCTTGTCGCTCTCCTGTGTCAATTATTTTAATTTATCAGCTTTGTTAATTTATATCTAAAGATTTTCATGTTTGTTAATGTTCTTATCCTGTAAGCCGCCAGGAGTTATTTGAGACGAGATAGACATCAAATAAATTTCATAATAATTAATTCAATATTAAATTTTTTAACTAGAGTTTGTACTTTCTTGTTTCTAGACTCTAACCCTGGAATAACTTGACTTCAGGCTTCTGAAATATACTTTGGAAAGCTTTTCAGAAGTCTGAAGTTGATGGAGAGCTTTTCCAAAATAGAAAACTTTGGAAAAACTTTCAACCACTACTTCTGAGCCAAGATTTGCAAGTCAAAGTATGCCCTTCTGTTATTACGGATGAAAATTACAGGACACAATTTTCAAACTGAACAACACAATTGCATAGTGCTATTCCATCAACACAAGTATAACCATAACAGAACACATTTATTTATGCAATATTTACAAACTTTAATTAAAGTTTTTTGTAATTCTACAGAAATCCATAGAGAGATCTACCATAAATCCCAACCTGCCTTCTGGCCAGTTATACTCAAATCAAAATTTTTGACTAATATGGAATTTTTCCTGGATATCTTAAAATCCTTAAGAGGAACATGAAACAGAAAAGCAAGGCAAATGTATATTTTAGTTGTTGAGAGCAGTTTGCCTCCTTGTTTCATCAATGAGTATCAATGTCAGAAGTGCCACCTCACTGCCAGTCTGCCATGAACCCTGGGGGGAGGCTGGAAGAGAGGGCAAGGGCTTGCGGGAAAGTGGAACTGAACTGTGAGAACCTATGAAGTCTTCAAGGCCGTTTCCCTGGGAGAAGAATGCCAACAAGTAGAGCAACTGTTTCCAAAACATCTCTTTTTAAATTGACTGGACATTGAGAGACATTGGGAAGGAACCAAGGGAGAAAAGTTAACTGGGAAAATTTGGCATGCAAAGCCTTAGTTCTGGCTTTGCTCCACTGTAATTCGCAGGGCTCCAAGTAAAATTAAACCTTTCTCAACAAATGGAGTTAAGGATCGCTTTACTTAGAAGACCCAGTTAATTAATTGTACAAATATAGTCCATTCACGACAATGGCCCGTGGATAGAAGCTACGGGGGTGAAATGAAAAGTAATGCCTCCAATGTAGTAAGTTGCCAATAGATAACACCTATAAGCTCTGGCATGTTCTTCAGCATTTGCTATAGGGTCTCCTGCTTGAACAGGGTGTTGGACTAGAAGACCTCCAAGGTCCTTTCCAACTCTGTGATTCTGTTATTCTTTCACTTCAGTTAGGGGGAACTTGCTGTGTGAAAAGGTTGTGTTGCTCTTGTTCATGAAATGGAAGCCTGCAGTGAACACTCCTCAAAGGGCTGTGACTTAATTTTTAACTGCCAAAGGAGTCCCTCCAATTGAAATTCACTGCCCTATGCAGGATGTTTACCGCGATTTCATTGACATGACTATTGTGCATCATGTGGCCAAAAAATAATAATAATGCAAAGATAGATTTTTGCACGTGAGAAAGGCTGGTAAACTGGTGAAAGACTATCAACATATCACTCAAAGGGACACTGTGTCAAGCTTAGCATTTCACAGGAATGTGTGGGTCGCATCACCAATGTTCTTCAATATTGGAAGGCTTGTGCAAAGATGAAATGCGGGTGGGTGAGATGAAAGCTTCACAGTTGAAAATTGCTAGCAGATAACAGAATAACAGTTGGAAGGGAGGTCTTCTAGTCCAAGCCTAGATCATTTCAGACAAGTGGCTGTCCAGTCTCTTCTTGAAGACCTCCAACAACGGAGCACCCACAATTTCTGGAGACAAGCCGTTCCGCTGATTAATTGTTCTCGCTGTCAGGAAATGTCTCCTTAATTCTAGATTGGATCTCTCCTTGATGTTTCCATCCATTGCTTCTTTTCCTGCCCTCATAAGCTTTGGAGAATAGATTGTCCCCCTATTCTTTGTGGCAGCCCCTCAAATAGTGGAAGACTGCTATCATGTCACCCCTAATCCTTCTCTTTGTTAGACTAGTCATACCTGATTCCTGCAACAATTTTCATGTTATGAGAATGAAAGAACTGTGGGGTCCTTGGTGCTCTCTGAGGCTGATTGTTTGTTTGCAGATTTTCATGATCATCATCCACCTTTGTGGTTGAACCCAGAATTCTACCCTGAGCTACATGCATTTTTTCCCCATGGGAACAAAAGAAGTAATGAGAATGACAAGAAGGAATTTCTTCACAGCATTGTGACAGCTGACAAAACATGGGATAATTTATTTATTTATTTTTATTTATTTATTTCTATCCCGCCTTTATTTTTTATAAATGACTCAAGACAACAAACATACTTAATGCTCCTTCCTCCTGCTATTCTCCTCACAACAACAACCCTGTGAGGTGAATTAGTCTGAGAGATACTGATTGTCCCTAAGTCACCCAACCAGCGTTCATGCCTAAGGCAGGACTAGAATTCACAGTCTCCTAGTTTCTACTCTAGTGCCTTAACCACTAGACCAACCTGGGAAATGAATATCAGTTCACAGAATATAATTACAAAGGTTCTGGGGGCGGAGGAGAAATAAACCTAGGCTTTGCAAGGAAAATCCATGGTGACAATTTTCTGGGATGCAGATGGTATTATTCTCAAGGATTTCCTTGAATTTGGAACCACTACCAACTCAGGGCAGTGTGCCGCAACACTTGACATTTTGAAACAGCGATTAAGTTCGGAATCGCAAGAAGGAAATTGAGCTGCACACTTGTCACACATTTCATGAACCACCCAAGAGGAGATTTTGAACATTTGAATCTCACTATTTTGTTCCCTACAGCAGGGATCTCCGAACTTAGCAACTTGACTTATGAACTTCAACTCCCAGAATTCCACAAGTCTTAAAGCTGCCAAGGGAAAAGGAGAAAAACCCAAAACAATGTCTTTGAAAGGTAAGTTGCATCACATTCTGAGAACCCACGGAACTAGAGGATAAACACAATTTGTACATTAAAATTACAGATTTGCTATCTATCATATCAGTGAGTATTTATTAAGGTAGTCCTCGATTTACAACCAAATAGTACCTGAAATTTCAGTCATAAGTCATGATGGACATCAAGCAGGCGACTATGCGACTACATCTGATTTTATGATCTTTTTTGCGGCGGTTGTTAAACAAGAAAATTATTCACTAAAGGGGCAATTTTTTTTGCCAGAAACCGGAAGTAAATGCTGGTTTCTGGCAGAAACTTCATAAACCATGATACATGATTGTGGGCTGCTGCAAATGGCCATACACGCAGGCCAGTTGCCAAGCACCCAGAAGGTGGTCACATGACCAGAGGGTTCAGAACTTCGAATCTGGGTCGTAAGTTCCTTTTTCAGGATCTGTTGTGACTTCGTACAGTTGTTAAGTGACTGGTGGACTGTCTATACAAGTGGTCATCAACTTACAACCACTTGTTTAGTGACCATTTGAAGTTACAACAGCACTGAAAAAAGTGACTTACGACCATTTTTCACAGCTTACAGCATTCCCTTAATCACATGATCAAAATCCAGATGCTTGGCAACTGATTCATACTTATGACTGTTGCAGTGTCCCAGGGTCATGTGATCCCGTTTTGTGACCTTCTGACAAGCGAAGTCAATGGGGAAGCCAGATTCACCTAACAACCATATTGCTAATTTAATGACTGCAGTGATTCACTTAACAACAGTAGGAAGAAAAGTTGTAAAATGGGGCAAGATTCACTTAACTACTCTTGCTTAGCAATGGAAATTTGGGGCTCAATTGCGATCGTATGTTGAGGACTACCTTTACACAGAAGACATGACAGAAGACCTCAATATAATTTCTCTGCAAGAATTGGGTATGTCTAGTCTAGTGAAAAGAAGGACTAGGGGAGACATGACAGCAGTGATCCAATATTTGAGGGGCTGCCACAAAGAGGGGGTCAACCTATTCTCCAAAGCACTCAGAAGGCAAGACAAGAAGCAATGGATGGAAACTAACCAAGGACAGAACTAAGTACTTTATTGTAACCTAGAACGAAGAAGAAATTTCCTGACCGTGAGAACCGCTTGCCTTCAGAAGTTGTGGGTGCTCCATCGCTGGAGGCTCTTAAGAAGAGGCTGGAGAAACATCTGCCTGGAATGGTCAAGGGCCTCCTGCTTGTGCAGGGAGTTGGACTACAAGACCTCCAGGGTCCTTCCAACTCTGTTTTTCGGTTCTGTTATTCTGGAAATAACATTGCTCACATATGCTCCCACATCAGCCTTCCTTTCTCTAGCAGTTTAGGAGATGCCTACCTTCTTCACTCCCATCAAAGGCTGGGTTAACCAGCCCAGGATCTGGGACCTCTGGCGACACAACGGCAGTCACTGAGCCTCCAGTCACTGAAGAGGACACTCCGTTTGATACTTCGGGATCTTTTACAGCCTTTGTTTCCAGCCTGGAAAGAGAATCTCTCTTCATCCTGGACCGAGGATTCCTCTTCCTTTCCAGACGTTCCGTGTATTTCTTGAAGCCAGGACACCTGCATTAGACAGCAGACACCAATTCTCAAAAGAGTTCCATGTCTGTCCTCTCACACCCTAAATTAGCCACCTGAAATATTTCTCTAACTTGTTTCTGAGTTTAGGTGGACAGGGATGCTTTTTAAGAAGAGCAATAGATTAATGAGTGCAGCAGAAAGTCTAGAGCACGAGTGTGCAACCTTGGCAACTTTAAGACTTCTGGACTTAAACTCCCAGAATTCTCACGCCAGCATAGACGGGAAGGAATTCTGGGAGTTGAAGTCCACACATTAAAGTTGCCAAGGTTGGACACAGGTGCACTAGAGGGAAATAAATCAAAACAGTTCCCAATGAAACACTGCTCTTTCAAATATACAGTGATACCTCAGTACTCATCATTAATTGGTTCCAAGAGGCACAGCGAATACCAAAAATGAAGAGTACTAAACAAATTTTTCCCATAAGGAATAATATAAATAAATGTGATGCATTCCCAAACCAAAGACGATGTACATTTTTAAGGCAATGTAAAGGTAGTCCTCAACTTACAACAGTTCATTTAGTGACCGTTCAAAGTTACAACAGCACTGAAGTGACTTATGACCATTTCTCACACTTAAGACCATTGTAGCATCCCCGTGGTCACATAATAAAAATTCCAACACTTGGCAACTGATTCATATTCTATGATGGTTGCAGTGTCCCAGGATCATCTGATCAGCTTTTGTGACCTTCTGGCAAGCAATCTACAGGGAGCCACTTAACAAGAAAGGCTGCAAAATGGAGCAAAATCCAGTGCTGTCTCACTGAACAATGGAATTTGTTGGCTCAGTTGTGATCATAAATCAAGGACTACCTATACTGGGAAAACATTTTCACATTTATTTTATTTTTTTATTTATTTTGTCAAACATGTACAGGATGGTAGTTGTTTGTATAAACATAAGTAAAAAAAGTACCGATAAACGAGGACAATAGGACAGTGACGGTAGGCACAGCGGTGAGCTTATGCACGCCCCTCTTACAGAAATGCATCTAGCATGACATTTGACGAGTTTCAAAGCAGTCAAGTACCAAGGTATGACCGTATACTATTTTTGAGATATAAGTAAACCTGAGAAGAAGCAGGCACATTGGCAGTTTATAATTTTTTTAAAAAATGCTTCTTATATGCACAATTTCCTCAAGTGAACTTATAAATAGTTGGAGCTATTTTTACCATGAGCCAAATATGTTTTTTTTTCAAACTATCACATGCCTTCTTTCAAGAACCAAAAAAGTGCAGATTAATACTTCCAGAAACACCAGGAGTGGCCATCAATGGAGATCTTTAAGAAGAGACTGGATAGATTATCTGAAATGGCATAGGGTCTCCTGCTTGAACAGGAAGTTGCACTAGAATTACCCTTCCCACTCTGTTATTCTGTTTTCAAAAACATCTTTTTTTTAGTAACTCCCTACCTAAATTTCTCAATTCAATTTCTTCCGTTCAAGTTTCTTTCTCCACCCAGCCTTCCTTAATTAGTTTCAGTTTCTTCCCAAAATTAATAGGTAACTAAGCAGAATGTCATCCTGGCGTCATTCAGACACTTAAGACTTTTACACTCTTGAGTAATGTGGACAGAACATGAGTCACTCAAGGACATTCCTCTCTGAATTGTCATTATTATGTGCAATATTCAGCACCAGGCTGACACAAAATTTTAAGTTACTAACCGTATCAAGAATAAAGAATAACATGCAAGCATCGCTGAGGCTACAAGGAAAAATTAGGCACACCTGTTGTGCAAGTGAGCTTCGAGTTCACATCGCTGCATCGTCTGGGCACAGTCTTCTTGAAAGGGACAAAGGACAAGGAGCTTATCCAGCAGATTCCGCACCAACAAGCTGGACTTCCGGCAGTTCTGGAAGGACAGTTTCTTCCGATCCATGGGACAGAAGCTGAACTCCTGCATGAAGTTTTCAAGACATCTGAAACAGTACGTGTGCCCACAAGGCGTGTCCATAGGCTGGAGCAAAGGCTGGAGGCAAATGTGACAAGTCAAATCATCATCTACTTCATCCTGGAAGTTATAAAGATGGTTGTCCGGCAACAAGTGAATTTGTCCACATTCATGGCAAAGTTCTCCAGATTTGGAGGCAGGTTCTTCTCCTGCAGGATTGGCCATGGCTTCAAACCTCTAATGAGCTTACGTCAGCCGATCCTCCTTTCTGCTGGCGATGATAAACAGCAAGTTCCTAAAATGAAAAGGAAAAATGAATCTGTATAGCTTAAATTAGTATAAATTTAAATTAAATCACCAGATTAAATCAGTAAAATCACCAGTAGGATGATCAAATTCCAATCTTCTGGGGAAAACAGATTTCACATTGAACTTTTTTCTCTGAAGTACTATAGAAAGCCAGAGAATGACCTTGAAGGGAATATTCAGAAGCATTTACAGAAACCAGAAGGGCAGAAGGATTCCTTCAGCCCTGGGAAAGGAGAGAGTGTTAGGAAGAGGCTCAAGCTGCCTTTTCCCTGACTCAGCGGGGGGAAAGAGGAAAAGCACAATCAGACTTGAAAGGTTTGGTTATTCTAGTCTAGCTCAATAAAGCATAATTCTAGTTTTCTTGTGAAGTCAGCTGGTCTGTTCTACCTCATATGGCTGCCAAATACACCATATCTATTGTAAACATTAAATTGAAAAGGATTTTATTTATTCTAGTTGTAAAATAAAGCTGTTATTTTCTAAAGCCCACTTATCTAACATGTAATGGCATGAATATGTCGGAAGACGAGGATGTGACCCGAGCAGCCTATTTACACAGGTCTATTCAAGCCAGCCTTATTTAAGACATTATTACACAAAGCCAAGGTAACAGCTAACCTAGGCGTGGCTGAAAAAGCATCCGAGCCGTCCGTGGGCATTGATCCGGCCGCTGGACTGTTTGCAGAGCCGAAGTGTGAAACGGAGTTCCTTTCCCCATCTAAGATCTTTTTGGGCAACATTAAGAGAGAATGGAGTCATCCGGCTGCAACTCCAGGCCCATCAGCAGTAGAACGCAAATTCTATGGGTTTGGACCTGAGATGGAGAAGTTAGGGGATCGAGATTTAGAGGCTCCCGTAGATCAAAGTGACTTGGCAGGGGAGTTTCCCATTGGGGGCAGGCTCCAACATTTCATTACCCAATGGGAAAGAACGTCATCAGATTCATGGGCACTAGCTGCCATCAGGCACGGCCTCCTCATAGACTTTTTATCACTACCTCCCAGCCGCTTTCTTCAGTGCCCCACACCAACAGATCCCTCCCAACGGGAGCTGTTAGACCAGGAGATCAACCATCTCTTAGAGATATCGGCCATCGAGAAGGTGCCACCTGGGCAGGAAGGCCTGGGGTTCTACTCGATAATCTTCCTGGTTCCCAAAAACTCGGGGGATGGAGAGTCATCCTGAATCTGAAGCAACTAAACGTTTACGTGGAATACAAATGCTTCAAGATGCAGTCCCTGAAATCTATCCTGGGCTGCATCAGATATCGGGACTGGTTGACCTCCATCGACCTCAAGGAGGCTTACCTCCATGTGCCAATACACCCCTCACAGGCAATATCTTCGTTTCTGTGTAGTGGGGGCCCACTTCCAATACAGGGCACTACCTTTCGGTCTTTCCTCAGCACCCAGGACTTTCACAAAACTACTGGATGTGGTGGCAGGATTAAGGGCCCGTACTCTATGACTGCAATGCTACCTCGACGACATCATAATTCAGTCAAGGTCCCCACAAAGTGCACAGGCCGACCTATGGATCACCGTCAAAATGCTACAAGCGCACGGTTTCTCCGTCAACTTCGCAAAATGCCACTTGGTTCCCACCATCTCGCTCCTTCATCTGGGTACTATCATCAACACGGAGTCCTGCGAGGTGTACCTCTCACCAGACCGACAGGACAGCATAGCAGTGTTGACGCGCCAGGTACAAAAGATGCAACAAGCACCATTGTTTCTCCTTTCCTGCCTACTAGGGAAATTCGTTTCATGCATAGACATTGTACCTTGGGCGAGGCTGCATTTCAGGAGCCTCCAGTGGTGCCTCCTCCCTTACCAGAGGGCGAAAATCAGCCATTCAAAAACCATGATTCCTCTCACTATGAAGGTCCGGCGCTCCCTAACATGGTGGTTGTCCCCGGCCTTGAAATGGGGCTGCCTATTCAGGGAGACGGATCAGGTGGCTATCACAACAGATGCCAGCCTAGTGGGGTGGGGAGCACATGGGTCCTCCCAGTTGGCCCAGGGCCGCTGGTCACCTGCTCCCCTGGTCCAGCCGTTTCCCGCCCTGGATAATTTTATTTATTTATTTATTTATTTATTTGGAGGTTCTTCTATGCCGCCCTACTCCCTAAGGACTCAGGGCGGCGTATAACATTTTAAAGAACAGCAACCAATAAAATCATTTAAAAGACAGTTTTTAAAAAGTTTTAAAAGGGCATACAACAACATACATACATGGGGGAGACCTCAGATGTAAAATTGTCTCAGACCCCTGCCTGCAGGAAGAGCCATGTCTTAATGGCTTTTCGGAAGGCCAGCAGGGTGGGGATAATTCGGATCTCTGGGGGAAGTTGGTTCCAGAGAGCAGGGCCCCCCACAGAGAAGGCCCTCCCCCTAGGGTCCACCAGTCGGCATTGTTTGGCTGACGGGACCTGGAGGAGACCCACTCTGTGGGACCTAACCGGTCGAAGGGAAGTATGAGGTAGAATCCGGTCCCGGAGGTAACCTGGTCCTAAGCTATGTAGGGCTTTAAAGGTGATGATCAACACCTTGAATTGTACCCGGAGACCAATGGGCAACCAATGCAACTGGTGGAGTATGGGTGTTATGTGAGTGTATCTTGAAACACCCACCACAGCATGCGCAGCCGCATTTTGCACCAGTTGAAGTCTCCGAATACTCTTCAAGGGTAGCTCCATGTAGAGCGCATTACAGTAGTCCAATTAATTAAGCTTGGATATATCTCATGTTGGACTCTCCTAAGCAGCGCACTGGAGAAGCACCGTTGTCTTACCTGAACGGTCTTCTCTGTGCGCTGCGTGGAGAGTCCAAACACACCCGGGCTAATCAGGCCCAGGGTCGCACATATTTTAGCATTTTTTTAGGTTAATGACATTTCTCCTTACGCCTTCGTTTAAAACTGGCCAAATGGGCATCTAGAGGGCGTACTTCAAACAAATTAAACTCAGTCCCTACGAATCAGGCTTGAGCTTTACCCATGCTGGACTCTCCACGCAGCGCACAGAGACCGTTCAGGTAAGACAATGGTGCTTCTCAGCTTTTATTATTTGGTTCTGCAATTTCTGTCTGAACATCAACATTCTTCTTGATCTATTTAGAGTTTCATCACTGAGCAGTCAGTTTTCTAGCATTCAAGCAACTGCTGGATGTAGCTTCAATAGTTTCTCTGAAGCTCTTTAAATTCCTGGAAACTAGACTTGAACTTAAGAGATAAAAGGTAATCCACATCTGTCTGCAAAACAGGAAGGTGAGCAGCCCCCTTGGAGACAGCAAGCTGCAACTGGTCAATTGTGTATCCTGCAAAAGAATCTGACACATAATGCTCCATTCAGTCCACAAAACTAAACATGTATTTAATGAGGGTTTCAATTAATTTCTTTGTAGTAGATTCCATTTCACTATCGTGGATTTAATTTATTCAATTTTTCTACTCAGATACGGAGAGCGGAAGGGGATCCCCTACATTTTCAATCATGCCTTAATAAAGCTTGGTTCCCTGGGAAGTTTTTAAAAATGGCTCTATTAGAAGAGCAGCAATAAAAATACCAAATTTTCTTTGCAACACAGAGCTGCAGCAAATAGCCTACATCTACTGCAGAGGTCTTCAAACCTGGCAACTTTAAGACTCATGGACTTCAACTCCCAGTTGGCTGGAGAATTCTGGGAGTTGAAGTCCACAAGTTTTAAAGTTGCCAAGTTTGGGGACCCCTGATCTACTGTATACTAAGCACATTTTTACTTTTTGCAAGACCCTGAGGTTTTTCTCCCACTATCACCTGCATATCTGAATCTATTCCAAAATTTTCTGCAACTCACAGCAGACATTCAAGGACACAAAAAATCACTTTTGGATAAATTCCAGAGAATAAAAGTTGAATCCTTTAAAGGTGCAAATGTTCTAGAAACATTGATATCATGAGGCTGGGGGAGGGAGTATTTTTTCATCATTTTCCAAGAAAAAGCAAAAGTTGAAGAAAACTTACATTTATGCAAATATTCCTTTTGATACTTTACTGAAATAAGTTTATTTTGCTTTTTTAAATAACAAACTTGATCTGACGTATTTTGCTTTACTCATGCATATTAAATGAAAAGCTCTAATACACACAATGGGGTAATTATACTTACTAATTCATTCTAATTAAACATATTTTAAATAGAAGAATAATTGTGGAACTCAAGAAACTAGGATGTTTTTTTTAATTTTGCCAACTTAACAAGGTGGCACAATGTAAATCTGAAAACAAGATTCCCACACCTATTCATGCTTTTTAGAAAAAGAAACAGGATAAAACAATTGCTGTGCAAACATTTTATTTTAGATGTCTATTTAATCACATTCTCCAAGTTATCACTTCCAGATTCTACTGCTGGTAGTAACGCCTCACGTTCACACACTGATCAGATTTAACTTGCAAGGTTGGTAGTAATCTTTTTTTGGTGGGGGAGGGAGGGGGAGAAGAGGAACATGTATCTTCCTGCCTTGTCAGAATGCAATGATTAGTTAAAATCTAATTTTCCATAAAACTCTGCCTTAAACAAAGAAAAATCATCCTGATCTTTAAAGCTTTTTTAAAAAAGGAAACGAGAGCCCAATGGCTTAAGTTTCTCCAACCTCCAAAAACAGTTTGGATGCTTTTAAAAAGACCAATCAGATTAATAAGTGCGATAGAAAGTCTAGAGCACCAGTGTGCAACCTTGGCAACTTTAAGACTTGTGGATTTAATCTCTCCGAATTCCCCAGCCAGCTGGGGAATTCGGGGAGTTGAAGTTCCCACATTAATGTTGTCCCAGGTTGGACACGTGTGCTCTAGAGGAAAAGGAATTAAAACAGTTGCTAATGTAACACTGGTCAAAGTTAACAGAAGAGCAAGAAAGATGATTAGGGGACTGAAGGCTAAACCATACGAAGAACAGTTGCAGGCAATGTGTTTATCTAGTCTTTCTAGTGAAAAGAAAAGGAAGACCACAGGTGACATGATAGCAGCGTTCCAATATTTAAGGGGTTTCCACAAAGAAGAGGGGGTCAATTTATTTTCCAAAGGACCAGAAGGCAAGACAACAACGAATGGAAACTAATCAAGGAGAGAAGCAACCTAGAACTAAGGAGAAATTTCTTAACAGTGAGAACAATTAACCAATGGAACAGGTTGCCTTCAGAACTTGTGGGTGTTCCATCAGTGGAGGTTTTTAAGAAAAGACTGGACAGCCATCTATCTGAAATGGTATAAGGTTTCTTGCTTGAGCAAGGGATTGGACTAGAAGATCTCCAAGGTCCCTTCCAACTCTGTTATTCTGTTGTTTCCCCACAAGATTCTAATGAAACATATATATAAAGGCTGTACAGGTAGCCCTAGGCCAGGGGTAGGCAAAGTTGGCTCTTCTATGACTCGTGGACTTCAACTCCCAGACTTTCTGAGCCAATCATGCTAGCTCAGGAATTCTGGGAGTTGAAGTCCACGAGTCATAGAAGAGCCAACTTTGCCTACCCCTGCCCTAGACTTATGACCACAATTGAGCGCAAAATTTCTGTTGTTAAATGAGATATTTGTTAAGTGAGGTGTGCCCCATTTTAAGACCTTTCTTGGCACAGTTGTTAAGTGAATCACAACAGTTGATAAGTTAGTAACATGGTTGTTAAGTGAATCTGGCTTCCCCATTCACTTTGCTTGTCAAAAGGTTGCAAAAGGGGATCACATGATCTTGGGAAACAGGAATGGTGAGATAAGTATGAACCAGTTGCCAAACTTCTGAATTTTGATCACGTGATCATGGGGATACTACAAAGGTTATAACTGTGAAAAATGGTCATAAGTCACTTTTTTCAGTGCCGTTGTAATTTTGAATGGTCACTAAATGAACTGTTGTAAGTCAAGGACTACCTGTATAGTAAGGGTGGGGGCAACTATGGCCCCTTTACAACCTGTGGACTTTAACTCCCAGAATTCCTGAGTCAGCCATGCTGGCTCAGGAATTCTGGGAATTGAAGTCCACAGGTTGTAAAGGAGCCACAGCTGCCCACTCTGCTGTATAAGGAAGGAACAGGATGATTAGAGCACAGGTGGCCACACCCATCACACCTGTCAGGAGGATCTTAAAGCAGCAGATGGGCTTTGCTCAGCTCCTTCTGCAATTGCCATGTGACCTCAGAGAAAGATGTGTCTGGTTTGAGATAGTCCGGACAGGTGCTCTGCGCACACCTACATACACTCCACGTCACACCTGGACCTTCAAACACAGCACAATTCTCTCATTAATTTAAAATTATTCACTACAATATTAGCAGGTTTGCTCATGCTTGTTTTCACCATGCCTCCTCTTGTGATTTACTTAATCAGTAACTTCAGGAAACATTTTAAAGGAACAAGGCAAGGCAACAGATCTTTTAGTTGGGTTTTATTTCGACAGAATTTTCAATCTCCAAATAAACTGCGGAACACAATGATCTAAAGGAAGTCTGCATTTTTTTTACTTTTCTATTTAATCGAGGCCGTTTTGAGAATTCACTTCTACAGATGTTTACCCAAAGTACTAATACCCAGTTCTAATTCAGAATTTAGATCTAATTTAATTTTTTAGTTCTAATACTAAGATGTCTGCAAATTTACGCATACTTAATTCCCCAATTATTTCAATGATACAGTAGCAAAGCAGATTGCCAAATAGAAATATGAGGCAGGATGTGCAACATTCCAGAACAAACGAACAAGGGTAGCACCCTCAATACCGTTTTGGTGCGTAGTAGATAAAAAGATACACCTGGCTGAGGTGCTGGCTGAGATATGTTCTGTTTTTACAGCCAAGACTGCCCAACAATTCCACCAGAGACTAGGTGTAAGAACAACAGAGATATGCAACAAATCCGTGTCCTGTATGGAACCAGAAGAACCAGGAGTAACAGAACCAAAGGTTCTTTCCCGAAAATAAAGATTTGCGCAACCCTTCCAACATTTTTTCCTATTGAGTTCACTAATAACCAACTTCATAATATAATTCACGGAATATTGAAATACTACTCTGCCCCTTATTGGTGGCGCGGTGGCTCAACAGTTAAGACGCTGGGCTTGTCAGTTGGAAAGCCTGCAGCCCAGTTTGAGACCCAAGCGGCATGCGATGCGGAGAGCTACCGTTCTCACCCCAGCTCCTGCCAACCTAGTAGTTTGAAAGCATGCAAATGCAAGTAGACAAAGAGGTACCACTTCGGTGAGGAGGAAACAGCACTGGAGGAAATGTCTTCTGACAGGCTGGCTCAATGGCCTTGAAATGGAGATGAGCACCCCACCCCCCAATAGGTGGTAATGACTGGTGGAATAAAATCCACAGGGACTTCTTTATCTTTCTTTATTCTGTCCCTTATGCCGGGAGATTAAAATAGAAAGTTCTATTGATTCATTTATTCAATCAATCAAAACCTTGCCTTTTTTACCCACAGGTATCTAAAGCAGTTAGCAATTTGTAATAACTAAAATCTAATTTGTACAGGTAGTCCTCACTTGCTGACTGCTTGTTCAGCGACTATTAGAAGTTACAACAGCGTTGAAAAAGGAGTCTTACGACCAGTCCTTGAATTTGCAGCCATTATAATGTCCCTGCAGTCATGTGATCATAATTAAGCTGCCTGGCAACTGGCGCATATTTATGAAGTTGCACCATAGTCACTTCAACCTGGTTCCAACAAGCAAAGTCACTGGGGAAGCCAGCAGGAAGTCAAAAGTCATGGTCACATGTTGTCACTGTGGCGATTCACTTAACAACTGCAGCAGGAACTGATGGCGTTAAGGTATAGTCATATGTTTCCCTTTACAACCATGTCATTTAGCAATGGAGTTGCTGGTCCTCATTGCAAACAGTGAGGACTACCTCTATTAATAAAATTCAAAAGTCCTGGCAGAATAGAAAACTTTCTTTTACCTTTCTAAAAAGTGGAAGAATTGGAGCTAGAAGCAATTCTCTCAATTATGTACCCTCAATATCCTCCAGCATATCCAAAAACTAGAAGAATTTGGCCCTGAAGTCATGTCCAATTCTGTCCTCTTTCATTAAATTTTTTCAGTGCTCAACAGGAAAACTTGCCTCCAGAAAGCTGAAGAGCCAAAACAAGAGCAGAGAGTGTCCAGTTTCTTTCTATAACACGTGTTTTTTTTCCAGGAAGTTGAAAAACCAAATTTGTCTCATATGTACTAGTAGTTCAACTAGAGATATAATTCTTTATCTTTTCCAAAGGGGTTGCAGCTGCTCTGCAAAGCAGCTTTCTCTTCCATCCATTAAGTACTTGGCTATAATTAGTGATAACAAAATCTGAAGGGACTTGTTAAAAAAAAACTGTCTATGCCAGTTTTCCAAGTATATTGCTGAAGAAAAAACCTTAGATAAGAAAAGCCACAGGCTACCTTGACCCCACATTCTTCCACCTCAAATACAACAGAAATCAACCTTTTCAGAAAGTTGTGTGTTTTCCCACAGCTACCAGATTATTTACTGAAAATGATCCAATCCTACTGTAACCTACTACAGTAACCTAAAATCGCACAATTCACAGCCTACAAAGAATCAGAGAAATTTGCTTTCCAGTTTGTGGGTGCTGATGCTTGTAAGTTGTAAACTGAGGATGCCCTGTATTCTCTACATGAGGGAAGGTAGAGAAAGGAAGAAGCAGCAATAGGAATGTTAAAGAACATATACCGTATTTTTCTGAGTATAAGACGCACCTTTTTACCCCCAAAAAGAGGGTGAAAACTTGGGTGCGTCTTATACACCGAATGTAGCCCCACCCAGCCACCCCCACCCTTTGGCCTCTGCCTGCCAGCAATTTACCTCTTTGCAGCAAACAGGGCAAAACACAAGAAGAGCACAAGAAGAGATGATCTGCCTCCCGACCTACAGCTGACTGAGGCTTACAAGCCACGTGGTAAAATGAAACTGAAACTAAGGTGGCTGTGATGAGACATATTGCTGGGAGATAAACTGCTGGCAATATTAGACTGCTGAAATTGCAAGAAGGCAAGCTAGAGCTGCTGTAGCTCAAGAAATAGAGCTCTTGTCTCATAATCAGGAGGTTGTGAGTTCTATTCTAGGTACAGGCAGATTCTGTTAATATGTTATTTTGTTAAATGTTTGTAGAGTGTTCAAATTATTAGACTTATTTTTTAAAGACTGTTTTATTATTGTTCTAGACAACTTAACAAAATGAAGCTTTTTAAAATAAATGCTTGCTCTGAAGAGGCCCAGTGCTATTGTATCTTCTTTTAAATAGCAGAGAATACTTCCAGAAAGCCACATCAATTTTAAAGATCTGTAAAAGTATAATCTGAAATGTCCTGTTTTAGTATTAAGTATTAGTATTAAGTATTAGTATTAAAATAAGCCAGCTGAGAAACCCTGACTTAATCATGTTTGGAGTAGATGTATTTAAATAATTAGGAGGAGTTAGTGTGGTTACATGTAAGAAAACTTTCTGGGATTAATATACTGCCATAATGTACATTTCTCCAATTCTTTGCCATTTCTATGGGTCAGGCACACATGCACAGAAATACACAGCAAACAGTGTATATCATCTGTGCTGTTTGCTGTTTGGCAAATTGCTGGGAGGCAGAGGCCTTTTTTCCTTGTTTTCCTCCCCCAAAACTAAGGTGCGTCTTATACTTCGGTGCGTCTTATACTCCGAAAAATACGGTAATCATTTTATAAGCCGGGTGGGCAACTATGATAACTTTTAAACCTGTGGACTTCAACTCCCAGAATTCCCGAGCCAACATGCCTAGTTCAGGAATTCTGGGAATTGAAGTCCATAGGTCATAAAGTTGCCATAGTTGCCCACCCCTGCTAAAATAGATCTAGTGACCTAAACAGGAGAGACTTTGTCCAGAGTCATCCTCTGAGCTTTGTGGTCAACTGGGAATCCAAGCTTGGTCCAAATTCAATGAAGTATATGTCAACTGCCACCTTATGCTTGCTTGTGCTTTACTGCTATAGTGTGACATACTGCCATGAACTGTGAGGAGGGGGGATGAAGTGGGGAAGGCTTGGGGAAACAAAAGTAAGTGCTGTGCCTTGTCCAGACGCTGCCTCAAGGACACCCAGCTGGAAGAAGGAGGGAGACACATATCAAAATGTGCTTGGACTGACCGTTATGAAAACATCTTGCCTGAACCTGATTGGTTACACTGGGGTGGGCAATGAGAGATCGTTAAGGGAAGGAAAAGTAGAACTTAAGGATTTTGGCACGCAATTCTCAGTTCTGGCTTTGCAATACTGCAATACCCTTGACCTCTAATAAACGATAGCTTTTTTCAACAAATGGAGCCAAGGATCATTTCTATTTAGAGGCTTAAGTTGTGGCAGTTCTGACAGTATCCTTTGCTGTAGGAAAGACAGAAGGTAGTTTTTCTAGCTAGTAATACTTTGGACAGCTGAGTTAAATTTGTCCTTAACTCAGGAAGAAATGGGCGTTATTATTCTAGATCAGGATTTTCCTGACACAGAACCAAGTTTTTTTTCTTTTCAAAACCCTATTGTTGCACTATGAACCAACAGACAAAAGCACTGTAAAACTACACTCACTTCCTGGTATTCCCCAAAGGAGAGGGAGTTTATAAAGCCATCCAGAAAAAGAAATATGCATGACTTCTATGAAGCATGGGGCTGGTGGAGAGTCCAACATAGGACAAATGAGGAAAGGGATTCAAATCCTCCTGACACACAACACAAGTAACAACCAGAGCAATATGCTGAGAATTACTTTCATTCTTCAGCTGTAGCAAATTTGCCTTTTGTGGTTACTGGTATGCAATTACCTCTTATTCATTACCTCACAGCATAGTGAAACGTTGCTTATTTATTTCTTGAACATTTCTAACCTTAATGAATTCTGGACAGGGTTTAGAGATGTGAAGGCCCGGAAAGAAACCGAAATTTTTTGGGAAAAAACCGTTTTTTCCCCGTTTTTTTCCTGAAGGCTTTTCCCCCCCCCCCAAAAAAATTGGAAAAAATGAAAAAAAAACATTGTGGAATATTTTATTTTAACATGATGAATAAAATATTTTAAGACAGGGTGTTCAAATATTTTCCAAATCATTTCTAAAAAATGTATGATATCAGATTATTCTAATTTCTGTGCACTGAATGAGGACAAGCAAGTCCTAGGTAACAAACTGAACCCTCCAATGCAAGAACAGTTCTTAAAGTACCCAGGAGTGTAAGAAACACTGTTCTTGATCAGGATGTCTTCTGGGTTCAGCTGCAAAATTCCCTGAAGATTCTAAAGTCAATTGCTGCAGCAATTCACTATCTGAATCAGATAGTGCACTTTTGTCAGAAATTCCTTATCTAATGACCAAGATAAAAACTGTTTTTGAAAATCTCAGTATATCTCCACTTACAACTATAGAAGAAAGTAAAGTGAAAGATTTTATTAAAACAAGGGAAGAATTTTGTTGTCATCCAATTCATGCTGCTGCAAATCTGTTGGATCCAAGATTCAAAGGTGCAAACATAAGTGATGATGATAATACTGCTACTGCATTCGACTGGATCACAAAACAAGCATCACATTTAGGACTTGATGTTGGGAAGATACTTTCAAATGTTGCAGAATATAGAACATCTTCAGGGATTTGGTCCAGGAATGCAATCTGGGATTCTGCCAAACATATTCCTCCTGCAACATGGTGGCAAGGTCTTTGCACAACACAGCCTCTGACTCCTATTGCTTCTCGCCTTCTACAGATACCTCCATCTTCTGCAGCATGTGAAAGAATCTGGTCTATGTTTGGAAACACTCACACTAAGTCAAGAAATAAACTGACATGTGAAAGGGTAGAGAAGCTTGTTTCGATCCGGGCAAACCTTCAGTTTTTAGAAGTTCCTAATTGTGATGACGGACAAAAAAGAGTAGCTGCAGAAGCAGAGACGGATACTGACAATTTCAGCTCAGAAAATGATTCTGATTAAATGTCCATTGAAACTTAGTCCCACTCTCTTCTTAACACTTCCCCCATCTTCAATTCTTTTTATGAGAATAGGGTTATTATTTTTATTTAATACTGTGGAGAGGAAATATGAAAAATTGTTACTTTTGGTTTTGAAAATTGTTTTGTGGAGGCTTTTTGGCTGTTCCACATAAACTAGTAAGCAGTTCAGGAGATTGTTGCTCCCTTTGTTACAAATAAATATTATAAAAAAGTAAATTCTCTTTGTGATAATTGTTTGGCTACACTATATTTTTAATATGCTAGTTGTGATAATTTTATGCCAAGTCAAATTGTCCATAGTCATATTTTATGTTCCTAAAGTAATAGAATGACTTTCAATCTTAAAAAGACAAAAAAGTGCTAATGTAGCATTTTTTTCCATTTTTCTGAAAATTTCCACCACCACCCCCCGAAAAAACCCGGTTTTTTTCCGAGCTTCAAAATTTCCGGAAATTTTACATCTCTAGCAGGGTTCCATGTCTTAAATTAGATCCAACGTATTCCCAACAAATACTCAAGAATCTACGATGAGCTCAGGCCAAAGGAAGAACTGTAGGTAGACAGACCATCAAATCAACACCACAGGACGGCTACAACCACACTTTTTGAGACTGGCTATTAAGAACAGAAACTTTCAAGTCTGATCGTGCTTCCCCTTCTCCTTCCTCTGAGGGAGGTGTCCATCTGAGCATGATCTAGACATCTCCTGCACGTGGCCTGTTTTGCCAACATCCCTTGAACATCTCCAGGAAGGACATCTTCCTTATCCTCTACATTACAGCAAAGGTCTCCAAACTTGGCAACTTTAAGACTTGTGGACTTCAACTGTGCTCCATCACTGGAGGTTTTTTACAAAGGGGTTACACAGCCATTTGTCCAGAAATGTGTAAGGCAGGGGTCCCTAACCTCTGGTCCGTGGACCAGCACTAGGGTGTGGCATGCCAGAAACCGAGCCACACAAACAAGCAAAGTCCAATCCACGGGATGCAGGCAACATGAGAAACCACTCCCCCTCTGGTCCACAGAAAAATTTCTCTTCACGGAACCGGTCTCTGGTGCCCAAAAGGTTGGGGGCCACTGGGTAAGGTCTCCTGCTTGGGCAGGGGGTTGTCTAGAAGACCTCCAAGGTCCCTTCCAACTCCGTTATTCTGCATTCTTTGAATTCTCATACACAATTACAGACTGGAATCATCGACTTAGGCAACAGGGTTGATCGCTGCCAACCACCATCACTAGCATTAATCACTTTAATGAACAGTACAAAGATACTGTTGATGGTACTGGATTACACTGAGAGATTCCAAAGGATTGCTACCTGATTAGGGCAGGTAGCATTACCTCCTCCCACAAGGAAGTGTTAATTATCTCACACCCTGCCTGACCACCAAAAAGAACCAAAAAAATGCACAGCTCAAGCCTATTGACTCAAACCACAAAGAACCCTCTCCACTTCCTCATGTTCCACATGCTTGCAAGAATCCAGATCACATCACAAAGCTTTGTCTTGTTCGCCTCCATAGCTCTGCCCTAATTATTCCAGCCCAGAATAAATAAACCACTTCTGACATACCCATAGGAGATTTTCACATTTCCATCTTTCCACAGCAGGATCCAGATTGTTTTGAATGGTGCTTGGGCGGAATCTACAAATGCAGAAAGTACAGCCATGGACCAATGTTTTCTCCCACTATTATCACCTGTGCACAGGTTCAGACTTCAGAACTCAGTCACTGCCACTTCTGTTTTTCACCATTGTGCTACACAGCTTTCCAGTCACTTCATATCCCACAGTTCCTCAGCAAACAAGCGGCCTCACTGGAGCTCTGACTGCCATGGACCAGCGGTCCCCAAACTTTCCAGCTGGGCGGACCGACAGAGGCGTCAGCGGGGGGGGGGGGGGAAGAGGGGATGGTTTTACACATGCAGCACCACTTTCACGAATGCAGCTTCACGCACTCGCCCACCACTTCCGCGGCCCAGTTCCAAACTGGCTGCAGCCCAGCACTGGGCCATGGACCGGGGTTTAGGGAACCCTGCCACAGACTGAGCAAGCAGAAGATGAAGTTGCTGAGAGCATTTTTGTGAATTTCAATGGCAAGAAATGTCTGCTGGAGAGTATGTTATCCCTTATCATAGGGATTTTAAAACATTTAAAACATTTGTATGGTGACATTATCACAAAAAATATGTAAATATTTGGGCCACTGCATGTAGAGTTTGGTAAAACACTTTCACTGTTGTTGTTGTTGTTGTTGTTTGAGCTTAGTGGAAAATTACTTCTATAATGGCAAACAGTTCTTTGGTTTTCAATTGCTGAAATTTTGATTTACTACAAATCTCTCTTTTTAGACCTTAAGATGCCTATTCTGTTCTTGGGAGAAGAGGAAATAAATAAAAGTTGGAGTAAGGTGTAGAAGGACCAAGCAAAGAGCCTGAGGTTTTATTCTGCAACGGTAGCACAGATGTCAAGCCCCCTCTCCTGCTTTTATTCCATTAAGGTGCATTAATAAGAGCAGAGGTAAGCTTTCAATCCTGGAACTGTTAATATATATAAAACCTGAGGTTTACAGTTGGGAGTAGCTAGAGCTTTTCTCGTATCTGTAATAAAACTAGCTTATAAAAAGCAGTGACCTTGAAAGTCTGGCTCTTAGCTTTTTAATTCAAATATTGGCCTAAGGGAAGATCTATTTCTTATTTTGATTGGTGGATATATGGGTTGGTCTCATTGCTGATGTCCAAATTGAGCACACTGGCCTTTTTAGTGCCACAACTGGGAGAAAGCATCAATCAGCTTAACTTTTATCACTGACCAGAGTTCCATAAAGCACCATTTGGAAATCTGTAATTTACCATAAATACAAATGCATTTAATAGCATTTAGCAGCCTGCTCAAATTACAAATATTAATTATAGAAAGATACTTAAATTGCCTCATTTCCCCAAAGAATTCTAATAAACTGAAAGGTGATGCAGCCGAGACACAATAGTATATTTTGACTCCATTTAATATTTGCATATAATAGGGATACACGTAGTAAAACTAGAATACCTCTGTAAAAGATGCCATTAGAAAGATACTGCAGCACTGGACTACACAGTGAGAAGGAACTGAAATTATGGCAAAGATCAGAAACAAGAAATGACAGGTAAACAGGAAGTATTAGTTGACGACAAAAGAACATTTCTTGCAATATAGACTGTACACAAATACATACAATTACTACCTGGTGACTAATTATATCTGATCTTGAAAAGTCTGATGCTTTATGTTGCCTGAGTGAAGTGCAAACACTTCTATAAATTCAAGTCTCACAAATATATTACTGCAATTGCCTGTGTCTCAAAAGACCAACTGTTAAACGGTTGGAAGCCCCAGGCAATCTAAAAGAGGTTTACAGGTAGTCCTCGAATTATGGGCACAATCAGGAGCAGAATTTCCATTGCTAAGCAAATGGTTAAATGTCCATGGAGATTCTCAATCCAGAAAAAGGATTGTCTCAAAGGTGCTTTTTCAAAAGGCAACTGGACTTTACAACTGCAGTGATTCGCTGCTTAACAACTATGGTAAAATTTGTAAACATCAGGTGATTAACAACCATCTTGCTCATCTCAAAGATGCTTTTCCAAAAGGCAACTGGAATTTGTTGTTTTTCCTTGAAGACATTTTGCTTCTCATCCAAGAAGCTTCTTTCAGTTCCGAATGAATTAGTCAGTCAGTCAGACTGAATCAATCATTCAGCCAGAACTGAAGAAGCTTCTTGGATGAGAAGCAAAATGTCTTCAAGGAAAAACAACAAATTCCAGTTGCGTTTTTTGAAAAAGCAAATCCCTGCAGTTGTTAAGTGAATCACAGTTAACAGAATCTGACTTCCCCCATTGATTTTGCTAGTCAGAAGCCAGCTGGGAAGATTGCAAGTGGCCATCACAAGACCCTGGGGTGCTGCAACCATTGTAAATGTATACGGATTGCCATGTGCTTGAAATTCGATCACAGGATCACATAATCGTGGGGATGCTGCAATGGTCATAAGTGTGGGGAACAGCTGTCTCTTTTTTCAAACAAATGGTAAACGAATGGTTGTAACTTGAGGACTACCTGTAAGGCAGCAGTTCCCAACCTGGGGGTCGGGACCCCTTTGGGGGTCGAACGACCATTTCCCAGGGGTCGCCCCGGCATCCTCAGCTCCCCCCCCACTGCCACAAGCCTGGCCATATCGCGCCCCACAACCTGCACCCCCACCGCGCTCCACCCCGCTGCCACCATTTGGGTTATTTTACCTTCTGCACATGTGCAGCACGCTTTGCGCATGTGCAGAGGGTAAAAGAACCCAAATGGCGGCGGCGGGGTGGGTCACGGTGGGGGCGCGGGGGTGGGGCATGGGTCACGGCATTAGGAAGGTTGGGAACCACTGCTGTAAGGCATAACAGAAGGTGCACAATGCAAGAAAATGAGCGTTGCCTTACCTGATACGCTCTTTCTCATCAGGAGGAGCCAGCAGTCAGGATGGGTTTGTCTCCGCCCACTAGCAGTGAGGACTGAGTTTCTTTTAAATATCTGGATCCGCCTCCTGGACCCCAGTTCTGACGAATCCGAAGCTAAGACTCGATGCGGCGAACAAAGGCAAGGCTAGCCAATAAAAAGGTCTCATCCCGACTGTGTGTTGACTGGTTCGTAAGTCGGACGTGTTGTTGAACAAGATCAGAAAAACGGTGAGAGTAGTATTCCCAGTCAGACGACGTAGAAGGGAATGACGCAGCAGAGAACGAAGGTGCAGCAAATTGATGGTAAACATGGATGAAACATTGGGAGTGTATATACTGGAGTCGATGAGTGAAGAAAACTAGCTCCGAGGGCCCAAGAATCAAGGAATGGAAACTGGGGAGGAACTGACTGCTGGCTCCTCCTGATGAGAAAGAGCGTATCAGGTAAGGCAACGCTCATTCTCCATCCTCTGAGGAGCCAGAAGTCAGGATGGGACATACCAAAGCTGAGTCCCAGTGGGTGGGATCCCTCGGGAGTTAGGACCTGTCATCGACCACTCTCTGCAATACTCGCCGGCCGAAGGCAGCGTCAGCCAACGCATACTTGTCTATCCTGTAATGCCGAATGAATTGGGTTGGGGAGGCCCAAGTCGCGGCCCGGCATAGATCTTCCAGGGGGCACTGTGTTGACCAGGCTGCAGTGGTGGCCGCGCTATGAGTAGAATGTGCCTTGATGCCCCCGGGGCGCGGTAGGAAGGCTAGGTCGTAGGCCTTCGCAATTGTGCCCCTGATCCAGCAGCGGATGGTCGTCAGAGAGGCCTTGAGACCCATCGATTGGGGTAGAAAGGTGACAAGGAGGGCCTCCGTCCTCCTAAAAGGTCTCGTGCGCTTGATGTAAATTCGCAAGCCGCGGCGTACGTCCAAGGTGTGCCATAATCGTTTGGAGGGATGGGATGGCCAGGCGCAGAAGGAGGGTAGTACCAATTCTTGAGATCAGTGGAAAGTTGAATTGACCTTCGGGATGAAAGTCGGGTCCAGCCTCAGTATGACCTGATCCTGATGGAAGATGCATCGGTCATCTCGCACCGATAACGTGGCAAGCTCGGAGATTCTACGAGCAGAGGTAATGGCGAGGAGGAATGTGACCTTGAGTGAGAGGTGTCGAAGGGATGCCCCCCTCAGAGGTTCGTACGGGGCTCCCGTAAGAGACTGGAGGACCTTGGGAAGATCCCAGGTGGGATACCTGTGGATCACTGGCGGCCGACAGTTCGTGACCCCTTTCAAGAACCGATGTACAGTAGGGATGTGAGAGAGAGAATCCCAATGGCCGCACGAGAGGACTGATGAGAGAGCGGACACCTGGCGACATAGAGTGTTGGGCGAAAGTCCCTTGTCTAGGCCCCATTTGAGAAATCGTAGGACCATGGGCAATGGAAAGTTGAATGGTGATAGACCTTGTGAGGCACACCAGGCGCAGAAGGCTCGACATGTGGCCGAATAGATCCGTTCCGTTGACAGTCGACGTGACGCTTGGGTGTAAAAGATCACGTCTGGATCATAGTTCTGGCTGCTCAGAGTGCCCCGCTCAATCGCCAGGTGGTCAGTCGGCACCACCGGGGGTCCGGATGGAAGAGGGATCCCTGGCTGAGAAGAGTTGGAAAAATGGGTAGCTGCCAAGGATCCTCTATCGAGAGATCCCTGAGCTCGGCAAACCAGGGTTGCCGGGGCCAGAATGGAGCAAGTAAGATTAGTTCCGCCCTCTCCTGAATCAGCTTCTGGAGCACCTGAGGAAGGATGGGCATGGGAGGGAAGACATAGAGTAGTCCCTGAGGCCAGCTGCATCAGAGCGCGTCGATCCCCTCCAAGTTCCGAGCCCGGTAATGTGTGAAGTACCTCGGGAACTGGGCATTCTCTGGTGTGAAAAGAGGTCCACCAGAGGAGGGCCGAACCTGGTTGAGAGGGAGCGGACTACCGACGGATCCAGACGCCACTCGGCTTGGTCCACCGTTGATCGGCTCAGCCAGTCCACCTGGACATTGGTGACCCTGGAGATGTGTTCCGAGGTCAGAGTGAGGTGACGCTCCGCCCACAGGCCCAGCTTCAGCTCCTCAGTCATCAGGGTTCTGGAACGGGTGCCCCCTTGGTGGTTGATATGCGCCTTTGTGGTGATGTTGTCAGTCAGAATCAACACATGGCAACCCGCTACCAGATGAAGGAACTGCTTGAGGGCCAGGGAGACCACATACAGCTCGAGCCAGTTGATGGAGCACCTGGCTTGTTCCCTTGACCATTGGCCTTGGGCCATGAGAGCTTCGCAGTGAGTCCCCCATCCAGTGAGACTGGTGTCTGTTGTGACTATGACGGATGGCTGAGGTCGGAATAGTGGTAGGTGCGGCTAGACCAGCAGCAGCCCTAGCCTTCATAAGAAGAGATTTGTATAGCCCTGGAGGAAAGAGAGACGAAGAGGGAGGCTGGGATGGGGCAGGAAGCTCATCATCGGAGTGGTGGCCATAGGTTTCCTCTTCCACCTCTGGTATGTCGTCTAGATTGTCTTCTTCAGACACATTGGACAGATGGTCTTCATCAATTAACCCAGCGCTAGTACTCGGTTGTGTGTTAAGCTGGGGGGTAGAGCGCCCTGACCTTTGTCCTGGCAGAGAAGCAGCCAGGGACTGAAGGTTCGCAGTGATACTAGACTGAACTGCACTGACTATCCACTGCTGTATGGCAGATTGATCAAAGGGCATGGCTGGAGGAAGCGAGGTTCCTGGTTGCTCAGTTTGAGGCCTGGAAATGGGAACTACCATTTCCCAAGCAGGGGAGGCCCGAGGTGCCTCAGAAGGAATATCCTGATTAAGGGGCTGATCTTGGTCAGACTGGCTCCGGGTGGGTGTGGCCTTACTTGGGGGAAGGGGAGCAGGAGAAAATCCAAGGCCCCCTGGACCTCATAAATTAGCAGCCACCGGAGAAACCACAGTTGTGTCAAGCGATAAAGACATGTCTATTGCTACTGAGTAGGCCTAGATTTATTCGCCTTAGCTGCCTTCTCATGCAGCCTCTGTAAGGTGCGGTCTCTGCGCTCTTCTGCTCTGGTAACGGCCTTGGAGGGGCCTGCTATTTCGTCCTCATTGGGCCTGTTTGATTTCTTGCTACGTTTATCCCCAGGCTTGGAGCTGAGAGAAAGGCCCCTATCTGCCATTGAGAATTTGCAATTGGAGACTGACTGTATATTAAACCAGGGCCTCAAACAAACTAGAGACTATGCACTGTGGGGGGGAGAGGCCTAAGTAGGCCTTGAACTCCAATCTCTCCATCTGGGAGGTGCAATTAGGGCCTGGAGGAGTTGCCCCTGAGTCGTGTGGTAATTAACGAGCCTTAAGAAAAATAACGCTCCGGGATTTGGCACCAGGAAACTTTTGCCAATGAACAGGGGAGCGCTAGGTGACTCTTGAGAGGCTCCCTGCTCGGCCGTAAATAAAAGGAAAGCCTCTCCCACGCCAAAAGAAACTTCCCCCGGGAACTTTCATGCCGAAAGGGAGGTGCGGTGGGCGAGAGAGCGGCAGGAGGGTTCTTCCCTTGCGGCCAAGCCGGAGCCTTAGCTCGAACGGCAGGTGCTCTGCTCGGAGCGCCAAACAGCTGATGAGGATGGCCGAGCCGAGGCACTTTTCGGAGTGCTCGTATTTTGAGGTGGGGGAGGCCGAGGGCCCTACCCCCCACGTGGCAGACTGGGCAGAAGCCGCTGCATCTATGCCACGGACTCTAGCGCCCACCTACTACTCACAACTCAAAGACTTGCAGAAGTTGAAGAAGAATCTTGAAACGTTGAATTTAGGAGTGGGGAAAAACCGTTGGAACCAGCAGTCGGGAGAGCTTTGTTCGCCGTGTCCTATTCTGCTGAGGACCGAGTTAGAACTAGGGTCCAGGAGGCGGATCCAGATATTTAAAAGAAACTCAGTCCTCACTGCTAGTGGGCGGAGACAAACCCATCCTGACTGCTGGCTCCTCAGAGGAGGGAGAATCTGGAATTTCCCGAGAGAGGGATTTGCAATGGCGTGATCTCACTCCTGAAACGGTTCCCTTGTCTATTGTTGTAAGTCGAGGACTACCTGTATTGCTTCTCATCTATAACTCTGAGCCAGCTTTCTGCATCCATACCAGCATGGATTCACTGCCATTTTTCTGCCACTGAGTTCAAAGCTCACAATGCCATCATCTCTGGCCAAAATGAGAGCCAAGAGGCAGCTTAGCAGGTGAATCTAAGCTCCCCAGCCCTGTTATCAGCCATCCATATTCTGAAGACTCTGAGCAGCCTTTCACAGGTTTATAAAGATGGCAACAACTTCATTAATGTAACTTCATTATCATTATATATGTGTCTATGTGTGTATGTATGTATTAAAGCACTCGTAATATAAGTGCATGGCTTGTATCCTAACAAACCTTTTGAGACAATGAGTTTCACCATCATTTCAATTATCACGAAACAGCATCACAGAGACAACCAACAATACAATGCAACAATATTCTAAGAAATAATAATGCAAAAACACAACACAGATATGGTTATGTAAATATTAGAATTATCAAATACTATACAGGTGTAGGAAGTGTGAGTACTGATCTTTATTCTTTTTCATTCATGGCCTCCTTAGCTGAAAAATAACTTCCCTAGCCTCAAATCTATAAGCAATTTACTTTTCTGAATAATTAAACCTAAGCACTAAGTTATAGATAACTCTTTCTCCAGTGCTTAAAGCCTATGCATTTCTGTTCAGCCACCTAAATTTATCTGCTGTAAGGATCTTGGTAGGTATTTTGTGCGTCAGGTTACACAGGAAAGCAGCTGCAATAGAAGTTTAGAAAAAGTTCAAGAGGAAGAATTCAAACAAAGCAGCTTGTATTTACTGACACAGTGTGGGAGGAATACAAAAATAATAGAATGTAGGGCAAGAGAAGTGTTAGCAATATTAGACACAGAGAAAGATTCTATACACTAAATCAAAGCATTGGTCCTATGGATAGTCCTCGAGTTAGGACAGCAATTGAGCCCTGAAATTACGGTCATAAGTCATGATGGTTGTAAAGCAGATCGCCACATGACTGAACACAATTTTACGACCTGTTTTGTGGCAGTCATTAAGTGAATATGGCAGTTGTGAAGAGAACCCATTGTTCACTACAGGACTCTGTTCTATATCACCATAAACCAGAAGTAAATGCTGGTTTCGTAAATCACGGTCATGTGACCACAGAGGACTACAATTGGCTGTCAATGAGGGCTGGATGCCAAGCACCAAAAATGCCGGCACATGATCACGGAGTGTGTGTGTGACATCAGAACTTCGAAACTGGGTCATAACTTACTTTTGGTTGTCTGTTATAATTTCAAAAGGTTGCTAAGCGACCAGTCATAAGTTGAGGACTATCTGTAATTCAATACATCACGCTTGGACATTTCGTAGAGCAGCATCTATTACCGGTATCTCTATCTCAAGATGGCAAAAATCAAAACTGGAAAAGATCCTGGACAAGAATCTGCCCACAGCCACCAAATTTTGGCAGGATACCAAGTAATGCTTGTAAAGCAAATTGCCATTTGCTGTTTGCCTGAGTTCACAGAAAGCAAAGGAGACATCAAAGAAGCTTTAATACATTTTGTATAAACTGCCAATGCACACTAAGTCACCCAAAATGCTCCAAAATGCCGAAAGATCCAGGCACAAATGTATAAAGGAGAGACTTTCTTGAAAGGAGAAAAGCCATTATCTTACCTTCAATCAAATATGACTTACCGTATTTATCGGTGTATAACATGCACCGGCGTATAACACGCACCCCCATTTTAACAATAAAATTTGAGTAAAAATTTTTTTTATTAAAAATAAATGACTTGGAATGTCTGAACTTAATGTTGGATTCATATTTATAACATTATAACATGAATTATAACATTAACTCCTCTTATAAGGCAAATATGAAATGAAAAAGCACCACTTTGAATGAAAAAAACTTAATCAGAATTGCTTTCTGGGAAACCAAAAAATTCTTCATCTTCACTTTCCTACCATCTTTCTTTTTCTTTCTGTCTTTCTTCCTTCCTAACATCTTTCTTTCTTTCTTTCTTTCTTTCTTTCTTTCTTTCTTTCTTTCTTTCTTTCTTTCTTTGTTTGTTTTTTCCTTCTTTCTTTCTTTCTGTCTGTCTTTCTTTCTTTCTTTTTTTTCTGTCTGTCTGTCTTCCTTCCTAACTTCTTTCTTTCTGTCTTCTTTCTTCTTCTTTCCTTCCTTCCTAACATCTCTTTTTCTTTCTGTCTGTCTTCCCTCCTTCCTAACATCTTTCTTTTTCTTTCTTTCTTCCTTCCTTTCTAACTTCTTTCTTTTTCTCTTTCTTTCTTTCTTTTCTTTCTTTCTTTCTTTCTTTCTGTCTTTCTTTCTTTTTCTTTCTTTCTGTCTGTCTTCCTTCCTAACTTTTCTTTCTTTCTTTCTTTCTTTCTTTCTTTCTTTCTTTCTTTCTTTCTTTCTCTCTCTCTCTCTCTTTCCTTTCTTTCTTTCTTTCTTTCTTTCTTTCTGTCCGTCTGTCTTCTTTCTTCTTCTTTCTCCTTCCTTCCTTCCTTCCTTCCTTCCTTCCTTCCTTCCTTCCTTCCTTCCTTCCTTCCTTCCTTCCTTCCTTCTGTCTTTCTCCCTGTAGGAGAAAGAAGGAACCTCTGTTGCCGTCTCCCACGGGGCTGCAGCCACCCGACTGAGTCCCCGACCGTGGCAGCATCCCTGTTCTCCGGCCAAGCGGCCGAAGGAGCCCTGGAACCCTGACGCCGCCCTGCATCTCGGTCTCTTGGGGCTTGTCCGGCAGCCTGCTGGGAAGGCTGCGACGCAGGGAGGGAAGGAGCTGCTATTGCCGCTCCGGCATGTCTCTGTGGCTGCACCGGGGAGCCGCGTCCTTGTTAACAATGGAGAAGCTGCGCGGAGCGAGGCGCCTGGCGAGCGAGGCGAGTGGCTGCATCGGCGGCAGGCTCCTGCCCGCGTCTCCCGCCCGCCCCTCATTCTTTTAAATGCTAAGGCAAGAGGCGGGCGGGCGGGCGGGAGACGCGGGCAGGAGCCTGCCGCCGATGCAGCCACTCGCCTCGCTCGCCAGGCGCCTCTGCTCCGCGCAGCTTCTCCATTGTTAACAAGGACGCGGCTCCCCGGTGCAGCCACAGAGACATGCTGGAGCGGCAATAGCAGCTCCTTCCCTCCCTGCGTCGCAGCCTTCCCAGCAGGCTGCCGGACAAGCCCCAAGAGACCGAGATGCAGGGCGGCGTCAGGGCTCCAGGGCTCCTTCGGCCGCTTGGTCGGAGAACAGCAGGGATGCGCCCGCCTGTTTTTGAGCTGCCCCCAGAGCGGTGAATCAGCTGGGACCCGGCGTATAACACGCAGGTAGAGTTTTGGCTTGTAATTTTAGTTTTAAAACTGCGTGTTATACGCCGATAAATACGGTACTAGTTGGTTTATTTCTAGCCTGCTTGTTCATTTGAATTTATTCCTATTTACAAAGTTTAGCTTTTGTCTATTTAAGAACTGTATGAACACTCTAAATGAACTGAAGGGTCATCAATGCACTAATATTCCAATAAAGGAGAATATTTGTAGCTCAGGATTGAAATGAGGGGTCCTAGGTGTTCTCTGCGCTTTCTTGTTTTCTTGTAGACGTTTCATTACCCTAACTAGGTAACATCATCAGTGCCAGTAAGGAGTGGTTTGCTGTCAGTCTAAATTCTGGTGGCTTGCCTGTCTGTGCAGGTGGGGGCAGCCTTAGGGATTCTTTGGTTGGGCCCTTTATTGATGGCTCATGGCAGTTTGATTGGGGTGTTGCTTACTTAAAAACGACCAAATAAATAAATAAATAAACAAACAAACAAACAAACAAACCTTGATTGTTGGTCTAACTTTGACCTCGGAATTATTCTAATCTGGAGAGGTGCTGGAGTCTTTTTGTTCTCTTTTGGGCTGGTTGATTGACTCTTTTGCATAGTCTATAGATGTTGTTAATGTCTATATGTCTATTGATGGCTGATTTGTCAAGAGCGCCAGGCTTCCAGAAATTTCCTGGCGTTTTTGGACTTGGCCTGGTCTAGGATGGTCACATTTTCCCAATTGAAACTATGGTTAAATCTGTCTATATGTTGTGAAATTGAAGAATTTTCGTCATGTCTTCTGCCAGTTGGTGTTCATGGATATGTTTTGCCAATCTTCTGCCTGTTTGTCCAACATAGTGGTTGTTGCACTTTTATATTGTATGTTGTAGATGACTCCTGTTTTTTCTTCTGGGGTTGCTGGGTCTTTTGGTTTGCTTAAGATGTTTTGAATGGCTTTAGTTGGCTTCTGGGCTATGCTGATTCCATGTGGTTGTAGTAGTCTATTTGTGGTTTCTGAGATATTCGTGATGTAAACAGCCTAACCAAAGAATCTTTAAGATCGCCCCAACCCACACAGACGGGCTAGAAACCAGAATATAAACTGACAGCAAACAACACTCCTTACTGGCACTGATGATGTTACCTAGTTAGGGTAATGAAACATCTGCAAGAAAACAAGCAAGCTCAGAGAGCACCAAGGACCCTCACCCAAACATTCAATTGTCTTTTCACCTTGATAACATTTAACTGAAGTGGTGACAGGGCTGAACATGAAACTGGAAGAAATGATGGACTCAGAGTTTACATTGTGATGTTCAATCAAAGGAAAAGGAGGTACAGGTTTCCCTTGTTTTACAGAAATCTCTATTATGCAATTGATCATTTTCATCCAAGAATTCAAACAGAAAACACTGATGTGTGCAATTCGCACCAGTACACTGAATTTGTACCAAAGGCCTACAAATGTCCAAGAGATCTTACTGCCAAAACCACTTTCTCAATTCACCTTTAGGATGTGCAGTTTTTTCCTACTTTGTGCCCTGTCTCCACACCTGTTATGCACTTCTACACTTGTTGTAGTTAGTCCTCAATTTACAGCATCCAGATGTCTTGTGACTGCCATCTTTGACCCTCCTAACTGGCTTCTAACAAGCAAAGTGAACAGGGGAGGCTGGATTCACTTAATGTGTGTGTGATTCACTTAACAACTGTAATGATTCGCTTAATCATGGGGAAAAGGTTGTAAAATCACTCAATAACTGTTTTGCTTAGCCACATAAATTCTGCACTCAATTGTGGGACCAGCATGTCCATTGCTAAGCGTGACTGTGCCGACTTACAATGGCAGTTCTGGCAGTTCCAGGTGTCATAATTAGGAAAATCCAGCAGGGTTTCAGCCTCCTGCGATCACATGATCGTGATTCACAACTTCCTGCTGGCTTCCCCATTGCCTTAGCTTGTTGGAAGCCGGCAATGAAGGTTTCAAATGGTGATCATGTGACCACAGGGTGATGCAACCATCGTAATTGTGAGCCATCTGCCAAGCATCCAAATCAGGATCAGGTGACTGCAGGGATGCTGCGATGGCCACAACCACGAGGATCAGTCATAAGTTCCCTCATTCAGCACTGTCGTAACTTTGAATGGTCACTGAACAAAGACTGTATTGTTACTATGAGGTTGAAACATTTTGTCCAATACACTTAGCAAAATGTAAATGGAAAAGAGGTCTCGTAACACTAGTTAGATGTATCACATTGTGTTCCAAAACTAGGAAAAGATCTTCAGCCCTAAAATGAGCTTTTGACCTGGTGAAATCTACTGTGAATCAACATAAGAAAAATGCTAATAAAATCTGTAGTGCTGCGAAGCATTCTACCACTGTCATAACTACACACATTAGAAATCCAGCTGTATGTAGAAAAGATGGGATAAAATGTTTTCACTTTAAATAGTACATGAGACAAGGAAGGAAGTCCATCTGAGGAATGTAGGGCTTTAAGAATATGGCTCTAAAAATGTAGGAGTACAGCTCCCAATAAATTTGGGTTATAAAATTTGACACCATACTCCAACTCCCTTTCGCCCCCTGGTTTGATTTCACATTACACATGGTTGGGGGGGAGCATAATCATAAAATGAAATCTGTTTTGTGAATAATACGTTAGTCTCAAAGAAGCTCACGTACCTTTTAATTCTATCTTCTAAAGGTGATACTCAAATTGCTTAAAATTCATACAAGACAACTTGAAAGTATTAGCTGGCATGAAAACAGTTAAATTGATGCTTGGACAAGATTTCAAAGACACATCTAACCAGAGTTGAAAAACTTCATTTTTACTCATAATTCAAAATACCAGATCTTACTTTTAAGTCTCTGGTCACCCTGAAAGGCTTATTTCTACCTGCCAAAACCTGCTTGAGTTTTAAATTCTTTAAATTTTCTTCTATAGAAAATAGTTATTTTCTATGTTGTCATCTTCTGAAATGAGAAGAGTCCTTATTAATTATCAGACCTCTGTTGTGATTCTTTAATTATGAAATACAACACAACACACAATATAAGAAGAGTTAGCTAGCATGGGTATGTGCAAAACCAGGTTAAAATCTTTATTTTCCCAAGACAGGCTTTCAAATTTCTAGTTTTAGTATTCTGTGCTACTTTGTGCCATTTTTATAGTATTATGGTTGGTCACCAAGTCAGTCAGATGTTTATTTGTTTATTTATTTATTTGTTTATTATTTATTTATTTATTTATTATTTATTTATTTATTCATTGTTCATTATTTATTAATTTATTCATTATTTATTTATTTGTGAGATTTATATGCCACCTCACAGTGCAAGCACTCTCTAAGCGGTTTACACCAGTAAGCAATGTATATTTATATTGCCCCCAACAATCTGGGTCCTCTTAAGTTTAGACTGAACTTGGTATTTTTATCCAGCTGTTGAGTTCTTCCCAAGGACCTGGGATAGGCAGATGTTATTAGCAGATGTTGTATGAGCCATGGTGGAGGCACAGTCGTTAGAATGTAGTACTGCAGGCTACTTCTGCTGACTGCCAGTAGTTCGATCCTGACCAGCTCAAGGTTGACTCAGCCTTCCATCCTTCCAAGGTCGTAAAATGAGGACCCAGATTGTTGAGGGCAATATGCTGATTCCGTAAACCGCTTAGAGAGGCCTATAAAGCCCTGTGAAGCGGTATATGCTATTGCTATTGTTTTATGGTATTAAAGATAACACCACAGGATGTCAGATGCTCCAAACTAAAGCTGCCTTTTGCAATTGACTGATGGTGACTTTATCAATGCTGGTGGTATTCGTTTTGGGATAGTAATAGTACCTACTACTGTTGGTACTACCTTTGTTCTCTTTTGCCACAGTCATTCTACTTTTATATGCAGCTCTTTGTATTTTGTGGTTTTTTTCCAGTTCTTTCTCTTATTCTGCTGTCTCCAAGTACTGCAACATCCACTATCCAGACTTTTTTGTCTTTCTTCTCAACAACTGTAACGTCTGGGGTGTTATGGGGCAGGTAAGTCTCAGAGCACATTCGTTTCTTCATTTTCTATTACTTTTTTCCTACTTTGAGGTCCCACCAGTTCTTGCTTACAGACAAATAGTCTTTCTTGCAGATCTTCCAATCCACCATTGTTGCTACTTTGTCATGCCGTTTGTTTGTAGTCAGTCTGTGTGATCTTCTTGCAACAGCTAACTAGGTGGTCCACAGCTTCTTCAGGTTCTTTGCAGTGGCGGCATTTGCTGTCTTTTGCTGTCTTCCCAATTCTGGCTTTGTGTGCATTTAATCTTTAAGGCTTCGGTTCTGCAGCCCGAATTAGCCCCTCTGCCTCTTTATTCAACTTTACTGCTCGTGGCCATTGCCAGGTTTTCTTGTTATCTGCTTTACCTGCTAGGTTTTTTTTACACTTTGTAATACAGGTAGTCTTCGACTTACAACAGTTCATTTAGTGATCATTTGAAGTTACAACAGCACTGAAGAGAGTGACTTAAGACCATTTTTCAAACGTATGACAGTTGCAGTAGCCCTATGGTCATGATTTACATTCAGATGCTTGACAACTGGTTCATATTTATGATGATTTAAGTGTGCCAGGGCCATATGATCATATTTTGCGAACTTCTGACAACCAAAGTCAATGGGGAAGCTAGATTCACTTAATAACGTGTTACTAATTTAACAACTGCAGTGATTAACTTAAAACTCTGGTGGGAAAAGTTATAAAATGGGGCAAAACTCACTTAACAAATTTCTCAGCAAAATAAATTGTGGGCTCAATTGTGATCGTAAGTTGAGGACTACCTATACTTTGCACTCTTTTTTTATTTTTCATTTGGTCTTTTTTTGTAGGCCATTGTGGCCTCTCCGTAAGCTTCATGGTCCATTAGCTACAGCGCATCTTCTTCATGGCCTTCCAATATTCTCCCAAAGCCTTTTGTTCTTCTTCAACTGTTTGATGTACTTGCAACATCCCACACCCACCTATTTTCCTAGGTAAGTAAAGTCTGTCAACATCGCTTGAAGGATGAAGGGCATGATTCATTGTCATTATTTTTTCTGGTTTTCCTATCTAGGGCTTTTCGTTCTGCTTGACTTCAGTCCATTATTCCAGTTATGTATCTAATGACTAGAACTGCCTCGGTATTAATTGTCTTAATGATATTTCCTCCACTGAGTTTAGACTTTAAAATCTCTCTCATCACTCTCACGATGTATTCACTTCTAACCTTCTTCTTGACTTCAGTGTGCAATTACAAGATATCGTATTTTTCGGAGTATACCTTTTTACTCCCCAAGAGAGGGTGAAAACTTGGGTGCGTCTTATACACCGAATGTAGCCCCACCCATCCACCCATCCAGCCACCCCCAACCTTTGGCCCCTGTCTTCCAGCAATTTACCTGTTTGCAGCAAACAGGGAAGAGCCTGTTAAGTCAAGCAAGTCATTAGCAGCTTCCCGAACCCCAGCTGATTTGCCACGTGCTAAAATGAAAGTGAAACTAGCTGCAAAGAGGCAAATAGCTGGGAGAGACACACAGATTTTTATTTTCTACTGAACTGGATGGAAGGGGGTAAGTGAATAACTATAAATGTCTGTAGAATGTTCAAATTATTAGACTTATTTTTTAAAGACTGCTTTATTATTGTTCTAGAGCCAGGGGTCTCCAACCTTGGCAATTTTAAGACTTGTGGACTTCAACTCCCAGAATTCCACAGCCAGCTTTATTAGCTTTGCTGGCTGTGGAATTCTGGGAGTTGAAGTCCACAAGTCTTAAAGTTGCCAAGGTTGGAGAACCCTGTAATCTAGACAACTTAACAAAATAAAGAAGCTTTTTAAAACAAATGCTTGCTCTGAAGAGGCCTAGTGCTATTGTATCTTCTTTTAAATAATAGAGAATAATGTATACTTCCAGAAATTTTAATTAATTTTAACAGCTCTGTACAAGTATAGTATGAAATGTAACAGTGTCCTGTTTAGTATTAGAGTTAAATCCTGACTTACCTTGTAGATCTATTTAAATAATTGGGAGGAGTTAGTGTGGTTACATGTAAGAAAACTTTCTGGCATAATGTACATTTCTCCAATTCTTGCTATTTCTATGGGTCAGGCACACACACACAGAAATACACAGCAAACAGTGTATATCATCTGTGCTGTTTGCTGTTTGGCAAATTGCTGGGAGGCAGAGGCCTTTTCCCCTTGTTTTCCTCCCCCAAAACTAAGGTGCGTCTTATACTCCGAAAAATACGGTAATTGATCTGTAGTTGCCTGGTGCAGCCCCCCCCCCTTTTAATCTTTCATTATCAGGTAGGTGTTAACCAATCTTCAATTGCATCTGCTTGCAGTATGTTGTTAAACTGCTTGGTGGGTGTACACCAGTCAGATGTTTCAACCAAAAAACATGCAAAAAACATCTTCACCTGGCGCTGACTAATTCTTACCTTTTTTCCACCATTTCTGCTCTTTTTCCAAGTTCTTTCATTTCACACTTTTATTTTATTTTTGTCTACCTATACATTTTTGCTGTATTTTCTTTGGATTCTTTCTTCTTGTCAGGTGTTGACTGGTTCATTGTAATCTCTCCATAGATGGTAAAGTGGTGGAAACGTTTGATTTGACTGAAAGAAAATTGCCTATAATTTATTTATTTATTGTTCAAATTTATATGCCGCCCAACTCCCAAAGGGACTCCCAAATGGGCAACTTGACCTTTGTATTTGCTGATCTTCTTGGCTATAGCTATTATTTGCTACTTTATTATTTCCAGAGCTTTCTTAAGTATTGATCAGGTATTCTTTGATCTTCTTGTTCTTCAGCTTCTTTTATTCATCTGTTCTAGCTTGCATGCATTTGATCTTAGCATGCTGATCTTATTTCCCAGTCAAATCTTCCATTTTGGTGATGCTCTGTTTGACTTTTTTTCTTCTTTATTGATATTGCAATCCAGATATTGAGATATAACTGCAGCCATGCTGTAAATTAGTTGGTTTGTTTCTTGAAGTGAGCTACTGTTTATATTTGATATTAAGGTATTGGCATCTTCCAATACTTGTGCTAGCTGTTTCTTCAACGCAAGCAACCTTATTGAGTTATTTTTGTGCTGTCCTAGATGCTCAATCATTCTTTGTTTCAATTCTTCTATTTCTTTAGAAGTCTTTGTTTTTTCTGAGAAGGCAGAGGAGAGGATGCTGGGTTTGGGAATGAAAAGAATTCAATAAGTATGGTGGCTTCCTCTGCTGCTGACTCCCCCTGGTTTGCCTCTACAATCTGAGCTTTTTCTGGCAAGGCTTTGGTTTCTTTGCAGTATCTTTGTATCCCTGCAGTTCTACCAAGTCACTTCTTTATTCGATAATATACATCAACATTGATCTTCTAGCCCAGTGATGGCCAACCTTTTCCAGAGAAAGTGGCCAAAGCATGCGCGTGAATGCGCACATGCGCACCCGAATGGCCAAAATGCAATTTGCGTGCGGCCCCCACACATGCGCCCTGCCCCCACGCATGCACACGTGGGGGGGGGGCACACGCGCCCCACCCCCTGCATGTGTGTGACAAAGACCCGATGGCCAGTTGGCCAGCGGGAAGCGTACGCGCATGCGTGGTGGCGCTGAACTAGGGTGATGGCTCGCGTGCCCACAGAGAGGGCGCTGCGTGCCACCTGTGACACATGTGCCATAGGTTCGCCATCACGGTTCTAGCCTTTGTTCTGTTCTTTCTGATTCTGGATTTTGTTCTTTCCAGAATTGTTACATTCTTTTTCTTCTCGTTGGACTTGCTTTGTAATTATGGTTTCTCACACAGACGTTTAGACTGGATTTGGCATTTTTATCCACCTATCAAGTCCTTTCCAAGAACCTGGGATGGCAGATGTTTTTCACGTTGTTGGTGTTAAAGATGTAAGCTGTTCCAAATAAAGCTGCCTTTTGCAATTGACTGATGATGAATTTGTCAATGCCTACAGTGTTCAAGTGATACTCCAATTGTTTGGGGATTGCAATTATTATTGGGTTTTAGTATGAACATTGTTTTTAAGAATCTTTTGGAAATGTCATCAAACTGGAACAGGATCCCAAAAAATGTATCAAATAAATATTTATATAAAAACAACATACCCACATATTTTTAATTCCTCTTAATTGATTTATCAGCTTTGTTTACTGTAGAAATGAAATTTTTGGAAAACGACTATTAATTTCAGTGGCTATAGATATTTTCTACTCTCATTCTGAGTACAGTTATCTTCATGAAAATATATCCCTTCACTCTTAAACACTGAAATCTAGACACAATTAGTCACACTTTGCTCTATATGTTTTTCATTTCAGAGAAGACAGAAAAGAACTTGGCATGCAATTTTAAGGACCAAGACTGAACAAATCATGTCTGTCTGCTGCAATTAAAACACAAAATCCCTAAACAAAAGAAAATGAGAGGATTTAGCACATTCACTGAAAAGATTTAGCAATAAAACGTTTAGCTTCTAAACACCAAACACAGGGTTGAGACTGAGTGTCTACCAACAATTTTCTTAAAAAGCCCATTTCAATACACACATCATTCAATCTGTATCAGAAAATAACAGTTTAGTTGTTTTTATAAGAGTTAATCCTAAATAATTATTCTATCTTAAGAAGTATTAGCGAAGTACAATGCCTACAGCCACATTTCTAGTTTGGCTCTTTTTTTTTCATTCTAGCCCAATTATGCCACATACAACGTTTTTAGCAGACATGAGATTGTTGGAAATGGCAAACTGTCCATACACTACTAATCACTCTTTGCCCTACCTCGTCATTAATACTCCCTGAAATTTACTTGGCAAGAAAAATTCCTTATCCAACAGAATTTGGAAATGTTAATCAGAGTGTCTAGCCAAACAGCGATGCACTTTCCCCATACCCAATCATTCCTCAAAGGTGGCACAGCAACAAATCCTCTTATCTAATATATAATTTGGAAATATTATTCAGAAGAGATAGTCAGACGCTTATTAGCATATCATATCACTAACAATTCATTCCAGAAACAGAATGACAAGAAACAACAGCTTCTGTTTTGAATTTAACAGTAATTTTATATGCAGTTCAGTGGTGAGAAAAGTAAGGTCTTGCACTAAGAAAAACCAAATGCACAGGTATAGAATAGGTGGCACCTGGCTCAACAGTAGTAACTGAGAGGGAGCTTGGAGTCCTAATGGACAATCACTAAATCACTTACATGTGAGACAGCAGTGTGCTGCTGCAAAGAAAAAAAGCCAATGAAGTCTTAGGCTGCATCAACAGAAGGATTATTATTATTATTTAGAAAATATATATTGCCGCCTACTTGCAAATGGTGACTCAAGGTGGCTATCAAAGATACAGGTAGTCCTCGACTTACAATCACAATTCAGCCCCAAAATTTCTGTTGCTAAGACATTTGTTAATTGAGTTTTGGCCCATTTTATGACCTTTCTTGCCACAGTTGTTAAGTGAATCATTGCAATTGTTAAGTAACACAGTTGTTAAGTGAACCTGGCTTCCCCATTTGACTTTGCTTGTGAGAAGGTCGCAAAAGGGGCTCACACAACCCTGGGATGCTGCAACCTTCATAAATATGAGTCTCCAAATTTTGATCACATGACCCTGGGGATGCTTCAATGGCTGTAAGAGTGAAAAATGAACTGTTGTAAGTTGAGGACTACCTGTAGTATCAAGATCACATAGACTGTTAGTACCACTTTATGCTGCACTGGTAACACTTTGAATACTCCATCTAGATTTGGTGACTATGACACAGAAAAGATGTTAAGAGTCTAGAAAGAATGCAGAGAAGAGTGACAAAGATGATAAAGGGTGTGGAAGCTAAAAGTATGATGAACAGTTGAGGGAACTGGGTATGTCTAGCCTAATGAAGAGAAGGATTAGGGGTGACATGATAGCTGTCTTCTGGTACTTGAGGGGCTGTCACAGAGATGAGGGGGTCGGGTCGACCTATCCTCCAAAGCATCTGAGGGCAGGGCAAGAAGTAGAGTGGGAGATTGTAAAAGAGAGAAGCAACCCCTAGAACTAAAGAGAAACTTCCTGACAGTGAAAACAATGAATCAGTGGAACGACTTGCCTCCAGAAGTTGTGGGTGCTCCATCACTGGAGGTTTTCAAGAAGAGATTGGACAGGCATTTGTCTGGAATGGTATACTATAGGGCAGTGATGGCGAACCTTTTTTGGTTCGCGTGCCAAAAAGGGGGGGGATGCGTGGGATCACGTGTGTGCGTGCCCACATCCATAATTCCATGCACCCCTGCGCATGCGCGTATGACCCCCCCACTCCCAGCATGCAATGGCACACCCATTTTTTGCTCTCTCCAGGCTTCTAGGAGCCTGGGGAGGGCGAAAACGGCCTTCCCCACCCCCTCTGGAGGCTGGAAACAGCCTGTTTCCTGACTCCCAGTGGGCCCAGAAGGCCCGAAAATCAGCCGGCCGGTACGCACATGCGCGCCGGACCTGAGCTCGCGTGCCCACTGATATGGCTCCACGTGCCACTTCTGGCACCCGTGCCATAGGTTCGCCATCACGGCTATAGGGTCTCTTACACCATTCCAGATCTCTGAGGGGTCTCTCTCTCTCTCTCTCTCTCTCTCTCTCTCTCTCTCTCTCTCTCTCTCTCTCTCTCTCTCTCTCTCTCCCTCCCTCCCTCCCTCCCTCCCTCCCTCCCTCCCTCCCTCTCTCTCTCTCTCTCTCTCTCTCTCTCTCTCCGAAATATATTAAGAATGGCCTAATTTCAAAGTTTTTTTAGAAACAACTTCACAAATTTTGAATAGTTGAAATGTCAATTTATTTATACAACTCGTCTTCTCTTCTCTACCACTGCTCCCTGCAACCGTGCACTACTTCAATGCCTGGCCATTGCCAAATACACTACGCCATTACTCCTCTGCCTTCCAATGACTCTATCCAAAACTCATCTACTCCTGAACACTATATGCCAAACACACACATTATTTAGCATAATTACTATGAGAGCCAGTTTGCTGTATGCTTAAGGCACCAAGCCAGAAATTGTGAAACCATGACTTCTGGTCCTGCCTTTGGCAAGATGTCAGCTGGGGGACCTTGGGCCAGTCACTCTCTCAGCCCCAGGAAGGAAGCAATGGCAAGCCACTTCTGAAAAACCTTGCCAAGAAAACTGCAGGGACTTGTCTAGAGAGTCTCTGAGAGTTGGACAGGATTGCACGGAAGAAAGAAAATCTTCCTCAACAAATATATTAGTGTGTCTGCCCAAATGACATCCAGATCAATTTGCCAGCTGTAGAGGCAATAATTTTGTCTCAGTGGCAATAAAACTCTTTAAGGCAAAGATATTAAGCTTTCTAGGGCACCATTCTGCCAGCATCGGGGCCTGAGGGGGCCTAACACTAGATCAGACCAGATTTATAAGAAGGATGCCATAATAGTTAAAACGAACCTCCAACTCGCACCAAAGCTACGGGTGATATTCAATAGGTGCAGCACAGAGACCCAGACAGATGATGAATAAGAATAATTCTAGAACAAGGTGTTTTAAATTGAAATAGTCTTCAGGATAGAGGTTTTGCTATTACAGATAGTCCTAGACTTATAACAGTTCACTTAGTGACCATTCAAAGTTACAACGGCACTTTAAAAAATGATTTATGGCCATTTTTCACATTTATGACTGTGGCAGCATCCCTATGGTCACGATTTACGTTTGGATGCTTGACAACTGACTCACATTTATGATGGTTGCAGTGTCCCAGAGTCCCCTTTTGTGATCTTCTGACAAGCAAAGTCAATGGGGAAACCACATTCACTTAACAACCATGTTACTAATTTAAGAACTGCAGTGATTCACTTAACAAATGTGGCAAGAAAAGTCGTAAAATGGAGCAAACTCACTTAGCAAATTTCTCACTTAACAACATAAATTTTGGGCTCAATTGTAGTCGTAAGTTGAGGACTACCTGTATTTCTTGAAAAATAACAATAGGCCAAATATACATATATTTAGCATAATTTATTCTGGGCTTATTGAGAGTGCCAGTTTGGTGTAGTGCTTAAGGTATCAGGCTAGAAACCACGAGACCATCCATGCCTTTTAGGCCTGCCATGGGCACAAAACTGGCTCGGGGACCTTGGGCCAGTCACACTCTCTCAGCCCCAGGAAGGAAGCAATGGCAAACCACTTCTGAAGAACCTTGCCAAGAAAACTGTAGGAACTTGTCCACGCACTCTCCGAGAATCAAGCACAATTAAAGAAAATGATTTCTGAACTGTTAAAGCACAGACCTCCATTTTCATTTTGAGGAAATTTACTTGTCACAACTATACCCAAATCAAATGCCATGATTAGGATCTTAATCAGTTCTTAATACTACTGTAACATATCTCTCAAAGAGTGTTTGAATGCTTAGGGAATGAAGAGAGCATAAATGGGGGGAGCCAGCAACATTATTCTCCTTAAAATGACCCTATGGTCTTTGGCGGATTAATATTTAAATTATAACATTATTGAGGGTATAAAGCTGTCTTTGTTACCAAAGATACCACTCCAAAAATATTATACAAAAATTATGTAGTCATTTGTATTTCCCAGTCCCTAATTTATGTTTTTATATAATATATCAGCATACCATCTAAGGCTCCACCTAAATTCTCTTCAGTAAAGAACTATAACTACTATGTTGCCTCTAAATGCAAAGGCAAACTTAACCAGGAATTTCCTGTGTAACACCAGGGATTTAAAAAGGTGAGCTCTTTAAAGAAGCAAAAACATCTTCATCTGAATTTAAAAAAGAACATTTTATGGGAATATCAGAGTTGGTTTTTTTATAACCAGATGTTGAAATTGTACCGAAGTGGCGCAGTGGTTAAAAGCAGCACTGCAACCTACTTCAGCTGACTGCTAGTTCAGCAGTTCAGCTGTTCAAATCCCACCGGCTCAAGGTTGACTCAGCCTTCCATCCTTCCAAGGTGGGTAAAATGAGGACCCAGATTGTTGGGGGCAATAGGCTGAACTCTGTAAACCGCTTAGAGAGGACTGTAAAGCACTATAAAGCGGTATATAAGTCTAAGTGCTATTGCTATTACCCTTGTTCTATCCATGTTTCTAAGCTCTGGATTATAAATTACGAATGCAGACCCCCCCCCCCACACTACATACTCAAACATAAGAAATGCCCTATTTTATCCCAGCAAAAAATTGGCCAGATGGAACTTTGTATTAAAATTGCTACATACTTTGCCATGTATGAAATGTTTATTTGGATGCATTTTATTAGCCTCACCCAAGTATCAGAAATACTTCCTGGCCTGTACATTTTTCATGCCCGTTTCATTCCTGTGTCATTATGCACCTTTCTTTCTTTTTTTTAATAAAATAATATTTATTGAATTTTCCTTTAAAAACACAACAAACACAAACAAAAACAAAAACAGAAAAAAACAAATAAAAGAACTGTAGAAACACTACAGTAAGCAAATAACATACGCAATCAACTACAAACATAACGCCAACTAATACAAACCATAACAGTGAAATTATGCTTCTTTAACAGCCTATTAGCTATTAATATTAATCTTTATACACTCAATTATATATTATATCTATATTTATACATTATAAATCTTATCTTCTTATAAACTATGTCTATTGGAATGTCAACTTTTATTTCTACAGCTATTTTACCCAATTCAGATTTACTCGCACAATATATGTATGTATAAGTATTTGTGTGTATATATATATATATATATATATATATATATATATATATATATATATATATATATATATATATATATATATATATATATATTCCATCTTTAATCCTACTGTTTTACAAACATGACTTCAATCAGATAGTGAGATAAAGTATTATATCATAGTATATGGGATAAACTACAGTTTCTTATATCGTTGCAAGAAGTTATACTATAATAGATTTCTGTATTTTTTTGTCCAAGCCAATTATACCATCTATCCCACGTTTTATAAAAATCTGTCTCTTCTTTGTCCTGAATTTCCATCGTTAACTTGCACATCTCTGCTACTTCCAAGATTTTATTAACCACAGTTATCATTGTTGGCATTGAATCCAATTTCCAAGTTTGTGCGTAAGTAATTCTGGCAGTTGTAATAATGTGCAGTATTAAATATCTATCTTCTTCATCAAATTTTCCCCTGAATATGCCTAATAAAAATAATTCTGGTTTTAATTCAAGACTTTGTGCTATAATTTGTTCTATTATAATTTTAACCTTATTCCAAAATATTCTCACCTGAGGGCAAGTCCACCAAAGGTGATAATATGTTCCATTTTCTAGCTTACATTTCCAGCATTTAGGAGATATTTTAGTAAATTTTTTGCCAGTCGGGCTGGAGGAAGATGCCATCTATAAAACATTTTATAGATGTTCTCTTTATATGGTATTGCCAAAGTTAATTTGTAGTTCTGTTCCCAAATTTTGTCCCATTCGAAGAGATGTATATTATACCCAAAATTTTGGGCCCAAGCTATCATTGACCCTTTAACAGTTTCTTCAAACAATTTATATTCTAACAGATAACTATATAGTTTCGATAATACTTTTTCATCAGTACCTAATAATATTTTATCTAGGCCGTTCATATTTTGGAAACCAAGTTGTTTATCTTTACTATATCTAGATTGGACCTGCAGATAGTGCCACCAATCTAGTTGTACACCAGACTCGTTAAGATCTTGTTTTATTTTAAGATTATCATAATCATCCAATACTTGTTGGTAGGTTATTAGTGTCTTATCACTTAATAGATTTGGGTAAATAACCGCTTCCACTGGGGAAATCCTTTTGGGGAGCCATTATGCACCTTTCTTACTGGAGTGTTTGCAAAATGAAAGATGCTATTTCAGAATGTTTTGCCCAGAGGGCTGGCGAAACATTTAACATTCAGAAGTGAGCGATATTGCCAAAGCAGCAAATTATCCCTTCATCTCAAAGCTCTCCTTAAAGCTAAGCAAATTCAGTTAACTCTCTTTCAAACCGAAGACAAACAAGTGGTTACCTAATCAAAAAGGGCAGAGTCCACATTTAAAAGGGCAACCGTGAATCAGTGTTATTCCAAATACAGCCTTTCCATGGGAACCCAGGTGTTACAGACGTATCAAAAAAAGAAGGGAAAGAGGAAAGCAAGGTGGACAATTATATCAGTCAAAGCCTCTTACTATGTTCGGCTCAGGAATATATTACTGCATTTCTAGAGCCAGCTATTATTTAACAGCGTTCCTATTTGGTATAATAGGAGCATGTGGCAGTTCAAATTAAAAGCAATCCTGAATTATGCTCCTAAATACATTTACTAGAACTTCAATTACACAGCACCCAGGAGTAGCAACATATTCACGGCTACTGCCCTTGGGGTAGCCACAGGTCAAGAATGCACAAACAGAAATGGCGAAAGGTGCACCAGGGCCCCAAAACCGTATGGTTTCTCCCATTAGGGAGGGAAAGAGTCAATACTGGGTTCCAAATGGGTGATATATGTAGCTTTAAGAATACAATTTGCTATTACTCTCTGCAGGGATGCACCAGTGACAATGGCTCTTGCTATTGGAGTAGATGGGAAAAAAATCCTACAGGAATCTTTAATCATACTGATGATACAGGCAAAAATTGTTTTTAAAAGTTTGAAACTCTAATCCCCACTCTTACTGTAGCTTATGCATAGCTCAAAACACTGCTTTGAGAAATTAAACTGTTAAATGTCTGCACTGTAGAGAGCTGTAATAAATTTAACCCCATTTTTGTCCACCACACTGATATAGTTTGTATTACTTGCTTTACCTACAAGGCAGAGAAAATTTTCCCCTCCCAGCAACCCTGTAAGTATCAAGGCTAAAAATTACAGGTTGTCCTTGTTTAGTGACTATCTTGTATAAGCGACTGTTTGCAGTTGTAACAGTGATGAAAAAGGAACTTTGTGACCAAGCCTCACACTAACAATCTTTGCAAGTTCGTAAAGCAAAGTTGAAGGAAGCTCATAAACAAGGTTACATTTCACTCAGCAACCACTTCACTTAACAGCTGAGTTGCAGGTCCCAACTGTGGTTGTTAAATGAGGACTACCTGTAGTAATTGGCCCCCAATTATCAGCAGTTGGTCCAAATTTCTTGAAGAACAAGACTCCTTATAAGGTAAACAAAAGCACCCGCATCAAGCCAGGAGTTGAGGTATCCTTCTTTCTTAATTACATTATCACAGTGGAGCTGGACAAAGAAGATCCAGATTCCATCCATTCTCAACCACAGAAACTTACTAGGAGACATAAATAAACCAGCTTTCCCTCCATCATGGTTTAACCAGTGGGGATACCCCTAAACTCTCAGCAGGCTTAACCAGAAGCTTTATCAGAGCTTAGAAACTCTCAGGATCCTCATGAATACTAAGATAAGGGACCACAAGGTGAGCCTGGAAAGTTTTTTTTTAAAGGGGGGGGATTCCCGGGGGGAAAAGCACCGGGAACCCCAAAGCACCACATTTGCTTTGCTGAAGAAAAAAATTGAGGCGCACCCGAAGCCCCAAAAGTATTAAAGTCAAATAGGTGTGCAGTTAAAGACTGCAATCTGCTTAATTACACAGAGTCCAACCTGATGCTCGCAGGAGGCGCCCACCTGGCCAAAAGAGAAAGATGGGAGTTGGAATCCAAGATTGGGGGGGAGAGGCAAAGGGGGGGCTCTCTCTAAACCTTCCTCCCCCCAGGATTCAGTCCTTATTTGAAAGCGAAAGATCAACTCAATGAAAAAAAATTAAGATAGTTAAGAAGTTGAGGAGAAATACATCCAGCCACGGACAATACAAATAAGACGTGATTGGGGGGTGGGCGGGGGCGCCACCTGCTGGGAAGGGGCGTGGCCGGCGGCCGGGCTCCGTGCCCCGCGCATGCGCACGCGCTGCCCCCTTCTCCCCCCCCCGGCGTCTAGCTACCTGAAGGGAAGCCTGCTCACCTGGCGGGGGAGGGGCGCCGCCTCAGGGCGCGCGGCGGGGCTGCTGCCCTTTCTTCTCCTCGTCGCCCCGCCGCCCGCCTGTTTGCCCGGCCAGCCGGCCCAGGCAAGCTCCACTCGCTCCGGCCCGGGCAACGTGGCCGCCGCCGCCGCCGCCGCTGGTGCCAGCGAGTTTCCGGCCAGCGGGAAAAGGAGCCGAGCCGAGAGCGCGTCGAAACCAGCAGAGGGCGGAGAAAGGGCGGAGGGGGAGGGGCTACTGCGCCGCGCCTGAAGTGGCCCTGGTGGGCGGGGCTGGTGAATTGGGTGGGTCCCCTGACTCCGCCCCCTCCATCCCTTCTCTTTTTTTCCTTCCTTTTCTTTCTCCTTCCTTCCTTCTCTTGTTTCCTTCCTTCCCTCTATTATTTCTTCTTTCTTTCCTTTTCCTTCCTTCTATTTCTACTTTGCCTCTTCTTTCTTTCCTTTCCTTTCCTTTCCCTTCCTTCTTTCTATTTCTTCCTTCCCTCTTCTCTTTCTTTCCTTTTCCTTAAATGTTTTTCTAAAACACTTGTTGTATGACAGCTCCACACTCTTCAGCATCTTACAGATCCCATTTCCTAGCTGAAATACTGTTGCATTTATTTATTAAATTTATATGCCGCTCATCTCACTGGTGAGCAACTCTCCTACGAAAAACCCTTAGGATTCCTTACGTCTTTCCATTTTTGTTGACTTTTGGCCTGCTGGGTTAGGATATGTTTCAGTGGACTCTGGAAATTCAGAAAAAGAGCCCATTTAATAATCAGAATGTCATACGTGGATGCCTGTAAGTCTATAAAGTAAATTTGCCTTCTCTTGATTCTTGTTCCATGGTATCACATTTGTCCTGGGTATTATTTATGAAATAAATGGCTATGCCTTATAGAATATGCAGGAATTGACAGTAATATTTAGCAATAGAAGAATTTCTAGAATTTTACCACATTCCTAAGTATTCCTACTTAGAGGGTCCATAGTTGTTAAGTGAATCTGGCTTCCCCGTTGATTTTGTTTGTTAAAAGGTCACAAAAGGGGATCGCATGACCCTGGGACATTGCAACCGTGATAAATACATACCAGTTACTAAGCGTCTGGATTTTGATCACATGACCGTGGGGATGCTGCAAAGGTGGTAACTGTGAAAAACGGTCATAAGTCACTTTTTTCAGTGCTGTGGTAACTTTGAAATGTCACTAAATGAACTGTTGGTCCCAGTTGTGGTCGTAATTCAAGGACTACCTGTAATTATCTTTAAAGGAAAGGGTCATTCTACAAATGTCTACAAATGCAGACATGAGAGAGTAGAAGAAAGGATGGAGGCACCAATTATAAGGAATGCAAGAAATAAGACTAGTTATACCAGGAGAACATCTGAGGCTCTTCTCTAGAAAAGTGTATGGAATCCATCAACAGATTCTACTCAGGGGTGAGTAGTTCGGAGAACCGGTAGCGGAAATTTTGAGTAGTTCGGAGAACCGACAAATATCACCTCTGGCTAGCCCCAGAGTGGGGTGGGAATGGAGATTTTGCAATATCTTCCCCCAGGAGTGGGGAGGGAATGGAGATTTTGCAGTATCCTTCCCCTGCCACGCCCACCAAGCCATGCCCACCAAGACTAAGGTGACCAGACGTCCCGATTTTGGCGGGACAGACCCGCTTTTTAATGATTTGTCCCGCGTCCCACCCGTCCTCTAAAAAGTCCCGATTTTTGAAAAGAATGCACGACTAGGGCATTCTTTTCAAAAATCGGCCTGAAAGGGGGGCGTGTGAGCCAGCCAAGAGGAGGAGCCGATGCGGAATGCAGGGGCGGCGGGTGAGCGAAGCGGCAAAGGCACCCCGGCCAGGAACTTTTCTGGACTTTGGGTGTGCGGGGTGGTGGTGGAGGGAGGGGGTGTCCGTCTCTGAGGAGCTTCGGGGATGAGAGGGGCGAGGGCCAGGACCCCTCCTTTCCCCTTGCCCTCCCAGGAAGCCATCCTGCCAGGCGCAGCAGCCTGCTCCAAATAACAGAGTTGGAAGGGACCTTGCGGGTCATCTAGTGGGGCCAGATCCGCGCATGCGCCTCGCCTCACCAGCTCTCCAATGGAACCGGCGAAGGCAGATCCTCACCAGCGGCCGGGCAGGAGGCGATGGCTGGGGAGAACCAGCAGCGGACCCTCAGGAAGAGCATCGCGGCTCAGCAGCCGGCTCCGCAATCGCCCCCGCCGCCCAGCAACAGCCCCAGCACCCCGCAAGCACCCAGCCCGGACAGCAGCGACACGGAGCGAGTGGCGCTCAAGAAGGAGATCATCATCATAGGTGAGGAGGAGCAGCCCCGTCGCAACCCCTACCCCCCAGGCAGGGGTGTCTTCCCCCCACCCCCAGCTTGGAAAGTTGCTCTGTCTTGGTGGAGCGCGGTCCTTTAAAAGACGAGGAGGACAAGGCGGGGGGCGAGGCTGCTTGGAGGAGGACCCCCTCCCTCCTCTTTTCTCTTCTTACTGATTAACGAAGTTGGAAGGGACCTTGTAGGTCATCTTATGTCGGCGCCCAGGTGTTGGGGGGGAGGCGGGAGGCCTTTCCTCGCCTCCCGCCTCCCCTTCGGGAGCCGGCAGTGGCTTGGGGGGGAGGCGGGAGGCCTTTCCCCGCCTCCCGCCTCCCCCCCCCACCTGGACGCCGACATTTGCATTGTTTTGCCCTCTGCGCATGCGCAGCATTCTGCGCATGCGCAGAAATGGCGCCCAGGCGCCCCCCCCATCCCGCTTAAAAAAAAAATCTGGTCACTTTAACCAAGACACATCACGCCCACCAACCACTCACAGAACCGGTAGTAAAAAAAATTGGATTTCACCACTGTTCTACATATTTTTCCAGATTCCTCTGCTTCAGGACTCTCCACTGGTTCTACTTGCCCAGAAGGGCCTCTGGTTGAGCATGACACGGTCTGATACTCATCCCTAGCCCTTGGTAAAGGCAGCTGTTTGCTTCCCCCCACCAGCATAAGCCATGACAAGCAGGTGGACATCCATCCTGCTCCTTTGGCTCCTGATGTTACTGCAGACCCATTCCCAACCGCCTTGTCCCAATCCTTGGCCATAGATTTGGAGGTCTTCCACTTTCTGGCCGAAATAGTTGGGGCTCACCCACTGTGCTAAAAGCTCACCTCTACTTTTATTGCCAATCCATGTTTGAAAGAAGATCTACAGTCGGTTCTCCAACAGAAATCAAAGGAAAAATGACAGCTTCCCCTGGGAGTAAAAGAGTGGCAGGTGGAGAAAAACAGATGAACTGGTCTTCAGTGCCAGTTCCCCTGGTACTGAAAAGACCCCTTCCCCTCCTCTCCCAGAAGGACCACTTGAGACCACAAGGAAACCATCTCTCCTGGCCCTTTATTACAATTGTGGAACTGACAACCAAACTTTTGGCGAGGATGACTGAGACCCTTTATTCATTTTTGTTCCACTTCAGGTTTATTTTCTGTGCCATTCGAATATCAGAATGACAGAGATGGAAGGGACCTTGGAGGTCCTCTAAGCCAGGGGTCTCCAACCTTGGCAACTTTAAGACTTGTGGAGTTGAAGTCCACAAGTCTTAAAGTTGCCAAGGTTGGAGACCCCTGCTCTAGTCCAAGGCCCTCTACCATTCCAGACAAATGGCTGTCCAATCTCTTCTGAAAAAACTCCAGTGTTGGAGCACCCACAACTTCTGGAGGCAAGTTGTCCCATTGATTAATTGTTCTCACCGTTAGGAAATTTCTCCTTAGTTCTAGGTTGCTTCTCTCCTTGATTAGTTTCCGTCCATTGCTTCTTGTCCTGCCTTCAGGTGTTTTGGAAAATAGGTTGACCCCCTCTTCTTTGTGGCAACCCTTTAGATATTGGAACACTGTTATCATTTTACCCTTAGTTCTTCTTTTCATTAGACTAGATATATTGTACCCAGTTCCTGTAACCAGGTTTTACCCTCAGTCCCCTAATAGTCTTTGTTGCTCTTCTCTGCACTCTTTCTAGAATCTCAACATCTTTTTTGTGTTGTGGGGACCAAAATTGGATGCAGTATTCCAAGTGTGGTCTTACCAAGGCCTTGGGCAGGGGGTTGGACTAGATGACCTGTAAGGTCCCTTCCAACTCTGTTAAATATCATGTCTAATACTTATAAATTGGCACTCATGTGATCTTGATTCTATCCCTTTGATGATGAAGCCTAGGACTGCATTTGCTTTTGCCTTGTGCTGTTTTGTTTTTTGTTTTTTGTTTTGGTGGTGGTTTGTTCTGAATTATTTTCAGAATTATTTGTAATTGTTATCAATTACAAACCACCCAGATTCGCTGAAAGTCCGGCAGCATACAAATAATAATAATAATAATAATAATAATAATAATAATAATAATAATAATAATAATAATAATAATAATAATAATAATAATGCTTTTGCCATCAACAGGCAGTTAGATTCCTTCCCCCCCCATCCCTGATCCTGCCTTTTGCCATCAACAGGCAGTTAGATTCCTTCCCCCCCCCATCCCTGATCCTGCCTTTTGCCATCAACAGGCAGTTAGATTGCTTCCCCCCCATCCCTGATCCTGCCTTTTGCCATCAACAGGCAGTTAGATTGCTTCCCCCCCCATCCCTGATCCTGCCTTTTGCCATCAACAGGCAGTTAGATTGCTTCCCCCCCATCCCTGATCCTGCCTTTTGCCATCAACAGGCAGTTAGATTGCTTCCCCCCATCCCTGATCCTGCCTTTTGCCATCAACAGGCAGTTAGATTGCTTCCCCCCATCCCTGATCCTGCCTTTTGCCATCAACAGGCAGTTAGATTGCTTCCCCCCCCCATTTCCGCTGTTGCCGGTCCCAAGCCCGGATGAGAAAGGAGGAGGGTTGGGGTCAGGTTGGCAACCTGGCCTCATAAAAAAAACTTGCCAACCCATATAACATGGTGAAAGAAATGAAGAAAAATTCTATACCGCATCGGTCGTCATGCGTGTTAACAAGGGCCGCGGCGGATGTTGAGGTCCCTGGACATCCGTCGACAAGTGGGCTACAAGTGGACCAGCCAACAAAACGACAAAAATATAGTGCAGATGAAAATCGTGCCATAATGGCCTGTTATTACAACTCAGAGCCAGAAAGAAGAGGTTATTTGAAGCGAATGCATGAACTTTGGAAACAACAATATCCAGATTCAAATGTTAGCGAACAACGACTAGCAGATCAAAGGCGATTTATTATACGAAATAATGTGTTCAGTGAAATTGAACTTGAGAAAATTCAGACAAATTGCCAAATTAAAAAAATAACACCACCAGTGGAAACAACAGAAACTCACAAAACAACTGAAGACATCACACTGGAGCTTCCAACAGAAGAAACTGTTAGTGGAGAAGTAATAGCACCACTACCAGAACCAGTCATGATTGAACCAATTGATGAACTAACTGAAAAACAAAAGGAATTGAAGGACAAAATCATGGAGCATGTACTGTCTAATGAGGAAAGGCAACGTTTACCATCATTAAAAACTGTGCCTAACAAAAACTTGGCACCTATAATGAGAATGGTTAATGCAGTACTTTCAACAATTGAATCGGCATCCATCTTAGAAACAAATCAGTTAATGTACAGTGCAGCTGCAATAGTCACTAATGAACTAGGTTTTAAAAACAAAGCACCTAGTCGCAAGGCAGAAAAAGCATCAAAACCAAAGTGGAAAATTCGACTGGAACAAAAAATAAAAAAACTCAGAACAGATGCTAGCAATTTAAAAAATATGAATGAACAACGGCTAAAAAATAGCAAGATCATGGATCAATTAGCCAGAAGATACAGGCTTGATACAAGGAAAATTGAAGAAGCACTTGAAATTGTAAAACAGCAAATAACAGCAATAGCCAGAAAAATTGAAAGATATGATGCAAGAATCATTCAGTACAAGCAAAATCAGCAATTTCGATCAGATCAAAGACGTTTCTACCAAAGCCTCAATGCAAATGACAATTTCAAAAGTGAAAAACCAGAAAAGCAAGCCACAGTTGAATTCTGGAAAGAACTGTTGGAAAATGCAAAGAATTACAATAAGGAAGCAAAGTGGATACAAGACTTTGAGAAAAGTGTTGGCAAGAAGCAAATGCAAGTATTAGAAATAACAACTGAGATGGTCAAAAATCGAGTAAAAAAAGTAAAGAACTGGACATCACCTGGAAATGACCAATTACATGGTTTCTGGCTCAAATATCTGACCAGTTTGCATGCAATATTGGCCAAGCAACTGAACGAAATGCTACAAAATGGTCAAATTGATGAATGGTTGACAACTGGAAAAACATACTTGATTCAGAAAGATGCAACTAAAGGAACAACACCTGGAAACTACAGACCAATAACATGCTTGCCAACAACCTTCAAATTACTCACCGGGATAATTGCAGATAACATAATGGATTATTTGGAAACAAATAACATCTTGCCAGTAGAGCAAAAAGGCAACAAAAGAAGGAGCAGGGGCACAAAAGATCAGCTCCTAATTGACAAAATGATACTAGAAAACTGTAAGAACAGAAAAACGAACTTGAATATGGTCTGGATTGATTACAAAAAGGCGTACGACTCACTGCCACACAGCTGGATCATCAAATGCTTAGAAACTATTGGCATCAGCAAAAATATTACATCATTCACTGAAAAAGCGATGAAACAATGGAGAACTGTGTTGGCAGTAGGGAATGAGAACTATGGAATGGTTAATATCAAGAGAGGAATTTTTCAGGGAGATTCACTTTCACCCCTCCTCTTCATCATCGCAATGATCCCACTATCAGTAATCTTAAAAAAAATGAAACTTGGATACCAAATAGCCAAAGACGCTGAAAAAATTTCACATTTATTGTATATGGATGATTTGAAACTGTATGGAAAGTCAGAAATAGAAATCCAATCACTGACCAACACAGTCCTAATATTCAGCACAGATATCTCAATGCAGTTTGGCATGGAAAAATGTGCCACTGTATCTATGAAAAGGGGCAAAATCACTACATGTGACGGAATCGAAATGCCCAATGGCCAATTAATTAAATGCAATCAAAATGAAGCCTATAAATATCTGGGCATTCTGCAGTTGGATAACATCAGACATGGAGAAGTGAAAACTATCATTAGAAGAGAGTACACCAACAGAGTTAGGAAAATTTTGAAATCTAAATTAAATGGTGGAAACACCATCAAGGCCATGAATACCTGGGCAATACCAGTCATAAGATACACGGCTGGTATAATTAACTGGACACAAGCTGATTTGGACATTTTGGACCGAAACACCAGAAAACTAATGACAATGCACTACAGTTTACATCCACGTAGTGACACTGATAGACTTTACCTGCCCAGAAAATCAGGTGGCAGAGGACTACTACAAGTAAAGCAAACAGTTGAAGAAGAAAAGCATGCATTGGCGGATTATTTAAAAGAAAGTCAAGAACATCTATTAATTGAAGTAAAGAACAAAAATCTACTGAAGGTCCAACAGACGAAACAAGAATACAGAAAAAATGTGATAAAATCAAGAATGGAGAGTTGGCAAAATAAAGCATTACATGGCCAATTTCTGGAAAAAATAAAAGACAAAGTGGACAGTGAAAAAACTTGGTTATGGTTAACATCTGGTACTTTAAAGAAAGAAACAGAATCATTGATCCTGGCCGCACAAGAACAGGCAATTCGTACAAATGCCATAAAGGCCAAAATTGATAAATCTTCAAATGATGCTAAATGCAGATTATGCAAGGAAGCTGATGAAACTGTAGCCCATGTGCTCAGCTGCTGCAAGAAAATCGCACAGACTGATTACAAATTACGACACAACTCTGTTGCACAAATGATCCACTGGAATTTATGCAAAAATTATAACATCCATACTGCTACAAACTGGTGGGAACACAAGCCTGAAAAAGTCACTGAAAATCAGATGGTCAAGATCTTGTGGGATTTTCGTATACAAACAGACAAGGTACTGGCGCATAATACACCAGACATCACGTTGGTCGAGAACAACAAGGTGACTATAATTGACATTGCAATACCAGGAGATAGCAAGGTCGATGAAAAGGAACACGAAAAAATTGCAAAATACCAGGACTTAAAAATTGAAATCCAACGATTATGGCACAAACCAGCAGTGGTAATTCCAGTAGTGATTGGAACACTGGGTGCTATCCCAAAAGCACTGGAATTACATTTAAAACAGCTCAAAATTGACAAAATCACCATCAGTCAAATGCAGAAAGCCGCACTGCTCGGTTCCGCACATATACTTCGAAAATACATTACGACTTCCTAGGCCCCTGGGTGGGGCTCGACTAGTAATCAATGCCAAATCCGGCGAAACAACTGGCCGCTGTGATACAATTGTATAATAATAATAATAATAATAATAATAATAATAATAATAATAATAATAATAATAATAATAATAATAATAATAATAATAATAATAATAATAATAATAATACCAGTATAGGTGGTCCCAGTGGTAATCGGCACACTGGGTGCTGTGCCAAAAGACCTTAGCCAGCATTTGAAAACAATAAACATTGACAAAATCATGATCTGTCAGTTCCAAAAGGCCACCGTACTTGGATCTGCGTGCATCAAACTTTGGAATCAGCAAAAATATCTGTACATTTTTGAAAGCAAATATGCAAAAATGGAAAACAGTTCTAACAGCAAATGGGGAGATCATTTGTGAAGTCAACATCAGACAAGGAATCTTCCAGGGGGACTCACTTTCACCACTACTGTTCAACATTGCATTAATTCCACTGACAATAATCCTACGAAACACAAAACTGGGATACCAAATCTCAAGCCAACACGGCAAGATAAACCATCTACTCTACATGGATGACTTAAAAATGTATGCGAATAGCCCCACTGAACTTAAATCAATAGTCAACACAGTTCAACTGTTCAGCAGTGACATCAAAATGAACTTTGGACTTGAAAAATGTGCTATATTATCCATGCAGCGAGGAAAAATGAAAAAAAAAAAAGAAGGAATAGAACTGGGAAATGGAAGCATAATGAAAGCATTAGCAAAGGATGACGGTTACAAATACCTAGGCATATTGGAAGCAGATAACATCTTGAATGGAAAAGTCAAACAGTCAACACAAAAGGAATACATCAGGAGGGTCCGTAAAATATTAAAATCAAAGCTGAATTCTGGAAACATAATTAAAGCCATTAATATATGGGCAGTTCCAGTGATATGCTACTCAGCTAGAATCATCAACTGGACTGACTGAACTGGATAACTTGGACCGGAAAACGCACAAACTTTGGAATATGTACTACGCTTTACATCCACGAAGTGACATCGACAGGTTGTACCTGGCAAGAAAAACAGGAGGCAGAGGGCTATTGCAAATCCATCAAACTGTAGAAGAAGAAAAATGAAGTTTGAATAATTATGTGAACGAAAGTACAGAAAAATTGCTGCAGGCTGTGAAAACGGAGAACATTATAAAAACAACAGAAACAAAGGCAAGAATATAAGGAAAAACAACTGGATGACAGATTAAATAGATGGAAAACCAAAGCTTTGCATGGACAGCACTTGAAAAACATTGAAGGAAAATGTGATGACAACCTTACATGGGCATGGCTTAAGATGGGAACCATCAAGAAAGAAACGGAGGGTTTAATACTCGCTGCTCAAGAACAAGCACTACAAATTAATGCCATGAAAGCGAAGATACAAAAATCCACTGACAATCCAAACTGCCGACTTTGCAATGAGAAAGTTGAAACTGTTTCGCACTTAATATGTGAGTGCAGCAAAATTGCACAAACTGATTACAAAGCTAGACACGACTGAGTTGCTAAATTAATCCACTGGTCATTATGTAAAAATACGACTTACCTGTATCCAAAAAGTCATGGGAATATAAAGTTGAAAAGGTTATCAAAAATGAGAAGGTGAAGATCTTGTGGACTTTCGAAGCAGACGGATTATCGTTTGGAACACAACACACCAGATATCACAGTTGTCGAAAACTGAAACGTACAATTTATTGACATTGCAGTACCAGAAGATGCCAGAGTCGAAGAAAAAGAACTTGAAAAAAATCACGAAATATTGCAACCTGGCCATCGAAATTACGCAATTATGGATGAAACATGTAACAATGATATCCACTGTCATCGGGGCACTTGGTACCATGTCCAAGAATTTTATAAAATACATCAACAAATTGCAGCTTCCTACAATAACGCCAGTGGAACTGCAAAAAATTGTGCTACTCAGAACATCGTACATCTTAAGAAGATACTTGGTTGATACCTAGAACGCTGGCAGCAACCCGTATCAACCATTAGCGCCAGTCAATGGTATTTGTGATGCATTTTTGAATGTTCAGTTTTATTTATTTATTTATTTATTTATTTATTTATTTATTTATTTATTTAGTTAGTTAGTTAGTTAGTTAGTTAGTTAGTTAGTTAGTTAGTTAGTTAGTTAGTTAGTTAGTCCTGAGTCCTTCGGGAGTTGGGTGGCATATAAGAAAACCGTAATAAATAAATGCAATTCTGCAATTGCCTTCTGCAATTGACTGATGGCAATTTTGTCAATGTCAGTGGTGCTCCAGTTGTTTTGGGATTGCACCCAAGGTGATGATGATGATGATGATAAATTTAATGTTCAGTTTGATTCACAGTCTGGGATTGGTAAGAGCTGTTAAGGTAACATCTGAGTATATAGGCAGTAGAGGATGAGGATGATCACCCCCCCCCCTCCCTACTGTCAATAACTGGCCACAGAAGATATATTCTTTAGGCCAGCTCTCTCCTTCCCCAAGCCTTTCTTGGGGACAAAACATCTATTTTGCATCATTGCCTATGCAAAAGGAGAGTCCAAAGTCCAGGCTTTGCTCCTTAGCCATTGCTTACTTTTGCATCAGCTTCCCACTGGTTAATGGCACTTCAGTGCTCACAGTAGCAGAGTCATCCCCTGCCAGTGACTGATGGAACACAATAACAAATGGAGCATGGCACATAGATATGTGCACGTATGCAAGTATGTCACATGCATGCCGTTATCAGATATATCCTGCATTGATTTTAACTAGAGCTGGCAGGGAAAATGGATATCAGGGCAGCTATATATGTTTTCTGTCTAATCCTTTTTTAGCTATTAGGTCATTCTTAAAGGTAATCCTTAAAATGAATTATATGGGCAATACAGATTTCTAACAGATGCCCTTAAGAACAGGTGGTCCTCGACTTACAACAGTTCACTTAGTGACTATTCAAAGTTACGATGACACTGAAAAAAGTGACTTATGGCCATTTTTCACACTTATCATTGCAGCATCCACATGGTATGTAATCAAAATTCAGACGCTTGGCAACTGACTCATATTTATGACGGTTGCTTTGTCCCGGCGTCATGTGGTCACAAAAGTCAATGGGGAAGACAGATTCACTTAACAACCCTCTTATTAACTTAATAACTACAGTGATTCACTTAACAACTATAGCAAGAAAGGTTGTAAAATGGAGCAAAATTCACTTACAAACATCTCACTTAGCAACAGAAATGTTGGGCACAATTGTGGTTGTAAGTCAAGGATCACCGGTAGTACTATTAATAACTTGGAAACTGGGAGATGGCATTAACCGGTTTTTACTTCAGTGTTTGTGGCCAACATAGATCTAAAGAGAGAAGTGTGGGATGGACTGGGTAAATATTTATGTGAAATAAGTCTGTGTGAACAGAGTAGAATCTTGAAAAGCGCTGAATCCAGATGGATTTTATGAGCAATTCCTATAAAATATAAATCCATTTCTCAGACTATTTGCTCAAACGTTTTAAAGTTCCTGCTTTTTGCCACACCTTGTTCTGAGTCATTCAGGTGTGTCAGCAAACTATTTTGAGACACTTTCAGTTTGTACGTACTGTATCAGGTATTCAAATAAAGAATTGTGTTCTCTGGACCAGCTCAGGTAGCCTGTTGCGTTTTATCTCGCCAGTTGGAAAGGAGCAAACATTTTCATGGGGTGAACAGGTGTGCAAATCATTCTAGCTTATTGAGAGGGGGCACAGAAGATTGTGAGAGGTATTTTATTTCTTCTTACAAACAATTTCATCTCAAAGAAAATGATGTTTATTCGTTTAAATAAGAAGGGAATAGTCCAGTGGGCTTCTTGATGGCCGCACATTGTTATTTTCTATCAGAGAGATAATAATTACAATTGCAACCTTATCTTGGAAGGGCTGAACTGAATCTGCCCTCCCAAACTATTCCTCAGGAGTATTTGATTATCAACAGCCCAACTAATCTAATTAATTAATTAATAACCTTTTGGTCAAATAATAACTTGAAAATAACTTGGGCTTTCTTCTGATAGGTAGCTATGATCCCATCATCAAAGATGAAACTGCTATACATTATCTTCATGCTGGTATTTATATTTTCCTAGATGAGAAAATATCTCTTCTAAGAATAATATATCCATGAGACCCAAGAAACCATCATTCCTTGCCCAGTGCTGCAGGATCAACTTCAGGATGCAAAGTAGAACATAGAACATGGAATATTACAGGGTTGGAAGGGACTTGGAGGTCTTCTAATCCAACCCCCAGCTCAAGCAGGAGACCTCTGCCATTCCAGACAAGTGGCTGTCCACTCTCATCTTAAAAACCTCCAATGATGGAGAACTACAACTTCTAGAGGCAAACTAGCAATAGCAATAGCAATAGCACTTAGACTTATATACCGCTTCATAGTGCTTTACAGCCCTCTCTAAGCGGTTTACAGAGTTCAGCCTATTTGCCCCCAACAGTCCTCATTTTACCCACCTTGGAAGGATGGAAGGCTGAGTCAACCTTGAGCGGGTGAGATTTGAACAGCTGAACTGCTGAACTAGCAGTCACTGAAGTATGTTGCAGTGCTGCTTTTAACCACTGCGCCACCTCGGCTCCTATTCCAATTAACCAATTAACTAATTGTTCTCACAGTCAGGAAATTTCTTCTTAGTTCCAGGTTGGATCTCCCTCTGATAAGCTTCCATCCGTTACTTCTTGTCCTGCCCTCAGGTGCTTTGGAGAATAGTTCCACCCCTTCTTCTCTGGGACAAGTTCCACCCTCAGGTAAGAGAGGAGGACCCATCTTCAAAGCTGAGACTTGGTCTCACAGAGGAAGCGGAGTATAGTGGACATGGAGACCGAAACTCCTTTCTAGCTGTCATTGAAGCAAGTTGCTCATTCAGGGTTATCTATGAAACTCTGTCAAGGCTAGCCTGACTTGGTGCTATGTTGTGTCAAGGGGAAAACATCTCCTAAAACAGAATAGAAATTATGACTATATTATATTCATGTACTGCTTTTGGGCCTCTGCGATTACTGCTTACATAGTATATTTTAAAGCAATAATATACTACAGGTAGTCCTTGACTTACAACAGTTTGTTTAGTGACTGTTCAAAGTTACAATGGCGCTGAAAAGAATAACATGACTGTATTTCACACTTACGAACTTTGTGGCATCCTGTGGTCACTTGATCAAAATTTAGATGGTCGTAAGTCAAGGACTACTTGTATTGGTTTAAAACAGGGTTCCTCAAACTTGGCAACTTTAAGACTTGTGGACTTCAACTCCCAGAATTCTCCAGCCAGCTATGCTCTTAAAGTCTTAAAGTTGCCAAGTTTGAAGACCTCTGGTTTAAAACAAAGGAGACAACAAGTGAATAAACTACGACCCAACTAAGTAATAATTCAACATAATATGCTTCGTTTATGTGATAATTATTTCCTTCTGTCACATCCAATTACAATTTAATAGCATATTTTTCTTGGAATTGCAATCATTGCTCTCAGAGGCCACATCCCACTCTGGAGCCTCAGGTTGTGCAATCTTGATCTATAGTAAGTTTAAATAATCATCCTTCTCCATGCCAATCTATGAAGTAGAAGCCTCTTGTGTAATAAAAGCTAAGTAGCAACGATATACACATTATGACTTTCTAAAGGTGTTTGGCAAGCATTATTAAACCTCCTAAATACAGGTAGTCTTCGACTTACGACCATAGTTGTGCCCCAAATTTCTGTTGTTAAGGAAGACATTTGTAAAGTGAGTTTTACCCCATTTTATGACTTTTCTTTTGCTGGTAAGTGAATCACTGCAGTTAATAAGTTAGTAACCCCATTGTTAAGTGAATCTGCTTCCCCTTTGACTTTGCTTGTGAGAAGGTCGCAAAAGGGGATCACGTGACCTTGGGACACGCCAACCGTCATAAATATGAACCAGTTGCCAAGCGGCTGCATTTTGGTCACGTGACCATGGGGATGCTGCAAATGTGTGAAAACATTTCACATAAGTGTGAAAACTGGTCGTAAGTCACTTTTTTCAGTGCTTTGAACAGTCACTAAATGAACTGTTGTAAGTCGAAGACTACCTGTATCAGATTCTGAGATAAAAGTTGGAGAGTGGACACTATTCTGAATTTCAGAGTTTAAGGAATCTGTCAGAAGGGAAGATAGGAAATATTTTATTGACTGTGGGTGTTGCCACATCACAGTGACAACTGCATTTAAAAAAAACTACAGAGCATTCATTTTTATTTTGAAATAACTTTAACCAAGTACTTACTTGTGTTTGTTTGTTTTTTAACTGAATAAATAATTTCCTCTTCAGGAGGGAGGATAAATCTGTCAATTAGAACAGCAACACAATATCTAATCCAAGGTTTCTTCAACACAAAGATATTGCAGTTTATAGCTACTCTTTTTTGGCTGGAGACCTGCTATTTCCTGTGTATAATTGAGGGAAGAAATAATCTTTGCTGCTACACATCTGGTAGAAACCCTATCATTAAACCTTCAAAGGGTCTGTGCTAAATGCCTTTACTCTTAACTTTGATATCTGGAGGGCAGAGACGAACATAATTGCTTTGTGGTTTTGAAAAGTACTGCTAGGAGGAGGAAAATGAATTTACGAGGTGTTCTTTATGAAGGGCTTGTAATGAAAACATACAGAAAGTTTTAGTCTTGGGAAATTCATCTTCAGAATGTGAACTCACCATCAGTTCAAAAGTTATCTCTTGTTTTACACAACAAGCTGAAAAGATTGCCTTAGTCACAATGGAGGAAGTCTTCCAGATGGGTGAATTCAGTCCTTGGAGGAGTAATACAGTCAAAGAGAAGCAGGCTTTGAATTGCTGTTACCTGTAGCGGTTTTCTTCTACCTGTGGTTCTCCAGGTATGTTGGCACTGCAGCTTGCGGTATTTCAACCAGGCTGATCGTAGGACAGGACTGACCAGGAATTCTAGAAGTTGGATTCCTGGCACAAAGTCTAGAAGACAACACAGGTAGTCCTCGACTTACAACAGCTCATTTAGTGACCATTTGAAGTTAAAACTACACTGAAAAAGTGACCTATGACCGTTTTTCACACTTATGATGGTTGCAGTATCCCCATGGTCACACGATTTACATTCAGATGCTTGACAACTGGTTCATATTTATGACGGTTGCAGTGTCCCGGGGTCACGTGATCCCTTTTGCAACTTTCTGATAAGCAACGTCAATGGGGAAGCCAGATTCACTTAAACAATTGTGTTACTAGAATAGAATAGAATAACAGAGTTGAAAGGGATCTTGGAGGTCTTCTAGTCCAACCCCCTGCTTAGGCAGGAAACCCTACACCACTTCAGACAAATGGTTGTCCAACATCTTCTTAAAAACTTCCAGTGTTGGAGCATTCACAACTTCTGGAGGCAAGCTGTTCCACGGATTAATTGTTCTGTCAGGAAATTTCTCCTTAGTTCTAAGTTGCTTCTCTCCTTAATTAGTTTCCACCCATTGCTTCTTGTCCTACCCTCAGGTGCTTTGGAGAATAGCTTGACTCCCTCTTCTTTGTGGCAACCCCTGAGATATTGGAACACTGCTATCATGTCTCCCCTAGTCCTTCTTTTCATTAAACTAGACATATCCAGTTCCTGCAACCGTTCTTCATATGTTTTAGCCTCCAATCCCCTAATCATCTTTGTTGCTCTTCTCTGCACTCTTTCTAGAGTCTCAACATCCTTTTTACATCGTGGCGACCAAAACTGAATGCAGTATTCCAAGTGTGGCCTTACCAAGGCATTATAAAGTGGTATTAACACTTCACATGATCTTGATTCTATCCCTCTGTTTATGCAGCCTAGAACTGTGTTGGCTTTTTTGGCAGCTGCTACACACTGCTGGCTTATATTTAAATGGTTGTTCACTAGGACTCCAAGATCCCTCTCACAGTTACTACTGTTGAGCAAGGTACCACATATAATGTACCTGTGCATTTTTTTGTTGCCTAAATGTAGAACCTTACTTTTTTCACCATTGAATTTCATTTTGTTAGGTAACACCCAATGTTCAAGTCTGTCAAGATCCTACTGTATCTTGAGCCTATCTTCTGGAGTGTTGGCTATTCCTGCCAGTTTGGTGTCATCTGCAAATTTGATGGGTTCGCCATCTATCCCCTCGCCCAAATCATTGATGAAGATGTTGAAGAGTACTGGGCCTAAAACAGAGCCTTGGGGTACTCCACTGCATACTTCCCTCCATGTAGATGCAGTTCCATTGAGCACTACACGTTGAGTGCAGTTGGTCAGCCAGTTTTGAATCCATCTGGTGGTGTTGCTGTCTAACCCACATTTTTCTACTTTATCTAGTAGTAGGTTATGGTCTACTTTATCAAATGCCTTACTGAAGTCCAAGTAAATTATATCAACAGCATTCCTTTGGTCCACTAATTTTGTCACTTTGTCAAAGAATGCAATAAGATTAGTCTGGCATGATCTGTTTTTGACAAACCCATGTTGGCTTTTGGTTATTATTTTGTTTGCTTCTAGGTGTTCATTGATTCATTACTTGATTATCTTTTCCAGAATCTTCCCTGGTATTGAGGTTACTAAATTTACCAAATGGTAAAGAATATAATGATGAAGCTGTTAAAGCCAACCTCTTTAACACATTCTTCGGCTCCGTCTTTGTAAACAGCAATGGCTCATGCCCAATATTTCCTAGTCACATGTTAAACAATAGCAATGATCTAACACAAATTGATTTTACAGAAGATAATGTTAGAAAAGCATTATGCAACCTAAAACCATCTCTATCCATTGGACCTGACGGTCTATGTGCATATTTCTTAAAAAAGTTCTCCACAACCATTGCTGAACCTCTAAGCATAATTTTTGAAAAATCCTTCAGGACTAGTCTCTTACCCAACTTATGGTCACTAGCTACAGTCATCCCTATCTTCAAAAAAGAAGATCCAAGTTACATTGAAAATTACATACCAATCTCTTTATGTTGCATCACCTGCAAAGTCATGGAATCAATCATAAATCAATCCATCACCCTTCACCTAGAAACTAACAACCTACTCTCTAACAAACAATTTGGTTTCAAAAAACATTATCCTGTAACCTGCAACTCCTACACTGCAAAAACATATGGACTTCACAACTCGATCAAGGTAAAGCAATAGATGCAATTTATATAGACTTTTGTAAAGCCTTTGATTCAGTAGTACACGACAAAATACTTCGGAAACTAAAATCTTATGGCATCTCTGGTCCCCTTCATGATTGGATAACTGCGTTCTTGTCAAACAGGCAACAAATGGTTAAAATAGGGAATGCCCTATCAAATCCTGCACCTGTCAACAGTGGTGTCCCTCAAGGCAGCATTCTAGGACCAACACTATTCATTCTTTACATAAACAACCTTTGTGATCATATTATAAGCAACTGCGTTCTCTTTGCTGACGATATTAAACTATTCAACACCACCGACAATGTTGCCACCCTTCAAAAAGACCTTGATCATGTAACAGAATGGTCAAACCAACCTCATTTCATTCTTCAATACCGTGACCAAATTAGTAGACCAGCGAAATGCAGTAGACATAATATACCTGGACTTCAGCAAAGCATTTGACAAAGTAGACCACAACCTACTTCTTCATAAGCTAGAAAAAAGCGGGATAGACAGCTACACAACCAGATGGATTAACAATTGGCTGACCAACCATACCCATCGAGTAGTCCTCAATGGCTCTAAGTCCACATGGAGAGAAGTAAGCAGTGGGGTACCACAAGGTTCCATCCTAGGCCCAGTACTCTTTAATATCTTCATAAATGACCTAGATGAGGGAATAGCAGGAGAACTAACCAAATTTGCAGATGACATCATGCTGGCGGGAGTAACAAACACCCCAGAGTACAAACACAAAATCCAGAGGGACCTCGACAGACTCGAACACTGGGCCCAAACCAACAAAATGAAATTTAATACGGAGAAAAGTAAAATTCTGCACCTAGGTAAGAAGAATCAAAAATACACATACAAACTGGGCGAAACCACACTCAATATTTATTTATTTATTTATTTATTTGGCTTTTCTTATATGCCGCCCAACTCCCGAGGGACTCAGGGCGGCGTACAACACAAGAAAAATACAAGAAATAACCAATAAACAGAATTAAAAGCATAATATAAAAATTAAAAATTACAATATAAAAAACAACCATTCAACAACCAAACATACCCGGGGGAGAGTTCAGCTGGAATTAAGCTCTGCCCCCTGCCTGCAGGAAAAGCCACGTCTTAATGGCTTTTCGGAAGGCCAGCAGGGTGGGGATAGTTCGGGTCTCTGGAGGAAGTTGGTTCCAGAGCGCGGGGCCTGCCACAGAGAAGGCCCTCCCCCTAGGACCCGCCAGCCGGCATTGCTTGGCTGACGGGAGCTGGAGGAGGCCAACTCTGTGGGCCCTAACCGGTCGAAGGGAAGTATGAGGCAGAATGCGGTCCCGGAGATAACCTGGTCCTAAGCCATGAAGGGCTTTAAAGATGATGATCAACACCTTGAATTGGACCCGGAGACTAATGGGCAACCAATGCAGCTGGCGGAGTATAGGTGTCACGTGGGTGTACCTTGGTACACCCACCACAGCACGCGCAGCCGCATTTTGTACCAGTTGGAGTCTCCGGATACTCTTCAAGGGTAGCCCCATGTAGAGCGCGTTGCAGTAGTCCAAACGGGAGGTGACAAGGGCGTGAGTGACCGTGAGTAGAGCCTTCTTCTCCAAATATGGCCGCAACTGGTGCACAAGGCGAACCTGTGCAAAGGCCCCCCTAGCCACAGCAGTAAGATGATGCTCCAATTTTAGCTGTGGATCTAGGAGGACCCCCCAAGTTGCGGACCTGGTCCGAGGGAGTCAGTTTCACTCCCTCGAGAACCAAGGAGGGACAGTTGTCGTAGTCCTTAGGAGGCAATATCCAAAGCCACTCAGTCTTGTCAGGGTTGAGTCTGAGTCTGTTCCTCCCCATCCAGATCCTAACGTCGTCCAGGCACCGGCACATTACATCAACTGCCGCACTGAAGTCAGACGGGGTGGTGATGTACAGCTGGGTGTCATCAGCAGCGTACTGGTGGAAACGCACCCCATGTCTGCGGATGATCTCACCCAGCGGTTTCATGTAAATGTTAAACAGGATGGGCGAGAGAACCGACCCCTGAGGCACCCCGCATAACAGGGGCCTAGGGGAGGATCTCTGCCCTCCTGTTAACACCGACTGCATCCTATCGGCGAGATAAGAGGAGAACCACCGTAAAACGGTGCCTCCCACTCCCAACTCGCCGAGACGATGCAGAAGGATACCATGGTCGATGGTATCGAAAGCCACTGAGAGGTCAAGTAGCACCAGGATAGAGGAATTTCCCCCATCCCGGGCCCGCCAGAGATCATCTATCAGAGCGACCAAGGCAGTTTCTGTACTGTACCCGCGCCTGAAACCCGACTGATCGGCATCTAGATGTTCTGTTTCATCCAGAAGTCGCAGAAGTTGAGTAGCCACCACCTTCTCCACAACTTTCCCTAAAAAAGGTAAGTTGGAGACTGGACGATAGTTCTTCGAGTCAGCAGGATCCAGGGAAGGCTTCTTCAGGAGGGGTCTCACCACCGCAGTTTTTAACGACTGCGGTACGGATCCCTCCTCCAAAGAAGCAATGACCACCGCCCGGATCCAGCCGCGTGTCACCTCCCTGCTGGCCGAGACCAACCAGGAGGGGCACGGGTCCAATAAATAGGTGGAGGCCCCCATCGCCCCCACGGCTCTGTCCACATCCTCGGGAGAAACAGGCCCAAACTCCTCCCACAACGGTGGACTAAGACTAGCCCCCGTCAACTCCATGGACTCTGCCCAGCCAGAATCCAGGTTCGACCGGATCCGAGCGACTTTATCCGACAGAAACTCTGCGAATTCCTCAGCTCTACCTTGCAAGTGTTCCTCGCTCTCCCCTTTAGCAAGGAGGGAGCGAGTCACCCTAAACAAGGCGGCTGGGTGAGAATCTGCGGACGCAATAAGTGCGGAAAAATAAGATCGTTTTGCCGCCCTTATCGCCACTAAATAAGATCTGATGTAAATTCTTAATAGTGTTCGATCGGATTCGGTCTTGCTGGACCTCCAGCGGCGCTCCAGACGTCTCTTCTGGCGTTTCATCTCCCATCATCTTTCGGGATCCACTGCCACAGAGAGGTCGCAAAGGCGCAATTCGGTCTAAAGCCCCTGATGCTGCGGTGTTCCAAGCATCCACCAGGGAGTCAGCCGAGTTGCGTACCAGGGTTTCAGGTATTTCCCCAAGTTCCCTCTGGAATCCTTCCGGCTCCATTAGGCGCCTGGGGCGGAACCACCTAGTCGGTCCCGCCTCCCTGCGGGGGAGGAATGGAACTGCGAAATCCAACCTCAGTAGGAAATGATCTGACCATGACAGAGGGGTGATGACTATGTCCCTTATCTTCAGATCATCTCTCCACTGCCCCGAGAGAAACACTAGGTCGAGTGTGTGACCACCCTCATGAGTCGGACCCTGGATTACTTGGGTCAGGTCCATGGTTGTCATGGAATCCATGAACTCCTGAGCAATCCCAGAGGTTTCGCCAGCAGAAGGCAAGTTGAAGTCCCCCAGCACCATAAGCCTGGGGAACTCAACTGCCAAGCCGGCTACTGCCTCGAGCAGCTCAGGCAGGGCCTTACTTACGCAGCTGGGAGGCAGGTACGTTAAGAGAAGGCCCACCTGTACCCCTAAGTCCAACTTCAGAAGGAGCGTCTCACACCCAACAATCTCCGGGGCAGGGATCCTACGAGGATGCAGGTTTCCGCGTGTTATTATTGCCACTCCTCCCCCACTTCCCTGGGGTCGGGAATGATGCTGCACTGAGAACCCGTCTGGGCATATCTCGGAGAGAGCTACTCCTCCCTCCTGGTCCAGCGAGGTCTCAGTTACACAAACCAGGTCCGCCCCCTCTTCTGTGATTAAATCACGTATCAGGGGGGCTTTGTTGGTAATTGACCTGGCGTTAAGCAGCAGCATCCTGAGCCCAGGGCCCTGAACACCCTGGTTACCAGGTACTCGGGATGAGCAAGATGGAACCACATCGGAGGGGCCGGAACAAGGGATCGCTTGTACACAGCGAGGTCTCATTCCCCGAGAGCGGCCCACCCCTCTGCTCCCGCCATACCTGCCTCTTCCCATTATGACCGAGATGTTCCGGCTCTCGTCCCTACCAGAGACCCCCTCCCCTCCCCCGCTGGTCCCCCTCTCATCCTGCAGGCCATCCATACCATCCATACTGGACTGGGTAAAAGAGCCCGGACCCCCTCCGCTTCTGTTTATACACTCAGCAAAGGGGGGCCAAGCCTTGGTTCCCAGTTCCCTCAAATTGTCTTCTAAAATTTCAAACATTTCATTCTACTCATTCATATCACAGACATAACATTCTCAATCATACAACATTCATCACTTCCGGGGTACAGTTTGCAATAAATAGTATAAAAGTCATAATAATGGAGCCAATAAGTAGGCGGAGGGTGCACCTCCCGATGTTAGCTCCCAGTCTTTGGATCCTGTATTCAGGTCTACCGTGGTCGTTAAACAGCGTCCGGATTTTTCTGCGATATACCACTGCTCTCTCCCTGATACTAGCATCAGTGAGGCTCAAAACCAAAGTACCATTCTGCAATGTTCTCCCTGGAGTCCAAGATCTTACTTTTGCTGCTCGAAAACTCCCCCCGGAGCCCAAGGAGGCAACCCTGGCCACACCGATCAAAAAAGGCCACGTCGCCACCCAAGTCACAGCAATGGTGGTAATTATCGCATGTGAGTGGGGTTGCAATCGGGGGGGCAGAGTTATCCAAAGGAGTAGCCAGAAAAACAGCCAAAGGGGTCGTCCCAAAACTGCAATGGCATCTGCGTTGGTCACTGCAGATCGGCACATTAGCGAGCGTAGATGAGGAAACTGATTAAAAGCTGTCCGGCATGCGAGGGAGCCTTTCTCAAACCAGGCTGATTTCATCATCGGCGAAGGCTGATTGCATCAGCAAAGGGAGAGGCCACTCCCAGGAGAAAAGTAATGGCTGGCCCCTCTGTGAGCAGCAGTCGTGGTCTCGACCGGAGCTGAAAATTCCCGGTCCCCGGTCAGCTGCTTTTTAATTTAAGGAGGTCAGTTAGAATTTTCAAATTGCCAGCCACCTCGAGAAGTCGGCATTTCTTCAATAGCAGCGATTGCGAGAGGGATTTCGGAGTCCTGGTAGACAGCCAACTAAATATGAGCCAACAGTGTGCAGCAGCAGCCAAAAAGGCCAACGCAGTCCTGAGCTGCATAAATAGAGGGATACAACCAAGGACCAGAGAGGTACTAGTACAATTCTATAAAGCCTTGGTCAGACCACACCTAGAGTACTGCATCCAGTTTTGGTCACCACACTGCAAAAAAGACATTGAAACTCTAGAGAAAGTGCAGAAGAGAGCAACCAGGATGATAAAGGGTCTGGAAAATAAAACATACAAAGGGCAGTTGCAGGAACTGAGCTTGGCCAGTCTGGCGAAGAGAAGGACCAGGGGTGACATGATAGCAGTGTTCCAATACTTGAGGGGATGCCACAGAGAGGAGTGGGTCAGGCTGTTCTCTATGGCACCAGAAAGCCAAACAAGGAATAACGGATGGAAGCTGACCAAGGAGAGATTCAACCTGGAAGTGAGGAGAAACTTTCTGATGGTGAGAGCGATCAACCAGTGGAACAGCTTGCCAGCGGAGGTTGTGAGAGCCCCAACTCTTGCGACCTTCAAGGAGAGACTGGACTGCCATCTGTCTCAAATGGTGTAGGAACTCCTGCTTGAGCAGGGGGTTGGACTAGATGACCTACAAGGTCCCTTCCAACTCTAATAATAAATTTAAATCTAAAATTTCATCTCTGTTAGTGAGAATTAAGTCCAATATGGCTGATCCCCTTGTTCCCTTCTCTACTTTTTGGATAACAAAGTTGTCTGCTAGGTTTGTTAGGAACCTGTTGGATCTTCCACTTGGTGCAGAGTTTGTCTCCCAGTTGATGTCAGAGTAGTTAAAATCCCCCATTACTATTGTGATGTGCTTCCTACATACCTTAGTTAGCTGACTAGTAAAAAGTTCATCTACGAGGGTGAGTCAAAAAGTAATGCCTTTATTTCAGGTGAAGTTTTTGATAAAAATACCTGAAATTTTTCTCAGTTATAAATAATTATATCATTTACATTCTGAAATATTTTGTTTCCTATTTTTCAGGTTTGTAGACTCGCAAGGAAAATTCAAAATGGCTGCCCCCTTAGAGTTGTGTCAAAAACAAAGAGCGGTGATTGAATTCCTTATTGCTGAGGGGAAACCCCTGTGAACATTCATAGACGATTACAAAATGTGTTTGAGGACAATACTTTAGATTTAGGCCCCATGAAAGAAGTTTTGAGAAGCAAACATTATTCCAGTGATGAGGAAGTGAAAACTGCAGTGAAGAAGTGGCTCAAAGAACAGTCAACAAAATTTTATGAGGCAGGGATACATGCTCTCATTCGAAGGTGGAACATTGCTATTGAGAGAAACGGTGACTATGTTGAGAAGTAGGGATGTGATCCACAGAGGACCAGCTTCATTTTGATGTATGCTACATGTTCCTGGGTTGGTAATTATACCTATCCTAAAGAAAATGGCATTACTTTTTGACTCACCCTCGTACTTCCTCTGTTTGGTTGGGTGGCCTATAGTATAGACCAGTGATGGCGAACCTTTTGTTGCTTGGGTGCCAAAAGGGCACGCACACGCACGATAGCACGCACGTGCATGCCCACACCCATAATGCAATTCCCTTCCCCTGTGCATGCGCACATAATGCCCCCTGTGCTGCCTCCTCGCGCATGCGCGCAGGGCTCCGGAAGCCTCCGGAGCATGTGGATGGCAAAAAACGGACCCAACGGGCCTACTGGAATTTTGGAAATGAACTTCTGGTTGGGCCGTTGGGCCATTTTTCACCCTCCCCAGGCTTCAGGAAAGCCTCCTGAAGCCCGGGGAGGGTGAAAAATGGCCCAACGGCCCAACCGGAAGTTCTTTTCCGAACTTCCGGTATGCCCATTGGGTCCGTTTTTCACCACCTACAGGCTCCGGAGGCTTTCCTAAAGCCTGGGGAAGGTGAAAACGATCTCCCAACCCTCCGGAAGGCTGAAAATCAGCTGGCCAGCACGCACATGCACTCTGGAGCTGACATAGGAAAACGCCTTATGTGCCCTCAGATATGGTTCCACGTGCCACCTGTGGCACGCGTGCCATAGGTTCGCCATCACGGGTATAGACCTATGGCAATGTCATTCCCCCTTTAATATTGACCCAAATGCATTCAAGATAATTTTCATTATTGTTGTGCTCTATTTCTGTAGAGATGTAGTTATTTCTTATATATAGTGCATCTCCACCTCCTCTTTTATTTGGTCTATTTAAAATAATAATAATTTAAAGCCCTCTAGCTGTATATTCCATTTGTCGGTTTCTTTTCTTTTTTTAAAATACTTTTTATTGAAAATTTTCACATTTAAAAAAAAAACCCAAACATAGTTTCACTAATACAGCTTTACAATATTGGAATTTCTTTCTTCTACATTTTCCATATTTAGGCCTATTGTTTTTTACTTAAACATTCTTATACTGTATCTATCTATTCCTTTATACATTTTGTACATTAATTTACAACCATTTAAACCTAAAGATACATTTGTTTCATTTTGTTACATCATTCTACATTCCTTTAAACATTAATTTTACTTTTCTTTTCAAGCCAATCATACCAAGCTATTCCATATTTTATAATACGTACATTGTTTCCTCTCTCTCTCAATTCCATCATTAGTTTATCCATCTCAGCACATTCTAACACCTTTTTTTTATAATCATGGCATTTGAGGGGATCTTGTCTTTCTTCCAATTTTGGGCGAATGTGATTCTTACTGCTGTAATTATGTGCTGTGTGATATAATAAATTTCTTTTTTAGTATTTTCTTTTATTATTCCCAATAGAAACAGTTCTGGCATCATCTCAATTTTCTGCTCTGTTATTTCCTCAATCCATATTTTATTTTTTTCCCCAATATTTCTTTGCTCTGGGACATGTCCACCACATGTGGTAGTATGTCCCTTGTACATGATTACATTTCCAACAATTGGGTGGCATGGTTGGGTACATTTTGGCCAATCTCGCTGGTGGTAGATGCCATCTGTAGAACATTTTATATATATTCTCTTTATATGTGGCCGACATTGCCAATTTGTAATTTGTTCCTAATACTCTAATTCAATATTATACCCAAAGTTTTTGGCCCACACTATCATTGTCCCCAGGGAGTCCCCACGGAGTCTCCAGGGAGTAGGGCGGCATATAAGAATCCTAAATAAATAAATTGTTTCTTTTACTGTTTCCTCCTCCATTTTATATTTTAGCAGACAATTATATATCTTGGTAATCATTTTTTCATCCGTACCTGTTAATATTTTATCAATTTCTTGTTGCTCATTTTGAAAACCGTGTTGTTCCAAGTCCTTTTTGTATTTTGTTTGAATCTGTATGTAAGGCTGTTGTAAGGAATATCCTTCTGGGTTCATTTCCAAGTGGGGAAAAAGACACTGGATTCATGGAAGTTGCTTGGAAAGAAGGTTTTAATATGGTGGACATGGCATGGCACATGGCATGAGCCCCTGTACAGAAAAGGTAGATTACATGTTTCCAGATGTGGGTGAAGAGAAAAGGGCAGAAGAGATGCTGAGTTCCTTGTTTTATACACTCTGTTGGGTCCCACCTCTTAGTTTCCTGTTCCTTGTTTTATATAATGCAACTGATTGGTGGTCAGGCTCCCAGAAGGCCATGCAGTGGCAACTCTATAGGCTTTTGTCTTTCCCAGCTTTGGCTGAATGAAAGGGCCTTGGGCAAATCCTATTGTGGTTCTGTTATGCAGAAGACTTCCAGGCCAGGTGAGAGGAATATGTGAGCTGGGCCCAGTCCTTAATGGCCCATTGGCAAGGGGTGGGGGTTTTCCAAGGGGAGTCTTTTGTCCGCTCACAAGCATGTTTCCAGAGATATTCTATAGAATATATTCTGCCTTTTAATATTTCCTAGGATTTTTCATTTTTCTAGGAGAGGGGTGGGTGCTAACTTCCTACAAGGCCACCAGTCTATTTTAATTCCCTGTGTTTGCAATTCCTGATTTGATTTTAATTTCCCTTGTTGATCTAACAATTCATTGTATGTTACAATTTTATTTAAATCTATGACATTAGGATAAACCATTGCTTCCATTGTTGAAACCCATCTTGGAATTTTTATATAGAAATTTTGTTTAATTTTTCTCCAAACCTCCATTAATCCTCTCACCTGATGTCTTTGGAAATGTTTGTGTGTTCTATTTTTTCCCTCCCACAGGAATGCATGCTAATATTTTCTTATTTTTTTAAATTACCCATTCTCTAAACCATGTTGCCGCTGCTGCCTGTCTGGAATCCTGTAAAAGTTTACATTTTATTCTGGCCTTTTTCCCTTGCCAAATAAATTTTAGAGTTATTTTATTCAATTCTTCAAAAAATTGTTTAATTTTATTGGAATTGTTTGAAATAGATATAAAATTTTGGGTAAAATATTCACTTTAATAGTGATGATTCTTCCTACCAAAGATAACTGTAATTTTGCCCAGTTTTCCAAATCTTTCCGAATCTGTGATAATAGTTTTGTATAATTGTCTTCTTTTATGGAGGAGCATTTTGCGGTCAGCCAAATCCCTAGGTATTTTACTTTTTTAACTATTTGAAATTATAAGAGCCTCTCTAATTAATCTATTTATCCATTTGTCGGTTTTATTCCACCAAGTTTCCGTAATGGCAACAATATCATATCTTCCCTCATTTACTTGAATTTCTAATTCACCCTGTTTATTCCTCATACTCTGTACATTGGTGTATAGACATTTGAGTTCATTTTGATTGACCCTGTGTTTACTGTCTACATAACCTGTGTTGTGCCTGACTGCCCCTACTTTATTGCCACCTGTTTGATTAGTGCACATGGTATGGCACTCATTATTAAATGCTTGGTTTTGCTTGACAGCAGGGCTGATAATCTTACCCGCACACACATCTATGTTGCATGCACTGATAACCCTATTAATTTTAGATTGCTGGGGACAGAAATGTTCTGTATCAATTAATTCTCTGTCCCCGCTGTTCAGTTTAAATGTTTATCCAGGAAATCTGTGAATTTAATACCAAGTAACTCAGTCCCTTTCTTTGATGGATGCAAACCATCTCTTTTGTACAGTTTTTCATTGGACCAGCTGCAGACATCATGACTAATAAAACCAAAGCCTTCCCTTTTACACCACTCCTTTAGCCACACATTAAATTTTGCTACATGCTGGCCTTTCCCTTTTTGTTTCTTATATACTGGTAAAACCTCTGAAAAGATAAGCCTACAACCTATACTACTAAGTTCATACCCCAAGCTCTGGAAGTCATTCTGCACAGAAAGTACATCTTTTTGGGACAGATCATTTGTGCCTAGATGTATAATAGCATCAACATCACAGTCCTTACTGGCATTCTTGACTATCTTAAGAATACGCCTCTTGTCTCTGCTGGCAGTAGCACCTGGCAGACACCTGACCTCTTTCAAAATCTCGATATCCTTTCCTAAATTTACATCCCTTACAATTGAATCACCAACCAGAAGGTGGCTTCTCTTTTTGGATACCTTGCTGCTCTTGTGTGACTGATGTGTAATACGTGATTCACACTTTCCACTTTCCAAAATAAGTTCTTCATCTCGGACCACGTTCCCCTGCTTATTTGAGTTATCGTTATCACAACTACCTTGACCTGTCACTTTAGTGTCCCTATTAAGGTCAGCAAGGGCACTGTATCTGTTATGCTGGGACACAGCGAAAGCTTTGTGTTTATGGTTCACAGCTCTCACTCTGTTAGATCCCATGGTTGTCCATACTGCCCTTCTCCTGCAGGATCTTTGAGGCAGAGGGGGCTGATAGTGTGGCAGCTCAATAGAGTGGAATGGCTGAATTGGGCACCTAATTTCTGCTTGGAGAGCACAGATTAGAGATTCTAGAAAGGTAATCTGTCCACGTAGACTAGTAATTTGTTTACAAAGAGGACAGTATCCAAATTTGAAAAGAGTACTTCGAAACACAGCTGCAAAACAAGTATTACACTGAACTAAGCCAGTCATTTTGAAATAAAATAAAATCACAATCTCAAGCGCACTAACCCTGAATGTATTATTACTATTTTTGGTTTGTAGTTATATAAACTATATAACTGAGTTACCTTTTTCCTTTGTACTCTCTCTCGGACTCCCATCTCTCAGCCAGCAGCTCCTCCCCCAGCTTCTGTTAAGTTAAAATGACTTACTAACTTATCAATTGCAGTGATTCACTTAGCAACTGTGGCAAAAAAGGTCATACAATGGGGCAAAACTCACTTAACAAATGTCTCACTTAGCAACATAAATTCTGGGCTCAGTTGTGGTCGTAAGTTGAGGACTACCTGTCCTTTAAGGCAGGGGTCTCCAACCTTGGCAACTTTAAGACTTGTGGACTTCAACTCCCAGAACTCCTGAGCTAGCATGATTGGCTCAGGAATTCTGGGAGTTGAAGTCCACAAGTCATAGAAGAGCCAACTTTGCCTACCCCTGGACTAGGGGGAACGTGATAGCAATATTCCAGTATCTGAGGGCTTTGGAGAATAGGTTGACCCCCTCTTGTTTGTGGCAGACAAGCAAGAGTGGGTCAACCTATTCTCCAAAGCTCCAGAAGGCAGGACAAGAAACAATGGATAGAAACTAATCAAGGAGAGAATTAAGGAGAAACTTTCCAACAGTGAGAACAATTAACCAGTGGAACAGCTTGCCTCCAGAAGTTGTAGGTGCTGGAGGTTTTCAAGAAGAGACTGGACAGCCACTTATCTGAAATGGGATAGGGTCTCCTGCTTGAGCAGGGGGTTGGATCAGAAGACCTCCAAGCCAGAAGTGAAATTTATTTATTTATTTATTTAAACGCTCTTATAGGCCGCCCAATCCCGTGGGACTCAGGGCGGCGTACAACATGAATAAGAGGCGTACATTTAAAAACAGTCGTCATTAATTTAAGTTAAAAATATAATTAAAAAGAAGACATTATAAACACAACATTCAGGGGGAATCTGGTTGTCCTATTCACCCCATCTGCCGGAAGAGCCATGTTTTTAAGGATTTACGGAAGGCCAGTAGGGTGGGGATGGTCCGGATCTCTGGTGGCAGTTGGTTCCAGAGGGACGGGGCTCCCACAGAGAAGGCCCTCCCCCGCGGTCCCGCCAACCGACATTGTTTGGCCGACGGGACCCGGAGGAGGCCCTCTCTGTGGGACCTAACCGGTCTTAGGGAGGTATGTGGTAGGATGCGGTCCCGCAGGTAGCCTGGCCCTGAGCCATGTAGGGCTTTAAAGGTAGCGACCAACACCTTAAATTGCACCCGGAGGCTGACTGGTAGCCAATGCAGCTGGCGAAGGATAGGTGTTACGTGGGTGTATCTCGGTACACCCACTACTGCACGCGCAGCTGCATTCTGTACCAGCTGGAGTCTCCGGATGCTCTTTGAGGGTAGCCCCATGTAGAGCGCGTTACAGTAGTCTAGCCGTTCATGCTAGAAATGCTACCAGTTCAGCCCAGTTTGGGTGTAGCGGTGGCCGCCAGTGGTTCGGAGAACCGGTAGCAGCAGCAGCACGAGGCTCCGCCCACCCACCCGGACATCGTCATTTTATTGTTTTTAACCCTCTGCACATGCGCAAAGCCTTCTGCGCATGCTCAGAGGGTGAAAAAGCATGTGTGACAGTGGCGCATGTGCAAAGCACGCACTTCCAAACCAGTAGGGAAGGTAAGTAGATTTCACCGCTGCTCCAAGCTCTCTTTTGATTGATTGATTGATTGAATGAATGAATTTCACCCTCCAAACCTCTCTGCCACTTTCACATCCTCTCACAAGTGTTCCCATTCTTTTAACAATGTTCCTCTTCCCCAGGAGGCCACCCAGCTTTGAGATGGACTCCTCCACTCATTCTCCAAGGGAGGATTCCTCAGGGAAGAATTGTTCTGAGTCTGCTCTTAATACCCTCCGTCCTCTTGGTTTAATAGAAAATTATTTCATATACTGAATATCTGCTACAATGCAAGTCCACCGGAAGTCTTAAAGTTCCCAAGGTTGGAGACCCCTGTCCTACAGGATATTTCTGCTAATCCTGCCAGCCGGAAAATCCAGAGTGAATTTCCTAATTTAGAAGAGCAGAAGTGGAGAACGTGGGCGCCCCCTGATGGAGTATCACAGCCTCTGCAGCTTAATGTTCATAAACAGCCTTGTGCTGGGCCTTCTTGATGTATGCATATTGACCCTTTTTTGGGGGGAAGCATTGTAGAGGTCATCCTTGACTTACGACCACAACTGAGCCCAAAATTTCTGTTGCTAGGTGAGACATTCATTAAGTGAATTTTGCTCCATTTTACCACCTTTCTTTCCACAGTTGATAAGTGAATCATTGCAGTGGTTAAGTTAGTAACACCATTGTTAAGTGAATGTGGCTTCCCCACTGACTTTGCTTGTCAAAAGGTCACAAAAGGTATCACATGACCTCAGGATACAGCAACTGTCATCAATATGAACCAGTTGCCAAGGATGTGAGCATGGAGATGCTGTAAAGGTCGTAAGTGTAAAAAACGGTCATAAGTCACATTTTTCAGTATCCTTGTAACTTCAAACGGTCACTAAATGAACTGTTCTAAGTCAAGGAAATGCTATTCCTAACATTGTATTAATAAAGTGAAACTCCAAAGCCTCGTCTTATGACCACAATTGAACCCAAGATTTCTGTTGCTAAGTGACAAATTTGTTAAGTGAGTTTTGCCCTGTTTTTTCCCCAAAAGTTTTTTTGTTTTGCATTATGGACACTTTACCTCATAGGGTAATATTGACATACAAGTCAGTCCTCAACTTACTATCACAATTGGGCTCAGAATTTCTGTTGCTAAGCAAGATGGTTCTGCTGTGCCTGATTTTATGACTTTCTTTTTACCATGGTTCAGCGGTGGGTTGCTCCCGATTCGGCCCAGTTCTAAGAACCGGTAGGGCCGGCGGCGGGAAGCTCCTGCACACGTGAAACGGTAGTAAAGGGTTTTAGAACCCACTACTGCCATGGTTGTTAACTGAATCACTGCAGTTCAGGTAGTTCTCAATTTATGACTACAATAGAGCCCACTGCTAAGCTAGCTAGACAGTTGTTAAGTGAGTTGTGTTTCATTTTATGACCTTTAATGCCACAGTTGTTAAGCTAGTAACAGGACTTTTCTTCTCAGAAGGTTGCAAAAGGTGATCACGTGACCCCAGGACATTGCAACCATCATAAGTACATGCCATTTGCCAAGTGTCTGAATTTTGATCACGTGACCACAGGGATGCTGCAATGGTCATAAGCAGGGTGGGTTCCTCCTGGTTCGGACCTGTTCGCCCGAACCGATAGTGACCCGCTGGTGACGTCACAATGATGTCACCGAACCGGATCAGTTGGTGTTGGTCCCTGGGTGCCGCCATCTTTTTTTGAATTTTTTTTGAATTTTTTTGAATTTTTTTTGCATTTTTTTGAATTTTTTTGAATTTTTTTTGAATTTTTTTGAATTTTTTTTGAATTTTTTTGAATTTTTTTTCTGAGCATGTGCAGAAGCTGAGTTTCCGGCACTGTGCACGTGGTCACCATCTTGTTTTTGGCTTTTAAAAAAAATTAATTTTTTTAATTTTATTTTTAATTTTATTTTTCTTCTGAGCATGTGCAGAAGCCGAGTTTCTGGCACTGTGCATGTGGTCGCCATCTTGTTTTTGGCTTTTAAAAAAAATTAATTTTTTTAATTTAATTTTTAATTTTATTTTTCTTCTGAGCATGTGCAGAAGCCGAGTTTATGGCACTGTGCATGCGGTCGCCATCTTGTTTTTGGCTTTCTTTCTTTCTTTTTTTTTAATTTAATTTTTTTTAAATTTTTTTTAAATTTTATTTTTCTTCTGAGCATGTGCAGAAGCCGAGTTTCCGGCACTGTGCATGTGGTCGCCATCTTGAGGAAGCAAACCAGCAGCGAGGTAAGTTAGAGACCCCACCCCTGCTTGGGTCCCCTCAACTTTTCAGTCCCAGAAAGTGGCTGAAAAATGCCCTTCTCCTTTTTTGCAGCCATGCACCATTTTCTGTCCTTCCCATTTTTATTTGGTTTTCCCTCCCACCCTGAAAGCAAAAGGAAGCAAGGGGGGGAGGGGGGGAAGAAGGATAGCTCAGACTATTGCTATGATTTTTTGCTCCTATATTCTGTTGTTTGGGTATAAATTTTTTTAATGTAGAAATTTTACTTAGAGCCTATTCAACAACGGAGCTAGCTGCCTGCCAGCAATCATGATTGTGTATCTACCTATTAGGAGTAAATCCCATTGAAAGAGAGTAGCGTTACTGCCAAGTAAATATGCATAGGCTTTACGTAGTTGAGAGATACGGTATTGATTAGTATCAGGTGTATTATAGAGAGAAATGAAAAGTGTAACAACAGATACTTTGTGCCCAGACCAGATAGGGGTGTGTGTGTGTGTGTGTGTGTGAGAGAGAGAGAGAGAGAGGGAGAGGGAGAGGGAGAGGGAGAGGGAGAGGGAGAGGGAGAGGAAGAAAGAAAGAAAGAAAGAGTTTACTTTTGTTGAAGCTGGCGTTCTTTACAAGCCTGTGGAGTGGTGCGTGAGCATGTTTGTGCGTTAGAAACAGGCTTGTGAGGTATCTCTGCAGCTCCAGCCTGTTTTGGAATGAGGCCTTCGGGAACTTCCTGTTCAAAAACCACAAGCGCCGTTTGGTCAAAGCTTCAAAGAGACTTGATGGAAGCAAGGGATGGAGGTGGAGAAGCAGGATCAAAGCCACCTTTTGCTCATGAATTCCTCAGGTTGAGGGGAAGATGTAAAAGGAATCATGGAACATTTTCTTCCCAAAATATTCACTTTAGAAAAAGGCATAGCCAAAGAACATTGTTTTGTTTTCTAGAGCAACCCCCACAAATATTCTGAAGTATATTGCACCATATACTATATAGGCAGTCCTTGACTTGCAATAGTTCATTTAGTGACCATTCAAAGTTACAGCAGCACTGAAAAACAGTGACTTAAGGCCATCTTTCACAAAGTCATTGCAACATCCCCATGGTCACATGAACAAAATTCAGATGCTTGGCAATTGGCCCATATTTATGACGGTTCCAGTGTCATAAGGTCCTATGATCACCTTTTGCGAACTTCTTACAAGCAAAGTCAATGGGGAAGCCAGATTCACTTAACTACATGATTCATTTAAGAATGGCAGTGATTCAATTAACAAGCGTAGTAAGAAAGATTGTAAAATTGGGCTCAACTCATTTAATCCCTTTGCTTAGCAATGGAAATTTTGGCTCAATTGTGGTCCTAAATCAAGGACTACCTTTTCCCTGTCCTTTAATTTGTATATCAAAACCCCTCCCCCCCATGAGTTCCACCCTTCTGTGCTGGCATTTGATCCTATGTCAGTCCTTCCAGGTGCTAGCTGTGCAGCTATCTTGCCTTATCTCATATGGGCCAAAGGTGGGATCTGCAATAGCAATAGCAATAGCAATAGCACTTAGACTTATATACCGCTTCATAGTGCTTTACAGCCCTCTCTAAGCGGTTTACAGAGTTCAGCATATTGCCCCCAACAATCTGGGTCCTCAATCTGGGTCCTCATCATGCAAGTAGTTAAATATTGATTTCAGCAATAATTATAAGTTCATTTTTACAAGAGACACAGCAGTTGAATTCACGATTGGAAGATCAATAACATAACCATTGAGCAAATGAAGTCATTAATATTTTAATTGGGTTTTTAATCTTTTTTAGCAAGAGCTACCTAGTTCTAATGCAGGGCTCTCCAAACAGGGCAACTTTAACCCCACATCCTAATTTCATGTGATGGAAGACATGGAATAAGACCTGCCTCTCTACATGGTGTGCTGTCCCCAAATCTGGATCAAAGTCTCTGGCTTGTCAAGGGAAGGGAGTCAAACCCTGATGCATCTCTTCATGGTCTCCTTTTCTTGTCTCCGATAGGCCTTTGGTGAGCATCTCAGCCCGCAACAAATAGCAGACCTCATCCTGAAAGCCCTCGAAGCGCTTACACACAGGGACAAGAAGATTTCCCAGGTTGCAGGAGTGCTGCTCAGTTCGTTCCTGGAGGAATGTGGCATGGACTTGGAAGAAGTGAGAAAACGCAAGGAGAAGGCTGGCTTTTCTCTGTAGAACACGTCCAGGATCAGAAGCAGGTGATCTGACTCCATCTTTCCTCCCTCGGCCCAGGCCTCCAGGAACACCCTCGACTGCTGTGTCTCTTTCCTGAACTGGGGGGACGTCCCCAGCACCCTATTTGAATATGACACGTACACCAGCCTCCAAAGCATGTATCAGAATATCTGCTCCGTCCTTGTAAGTATGACCTGTTGTAAGGGACATCCTTCTGGGTTCGGTTCCAAGTGGGGAAAAAGACACTGGAAGCATGGTGAGACCTTGTTGTCTTGGGTGGGAATTATCATCTCTACTGCATCTCCAATGGAGACCAGTGCTGTATCTCATCCCTCTGATCTCTGTTTTGCCATAGCTGCCCAGAATCCTCAAGGACATCTACCAGTGTCTCCCGAAAATTTCGGATCCTGCCACCAAGGAACAAACCCTAAAATCAGTGGCTCACCTGGGCTCCAAAAGAGGAAACACAGTGATCAACGTCCTCCTGGAGTGCTCGGTGGACTGTGATGGGTAAGAAGACCCTCAAGGAGACGTGCCTCCTGCTTTCTTGTAGTCTACAGAGAATCTCAATCATTTGCGATAGGGGCGAATACCTGTAGCTCAGGTGGAGGGTGAGGGTGGAGGTTGGTTCTCAGAGCTTGTGGGTTGGTTTCCAAACGTTTCGTTACCAGGCTAGGTAACGTCTTCAGTGGAGTTTAGGGAATGCCAGTGTTGGTCTTCTTCTGCTTGTAAGGGCTTTGTGTGGTCAGTAGGTCTTGTGATGGAGAGATCACGTCAGGTGAGGATCATGTCAGGTGAGGGTCTTCTGATGGATCAGGTGGGGATCTTCTGATGGATCAGGTGAGGATCTTGTGATGGGTCAGGTGTGGGTCACATCAAGTGAGCAACTTGTGATGGGGAGGTCACATTAGATGAGGGTCATGCCAGGTAGGGATCTTGTGATGGTTTTGTGATGGGTCAGGTGTGGGTCACGTTCAGGGAAAGGTCTTGTGATGGGGAGAGTCGCATCAGGGAATAGTCTAATGTTGGGAAGGGAGGAAGAAAAGAAAATCAGAGTATGGAAGGAAAAAAGGTGGGAAAGGAGAGAGGGAGGGAAGGAAGGAAGTTGCCATACCCCGAATGTCTTGCCATATCTTGGGGGGGGGGGGGGGAGATGGAGAAAAACAAAGCCCAACTGATTGGCGGTTGGAGGCCAGACAGAGACAGGAAGCCCAGGCACCAGATGGTGGGCAGCTAATGAGGAACGGCTGAAGTCAGTTGCTGGCCGTTGGGAAAGGGCGTGGTTTTGCCTATATATAGAATGCTGGGAGGCAGTAACTGCCAGTGCTGACTTTGCAACTGCCAAATCCTCATTTGTGCCAGGCCTCAGGTTGAATAAAATGTTACCCACCGTTTTCAGAGCATGTTCATTTTCTGAGTTCATAAGGTCTGGGGACTGGACATTTGAGAGAAGGAAGGAAGGAAGGAAGGAAGGAAGGAAGGAAGGAAGGAAGGAAGGAAGGAAGGAAGGAAGGAAGGAAGGAAGGAAGGAAGGAAGGAAGGAAGGAGATATATAGGGAGGGAGGGAAGGAAGGAGGGAGGGAAGGATGGAAGGAGATAGGGAGGAAAGGAAGGAAGGAAGGAAGGAAGGAAGGAGATATATAGGGAGGGAGGGAGGGAAGGAAGGAAGGAAGGAAGGAAAATCAGAGAAGGGAAGAAAAAAGGTGAGAAGGGAGGGAGGAGGAGGGAAGAGATGGGAATGACCTTTTAAAGATATTTTACGACATTTGTTAAAGGAATCAGTGCAGTTGTCAAGTTAGAAACACGGCTGTTAAGTGAATCTGGCTTCCCCATTGACTTTGCTTGTCAGAAGTTCGCAAAAGGTGATCGCTTGACTATGGGACACAGCAACGGTCATAAATCTGAACCAGTTGCCAAGAGTCTGAATTTTGATCACATGATCATGAGGATGCTGGAAAGTGTGAAAACGGCTCCAGGCACTTTTTTTCAATGCGGTTGTTACTTTCAATGGTTACTAGACAAACGGTTGCAAGTCGAGAACTACGTGTGTGTGTGTGTGTGTGTGTGTGTGTGTTTGTGTGTGTGTGTTTGTGTGTGTGTGTGTGTGTGTGTGTGTATACCAGGATGACTCGTCAGAATAAACATATATAACCCTTTCCTGGTGAAGAGCTGATTGGGAATAGAACCTTGTGGCCTAGAGGTTAATCTTCTGACTTTCAAGCAGGCTGCCCGGGTTCAATTCCCACTACGGGTATGGCTATCTGACGAGAGCAAAATAGCTCGAAATAGATCTATAATAGTCTCCCTTTATGTTCATTTATCAGCAAAAATGTTACACACACACACATATATATATATGCACACAGACACAGACACAGACACAGACACACACACAAAGAATTGTCCTAAAAATGCAAGTTCCAGGCATAGTTACAGACAAAGAAGCGATAGCCATCACGATCACTGGAATGTTTAAAATTTTATTTAAAACTACTATTAAAAATTGCTAAGCTTTCGTCAACCCCTGTTGACTTCGTCAGAGTGTAAAATCCCCCTGGAAGAGATGCTTGCTTACATAGAATGCCTATCAATTTATGTAATGCCTATCAATTTAGACTTTGCTCGTGTAACCGGTCCACACCCTTTTTTCTCTCCTGTAATTGACCTAATTGTTTCTGCCTTAGTCATGCTGACAGATGACAATGCGATTTGAATTGCCTCTTTCCATATTGTGTATTGCCTCTTTCTCTCCCTGGGGGGTAAAGCAGGGCTATCAGGCATTGCTTTGAAGGTGTTTCTCCTGGCTTCCTCCCCCTCATTGTTATTCCTCTCCCTTTTAGGCACACAGGTTGCCTGCTCTAAATTCATCTGTTTTGCCCATGATCTTGTGATGGGTCTGCGTAGTTCTTCTTCACCCCCCCATCTCTCTCGTTCTGCTGCTCCTCTACGGTGCTCCCTTGCGCGCAGTTAATTTAGTTTAGTTTAGTTTAATTAAATTTATATACCGCCCTTCTCCAGGGGACTCAGGGCGGTGAGTTAGGGGTTGTCACACCTCCATTGGGGCAATCTCTATGCCTAAAGGGGGTAATTTGCCCCATATCTCCATTCAAGCATAGTGATTGATCCCCCTTAAGTCCTTCCTGGTGTCTTAATGCCTGGTATGCCGGTGAAATGTCAATGTGTCTATTGAGAGAGTTGTTGTTAGAGAACCAGGCTTCTTTCAAGAGGCGTCCTCCTTTTGTTTCATCGTAGGCAACAACTTCGGTCTCCTGGAAGTTGAACTCATGACCATGCTCCTTCATGTGCATCCAAATCTGGGAGCGCTGTTCCTTGCGACGGACCGCTAGTTTGTGTTCATGCACCCTAGTTCCTAGTCGTTTTGCTGTTTCTCCTACATAGTGACCTGCACAATTGCTGCAGTTAATACGGTAGATTATTGAGGAAGTCTCCTCCTTTGGTAGAGCTTCTTTTGGGCGCATTACTCTCTTCCTCAACGTTTGGTCAGGTTTGTGCGCCACTTTGACCTCATGCGGTGCAAGAATGCGTGCAGCAGTTTCGGACACCCCCTGTATGTATGGGAGTACCCTCCACGTTGATGTTCCAGTTGCACTCTCAATGGGCTGCCGGGTCCTGGGTGTGATGCATCGTTGGATAAAATTCCTCGAGTAGCCATTGAGCATGCAGATTCTGTAAAGGTGTGCACGCTCTTTTGCTTTGGCAGCCCGTGTGCTGCAGTGGGTATCTATCCTGCCAAACAATGTCTGAATGCAGCTGACTTTGTGTGCATTAGGGTGATTGCTCTCATTGTGCAATATGCGATCCGTGCTTGTGATCTTTCGGTATACCTCTGTGTCGATGCTACAATCTGGGTTATGGCTGATTTGAACATCCAGGAAGGCCAGTTTGTTATTAGCCTCCATCGTAAATTGGATATCCGGGTATACGGAATTGAGGACTCCCATAAACCTGGTTTTTTTCCTGTTGTTTAATGATGGTGAATGTGTCATCGACATAGCGTGCCCAAAATTTGGGTTTGTAGGTTTTCATTGCTTCCTGCTCTAACCGCTGGAGGACCGCCTCCAGGCCAATTACAGGAGAGAAAAAAGGGTGTGGACCGGTTACACGTGCAAAGTCTAAATTGATGGGCATTACATAAATTGATAGGCATTCTATAAAAGCAAGCATCTCTTCCATGGGGATTTTACACTCTGACGAAGTCAACAGGGGTTGACGAAAGCTTAGCAATTTATTAAAGCAGTTCATTTGGCCATCCGTTTTCTAATCCTTTCTTCCGTTGGGGGTGGGGAGGTTAACATACAGTATCTAGACTGGCAGGCTCTTCTGAAATGGGGAAATAATCTGATTTTTCCCCATATCTATTTTTCCCCCTCCGCACAAGCGCCAGAGAAGGGAAGGGGGAAAAAATGGGGGGCCCTGATTTGTTGTTGTTGTTCGTTTTCCATTGTGCTTGGTGGTTGCTGCACAAGCCGCAAAGTGAAACCTGAAGCTATCCAGAACAGCAGCGGGAGGCCAATTGGCATCAGCCCAAGCCTGGCCTTTGCAGGGGGGATCGGCTGAATGATTGGCACTGACATTTGTTCCTTTGTTTGATTTAGCACTGCAATACAAGCCATAAAAAATCTGATTTTGTGTGCGGGCTATAAAGAGGAATACACTGCTCTGGAGACTCTGGGCTGCTGGAATATGCTCTTGAGCCATGGCAATTTATTTGAGGCCATTTTCCACCTGGTCCGGTAAGAAAATAACAGTCAAAAGAGCTTGGATACAAGTGACAGAGGGTGAAAGAGAGAGTGGGAGAGGAATGGGAGAGGCGGAATGGGAGAGAGAGAAAGAGAGGGAGGGTGAGAAGGAGAGGGAGAGAGAAGGGGAGAGACAGAAAGAGAGAGGGGGAGAGGGGGAGGAAGAGGGAGAGAGAAAGAGAAAGGGAGAGGGAGAGGGAGGGAGAGGGAGGGGGGAGAGAGAGGGGGGGAGAGAGGAAGAGTGGGGGAAGCAGAGAAAGGGAGGGGGAGGGAGAGATAAAGAGAGGGAGGGTGAGAAAGAGAGCAAGAGGCAGGAGGGGGGAAAGGAAGAGAGAGAGAGAAGGGGGTCAGATAGCCACTAACCTTTGCAGTGATTTCCATTAATTGGAAGTTCCATTAAACTGTTTCTGTTTCTGTTTCTGAACTGTTGTTTAAACCCAGGGTTTAAATGGAGGGTGGGCAGCCATAGAAATTCTCCAAATGGAATAAGTCCTCCAATCTCTTGACTGATAATTCGGATAATGCTTTCTCTGGGTTGGTGGTTCTTCTCACTATCCAGCAGATCTTGTCTCATCTCTCCCTATTTGATCTTTTAGGCGCTTGTTTGCTTTCAACAAACAGCAGCTCAAAGGGATGTTTAAAGAGGCCAACACCTACCTGTGCCATCCGGATATAAGGGAGAAGACCATAGGGATGGCTTTCTTCTCAGAGGTGAGGAGACCTTGTGGGGCACCTCAACGTTCTGGAGGTCAAGGAAAGTTGCCCAGGGTTCACAAGAACTTTATGGTTAGAAACAAGAAGTTGTGGATGCTCCATCACTGGAGGTCTTGAAGAAGAGACTGGACAACCATTTGCCTGAAATGGTATAAGATCTCCTGCTGAAGCATGGGGTTGGTCCAGAAGTTCTCCAAGCTCTTGTATTAATTATCCTGTTAGTCTGTGGAATGGTTTGTCTCCAAATGTTGTGGGAGGGAGGGTGGAAGGGAGGGAGGGAGGGAGGGAGCAGAGGGAGGGAGGAAGAGAGAGAAGAAGGGTTGGAGGGAGGGAAGGAGGGAGGGAGGAAGGCAGGGAGGAAGGAAAGAGGGAGGGAGGGAGGAATCAGAGGGAGGGAGGAAGAGAGAGAAGAAGGGTTGGAGGGAGGGAAGGAGGGAGGGAGGAAGGCAGGGAGGAAGGAAAGAGGGAGGGAGGAAGGAAGCAGAGGGAGGGAGGAAGAGAGAGAAGAAGGGTTGGAGGGAGGGAGGGAAGGAGGGAGGGAGGCAGGCAGGGAGGAAGGAAAGAGGGAGGAAGGAAGGATGGAAGGAAGGAAGCAGAGGGAGGGAGGAAGAGAGAGAAGAAGGATTGGAGGAAGGAAGGAGGGGGAGGGAGGGAGAAAGAGGGAGAAGGAGAGAGGAAAGCAGGGAGGAAGGAAGGAAAGGAAGAAGGAGGGAGGGAAGGCAGGGAGGCAGGAAGACTCAATGACTCCAAATTCCTTTTCCACTCTGCATTATAGGCAGTTTTGTGTTCTTCAAATGCTCATTTACACTAACATTTGCCATACTGTAGTCTTTGACCTATGACCGTCATAGAACCTATAGTGGTCACTAAGTGAATGCAGATGTCCATAAGCCAATGCTGTGTTCGTATTCTTAGGATGAACCAGATCTTTTTGTGATTTCCTTCTACAGGTTGTCCTCGACTTACGACCACAACTGAGCCCCTAATTTCTGTTGCTAAGTGAGACAGTTCTTAAGCAAGTTTTGCCCCATTGTACGACCTTCCTTGCCACAGTTGTTAAGTGAATCACTGCAGTTGTTAGTAATGTTGGTGTTAAGTGAATCTGGTTTCCCTATTGACTTGGCTTATCAGACGGTCACAAAAGAGATAACATAACCTCGAAATACTGCGACCGTCATAAATATGAACTGGCAAGTACTGAAATTTTGATCCCATGACCATGAGGCTGCTACAACGGTCATAAGTCTGAAAAATGGGAGTGCCCCTTTTGTCAGTGCCGTTGTGACTTTCAGCAGTCACTAAACGAGGACTGTATTTTCTTTCTCTCTCCCCTTAATGGCTGAATAGGGCATCTCTTAGTAGAGGCTCTCGAGAAAGTTCCCGTCCTTTGTTCCCGCCCAAAACCTTCTAGAGGTTTTGTAGTCTTAAAACCATTAGTTCTATTCGCAGGAGTTACTTTGCTCTTCTCTTGATTACACACTTTACATTCTTCGTACTTGGAACATGGCTGTAATCCTATTCCATTAGCCAACTCTGCTGTTCTTTTCAATAATTTATAATTTAAATGTCCCATCCTTCTATGTAATAGATGAACACAATTATCATGTGGTTTCTTATTATCATATATAGTATTGGCTATATTGCCTTGCTTGTTATGTAGCAAAAATAAACCACCTTCTGATTTCACTGTAATCACTTTGCCCTGTTTTTCTATTAAACAAGTATTACTTTTAAAAGTTAACAGTGTAGCCAGCCTTCACTAACACATTAACAGAAAGTAAATTATAAGTTAGTTTTGGCATATATAACATAGGCAATATTTCATTGATTCCCACACAATGAGTTTTCCCTTCTCCATTAGCTCTCATTCTCCATCCATTAGCCAAAGCTACATATTGTCTGCTTTTAAACATTTTTACAAACAATTTCCTATCGTTAGTGATACATTGGGTAGCTCCACTATCTATTACCCGTTTATCATTCCTTGCTGTACTTCTAACTGTATGCATAATAAATCCTACATTTTGTTTGTTATTTTTCTACAATAACGGGCTATATGCCCTTTAGCCTCGCAATTATAACATTTCTTAACATAATATGCATCTGAAGATCTTCTTTCTTCATCTTTATGCTTCTGCACTCCTGATTTCATTACCCTTCTGTCCTCTTGTTGTCTTGACTCTTCAAGCAATCTCCCTGTTATCCCAGTTAATGTTAGTTCCTCTCTGGGCAACACTTCAAAGGAAGATACGTAATCATTGAAGCTTTCATCTAACGAGGACAAAATAATATATACTTGATGTAGCTCCAGTAATGTTTTCTACATATCTTCTATATGAGCTAACATATTTCCTCCCTTGGATAAACGAGCTCTAAACAATTTATGAGTAAGATGGATATGTGCTCCAACACTATCACGCACATAGATCTGTTGTAATTTATTCCAACACCTAGCAGCCAATTCTTCTTGTCTAACATGGACAAGTTGCTGATCTTTCAGTGTTAGAATGATTATACTCAAAGCTCTTTCGTTGTCGCGGTTGAAATCTTCAGTCTTCTTTGCATCATCATCATCAGCAGGATCCAAAGTAGATATATCAGGAGGATTATTAACTACGTTCCACAGTCCTTCATTTCTCAATAGCATTTTACATTTTGTGGACCAGGATACATAGTTTGTACCATCAAGCTGTGTTATCATCGATAAATATGTAGATCTTCCTTGTGCCATTATTAGTGCTTCTTACACGTCACTTCTCTAGAATAATTAGAACTCAATATCTTGCCAACAACACACCACCAGTAGTGGGTTCCTACTGGTGCGCTCTTGGCTATCCGTCACCGCCGAGCCGAAGAAGCTGGCGGCGTTCGCGGCATGGGGCTTCCCCCGCCCGCTTTCCCAGGATGCTGGGACGCCGCCATTTGCGTTCTTCTGCCCTCTGCGCAAGCGCTGTTTGCGCAGAGGGCAGAAGAACACAAATGGTGGCATCCCGGCGTCCTGGGAAAGCGGGTGGGGGAAGCCCCGCGCCGCGAACGCCGCCAGCTTCTTCGGCTCGGCGGCGACGGATAGCCAAGAGCGCACCGGTAGGAACCCACTACTGCACACCACGTATAGATAAGGTTACTGTTCTGGCCCTGACTACTGCTCTGGCACTGGGCCCATAACCAATGTTAAGGAATTAATTGCAGAGTCCAGGGCTTACGTAGCGGAATGGGTGGTTGTGGTTTGATATAGTCAATAATTGATAACGTGTTGTAGAAAATATGCTTTACTTAAAATAAACAGCACGATAACATAAACAGTCTGTTCTTTACTTATCTCTAGTAGAATACCTTGAACTTCTTTTTGTACGTTATAGATTCTTTAGTCCTTCACACACAGTGAGCAATCAACAATTAATCAAGCAAACCTCTCTCTTTCTCTCTGTCAAGCCAAGCCAAGCTGCGTGCACTCCTCCGCATATGCACTCTCTTGTTCTTTCTTTATAGTCATTAGCAAACAAACCTAGATTCATTTAAAGCAACAATGACATATTCTACAAACTTGGATTTCAGCTTTATTTTTTATATTAGGAAACCCAATCTGGTTAGTCATAACCTTGACAAGTATTGATGGTCATCATCACTGATGATGTTACCTAGTTGGGCAATGAAACGTCTGCAAGAAAACCACCAAGCTCAGAGAGCACCAAGGACCCCTCATGTCAACCTTGAGCTGCAAATCTTCTCTTCTATTGGAACTACTAAACTGCGGTCAGACGAAGGATGTTCCGAAGGTCTGAATGCCAAAATCTGACTTTGTGTTTTTTTCCTCCCCTTAAAGCGAAAGAAACAGTCAAGAGGCTGAATAAAAAGGGGAATACGGTGAAGTGGCAGACAGAAGAGCTCTCTGGGTGTCTGTTTTACAACAATATCCCCCAAATGGCTAAGGTACGTTTTAGTTCAGCATTTTCCCTTCCTTTCGCTCCTGACCTGTTCAAAAAAGTCAATATGACAGTGGGGACGGCATGCTCCAAAGGCTGGAGCTTGGATATCCATCCCCCGCAATGTCTAGGAGCAGGCAATTGTAGCTGCCCTGGTGGCTTCTTTGGCCCACATCCTAATATCACGTGATGGATGACATGGAATAAGACCTGCCTCTCTACATGGTGTGCTGTCCCCAAATCTGGATCAAAGTCTCTGGCTTGTCAAGGGAAGGGAGTCAAAACCCTGATGCATCTCTTCATGGTCTCCTTTTCTTGTCTCCGATAGGCCTTTGGTGAGCATCTCAGCCCGCAACAAATAGCAGACCTCATCCTGAAAGCCCTCGAAGCGCTTACACACAGGGACAAGAAGATTTCCCAGGTTGCAGGACTGCTGCTCAGTTCGTTCCTGGAGGAATGTGGCATGGACTTGGAAGAAGTGAGAAAACGCAAGGAGAAGGCTGGCTTTTCTCTGTAGAACACGTCCAGGATCAGAAGCAGGTGATCTGACTCTATCTTTCCTCCCTCGGCCCAGGCCTCCAGGAACACCCTCGACTGCTGTGTCTCTTTCCTGAACTGGGGGGACGTCCCCAGCACCCTATTTGAATATGACACCTACACCAGCCTCCACAGCATGTATCAGAATATCTGCTCCGTCCTTGTAAGTATGACCTGTTGTAAGAACATCCTTCTGGGTTCGGTTCCAAGTGGGGAAAAAGACACTGGAAGCATGGTGAGACCTTGTTGTCTTGGGTGGGAATTATCATCTCTACTGCATCTCCAATGGAGACCAGTGCTGTATCTCATCCCTCTGATCTCTGTTTTGCCATAGCTGCCCAGAATCCTCAAGGACATCTACCAGCGTCTCCCGAAAATTTCGGATCCTGCCACCAAGGAACAAACCCTAAAATCAGTGGCTCACCTGGGCTCCAAAAGAGGAAACACAGTGATCAACGTCCTCCTGGAGTGTTCGGTGGACTGCGATGGGTAAGAAGACCCTCAAGGAGACGTGCCTCCTGCTTTCTTGTAGTCTACAGAGAATCTCAATCATTTGCGATAGGGGCGAATACCTGTAGCTCAGGTGGAGGGTGAGGGTGGAGGTTGGTTCTCAGAGCTTGTGGGTTGGTTTCCAAACGTTTCGTTACCAGGCTAGGTAACGTCTTCAGTGGAGTTTAGGGAATGCCAGTGTTGGTCTTCTTCTGCTTGTAAGGGCTTTGTGTGGTCAGTAGGTCTTGTGATGGAGAGATCACGTCAGGTGAGGATCATGTCAGGTGAGGGTCTTCTGATGGATCAGGTGGGGATCTTGTGATCAGACGTTTCCTTACCCAAGTAGGTAACATCTTCAGTGCTAGAGAGGAGTGGGGTTTGTGGAGAGGAGGAGGAGGAGGACTGTGTGGTCTTTGGTGCTGTCTGAGCTGGGTTGTTTTTTGGCAGGCCTTTCATGACCCAACTAGGTAACATCATCAGTGCTAGAATAGAAGGGAGGGGGAGGTCTCTGTTTATATATAAGTGGCTTGCCCTGTCAGTGTTGGTGGGAGTGATGTTTCTTCCTGTTAGTTCCCTTATTAGGCACTTACTGTATGTATAAACAGGGTCAGGTGATCCCCTTTTGTGATCTTCCGACAAGCAAAGTCCACGGGGAAGCCAGATTCACTTAACAACTCTGCTACTAACTTAACATCTGCAGAGGTTCCCTAACAACTGCGGCAAGAAAGGTCGTAAAATGGGGCAAAACTCACTGTCTCGCGTAGCAATGGAGATTTTGGTCATAAGTCGAGGACTACCTGTAGAGCAATTTGGCACCTGGTCAGCTCATCCTCCTGTTGGAGATGTTGAGAGGGGTCTCCTTTCGGGACAGAGAGGCTGTGGTCACCACTGAGGCCTCGCCCTGCCGTCTCTTAGTCCTGGGACAGTTGATCAACTTCCCTCTGTCCGGAACAAGGAGAAGGCTGGCTTTTCTCTGTAGAACACGTCCAGGATCAAAAGCAGGTGATCTGACTCCATCTTTCCTCCCTCGGCCCAGGCCTCCAGGAACACCCTTGACTGCTCCATCCTTGTAAATATGACCTGTTGTAAGAAATATCCTTCTGGGTTCGGTTCGAAATGGGGAAAAAGATACTGGAAGCATGGTGACTGCTTGGAAAGATGGGTTTTTAAAAAAATAATGTTTATTGAATTTTCCTTTAAAAACATAATAATTAAATACACATGATGACAAAAATGAACACACAAAAGAAAAGAAAACTCTACAATAAACAAATATCATACACAATCGGCAACATACATAACGTCGACTAATACAAACCATAACAATGAAATCATAATTCTTTAACAGCCTGTTAGTTATTAATATTAACCTTTATACATTCTATTATATATTGCATATCTTTATACATTATTAATCTTATCTTCTTATAAACTAGGTCTATTGGATTGTCAACTTTGATTTCTACAGCTATTTTATTCAATTCATATTTACTCATGACTATATATATATATATATATATATATATATATATATATATATATATATATATATATATATGTATATATGTATATATGTATATATGTATATATGTATATATGTATATATGTATATATGTATATATGTATATATGTATATATGTATATATCTCTATCTCTATCTCTATCTCTATCTATCTATCTATCTATCTATCTATCTATCTATCTATCTATCTATCTATCTATCTATCTATCTATCTATCTATCTATTCCATCTTTACTCATACTATTTACAAACATTACTTCATACAGAAAGTAAAGTATTTTAACTTAATATTTGGGGTAATTCTACAGTTTGATATATCATTGCAAGAACTTATACTGTATTTTCCGGCGTATAAGATGGCTGGGCGTATAAAACGACCCCCAACTTTTCCATTTAAAATATAGAGTTTGGGATATACTCGCTGTATAAGACTACCCCTGCTACCATCTTTCTTTTTTCCTTCCTAACATCTTTCTTTCTTTCTTTCTTTCTTTCTTTCTTTCTTTCTTTCTTTCTTTCTTTCTTTCTTTCTTTCTGTCTGTCTGTCTGTCTGTCTGTCTGTCTGTCTGTCTGTCTTTCCTTCTTTCTTTCTTTCTTTCTTTCTTTCTTTCTTTCTTTCTTTCTTTCTTTCTTTCTTTCTTTCTTTCTGTCTTCCTTCCTCCCTTCCTAACATCTTTCTTTCTTTCTTTCTTTCTTTCTTTCTTTCTTTCTTTCTTTCTTTCTTTCTTTCTTTCTTTCTTTCTTTCTTTCTTTCTTCCTTCCTCCCTTCCTAACATCTTTCTTTCTTTCTTTCTTTCTTTCTTTCTTTCTTTCTTTCTTTCTTTCTTTCTTTCTTTCTTTCTTTCTTTCTTTCTTTCTTTCTTTCTTCCTCCCTCCCTCCCTCCCTCCCTCCCTCCCTCCCTCCCTCCCTTCCTTCCTTTCTTTCTCCCTGCAAACCAATCCCCACCGTGGCTCCTTTCTCCCTTGCCCAGCCCTCTTCCAAGACACCAAGTCCTGGAAGAGAAGTCTGGAAGAGCATCACACTTCCAGGTCCCAGCCGGGGGTCGCTCCCGGGGGAACCGCGCCAAGCGAGGTAGGTGGGTGGGTTGCTCCTCTCCCCTCGGAGGAAGAAGGAGCTTCTGTCACCGTCTCCCGCGTCTTGTGCCTGAAGATCTTACCAGCGTCTGGCAGTTCGCCACTTCTCTTTCTCAGCAGGTCTTTGCAGGGCAACTCCTTGAAATGTAAAGGAAAAGTTATCGCAAGTGCGAACAATTAACAACTTCTCTCACTCGCGATAACTTTTCCTTTACATTTCAAGGAGTTTCCCTGCAAAGACCTGCCGAGAAAGAGAAGCGGCGAACTGCCAGACGCTGGTAAGATGTGCAGCCTGGCCCTCCCCTCCCCTGCCTCACCTGCCTCCCCCAGGTAGGACACGCATCTCGCAGCTCTCCCCACCATGAGACACGCATCCTAGATGCTCGTCCAGAGCGGCTGGATTTGGAAGCCGAAGAGCCAAAGTTTGGGGGAAAGAAAGAAAGACTTCTGCCGCTTCTGCTTTTGATTGCATGGAAGGAAAGCAGCAGAAGTCTTTCTTTCTTTCCCCCAAACTTCGGCTCTTCGGCTTCCATATCCAGAAGCGGCGGGGAGGAGGACGTGCATCCCGCCAAGCCCCAAATTGAGCCCCAGCGTGAGACGCATCACTTACTGGAGTTTGGCAGCTCCGTGGTCTCTCGGCTTGTCTGTTTGCAAGGTTTTTTTCCCTAAACTGACTAGCCGAGAGACCACGGAGCTGCCAAACTCCAGTAAGTGGTGCGTCTCGCGCCCCGCCCCGCCTGCACCCCGAAAATAATAAGCCACCTCCCAAAAATAAGGCCAGGGACATTTTTTTGGGGGGGGGTCAAAAATATAAGCCCCTGTCTTATTTTCAGGGAAACACGGTATCCATCTCTGCACATTCCAGAATTTTTTTCATTATAATATCATCTGCAGGGGTTTCTGGGTTTTTCCAGCATTGTGCATATGCTATCCTAACAGCTGTTAGAATGTGTATAACCAGATATCATTCTTTATTACTCCAATCAGGCTTTTTGCCTTTTTTACTTGTGTGGCTCTAGCCAACATTCTAGAATTTTTATTACTATTTTCATAAAATTCCCTGTTTAACTGTATTAGATTTCTTTGAACCTGTTCTATCTCAATATTTTGCAACTCTTTTCTTTTAACTGCCGTATTTTTCGGAGTATAAGACGCACTGGAGTATAAGATGCACCTTAGTTTTGGGGGAGGAAAATAAGGGAAAACAATCTGCTTACCAGGTATTCATCTGGCTAGCATCCTTAGTCTGGTCAGCTTCAGCACATTATTTTATCCTCTGGTTAGGGCTGAAAAAAACCTTCTTTGGAGAGAGTAACAGTGAAAGAGCCTGCAAGGCAGTAAGAGCTGGGAAGATCGTTAGCACCTGGTTAGGGCTAGAAAAAAACTTATTCGGAGCAAGTAGAGCAATGAAAAAAACCCTGCAAAGACTTAGGGCTGGAAAAACATTCTTCAGAGAGAGTAACAATGAAAAAGCCTGCAAGGTAAGAGCTGGGAAGATCGTTAGCACCTAGTTAGGGCTGGGAAAAAAGCTTCGAAAAAGCTACATTCAGAGTATAAGACGCACCCAAATTTTCAGCCACTTTTAGGGAGGAAAAAGGTCCACTTTTGATGGATTGGATTTGTCAATTTCGCTATCCATAACCATATTATAATCACCTGCCATTATCACATAACCTTTTTTTACTTCTTCTAATTTCTTTATATACCTTATTATAAAACTCTCTTTGGTTTATATTAGGTGCATACAAGTTTGCTAAGGTAACCTCTTGTCCATAAATCAAGCCTTGAATTATAAGAAATCTTCCCATATCATCCCTTTTTATGGCTTTTATCATAAATGCACATCTTTTAGCTACAATGATTACTACCACTCTTGCTTTTGATGTACCAAATGTCTTTTCATATACATCAGCCCAGTGGATCAGAACGGACCAACGGCGCCCTGGGCGAGGTTATCACGACCCTTCAAAGGCGCCAAGCAGGTGATTTTATCTGGAAGGAACCTGATGACATTGCAGAGGGCACGGTGGGCAATCCGACTGATCCAAGAACCTAATCAGGAGTCAAGATAAGCCATTGAACAAACGACGGCCGGGAGGAAGATGCCTGCAGGCAAGTATTTGTAACATTATAGGACCCACTCGGTTAGGATTGGAGGAGGGGGCCTGATCACCCCCCTAAAAAGCCCAAGGATCTATATATCCTAACGAAGCTCTAGAACTGTGTGGAATGGTTAAGCCATTGCAATTTCTGATAGTACTGTTGGAACTTCCAGTGCTACAGATCAGTGGCAATGTATTAGAAAATGGGTGGGGCAGAGAGTGTCCTTTGGACCCCTCTTCAGTGTATGTTAAATAATTTTAAGAAAGGTTTTAGTGGAGATATGAAATTATGTTTAATGAAAAGCCAGAATGTACTTTTAACCTAGACATCATTTCAAAAGTGCACCAAAATTGTGGCTAACCCAGAATCTGGTCGCCCAGAGCAATATCAGTATATTGAGTAGTAGCAAATAATTGTAAAACAAAACCCAAATGTAGAATAGAAACAATGAGTGTTTGTGTGGCAAGAGTAAAAGAAAAAACCCCCAAACCTCATGCTAAATAGATTCATGTTGAAGACAAACCAATCTTGAAAACTGCTCCCTATGAAGAAGATACCCCTCCTCAATGAAGAGAGAGATATTGAATAATGCTATCAGCCTACAGCTGGAGGAAACCTGTTAAAAGCAAAAGTTTCCAAGGCAAACCCCCCCTCCATATGGCCCCCTTTATCCTCCTATTCCATTACCAAATGAAGAGGATGAGGATAATCAATCTCAAGGGACAGGAAGCCAGCCACAAAGTTCTCCTGCCACTGCTGGTAACTCCAAAGGGACAGGGACACAGAATCCTCTTGCTGCCACTTTTTCCTCTCCTATTTCCTCCCGCACCAGAGCCCATGTCATGCCCCCCCCCTTCGTCAGATGGATCAAAGGGTCATGAATGCTCAGGGTGGTCAGGCAAATATTCAAGCCTTTGTTCCAGTTTGTCCCGTTCAACACAACAGACCTATTAAACTGGAAACAGCGTTATGGACCCCTGTCAGCCAAACCTCCAGAAGTTGTTGATTTATTTGGGACCATTATCAAGACACACAATCCTATGTGGCAAAACACTAGAAGAATTTCTTGGGTTAAGAATTTTACAAATGTTGCAGAGGCCACTGAAAAGCCCCCTTTCTTGTATGAAGAATTAATTTACATGGTTCAAGCACCAGAGTATGAAAGTAAAAAGCCCACCATGGTGTATAAATTGAACAAGACCATTTAGGGCTGAAGCAGTCATCCAGGAATTAGAATACATGTCTAGATAAGGTATTGAAGGGTCTTGGGTTCAAGAATTGCAAAGCTTGTAAATTCCAATAAAAGAGAAATTCCACAGCTCAGGGTTGAACTCTGGAGTCCTTGGCCCTCAAGAAAGCGTCAGAGACTCCACGGATTGTAAACTGGGTAATAATAATAATAATAATAATAATAATAATAATAATAATAATAATAATAATAATAATAATAATAATAATAATAATAATAATAATAATAATAATCTTAACTGGCATTTGAAAAGAATAAACATTGACAAAATCACCATCTGTCAGTTGCAAAAGGCCACCGTACTTGGATCTGCCCGCATCATACAAAAATACATCACACAGTCCTAGACGCTTGGGAAGTGTTCGACTTGTGATATAGTGATACAAAATCCAGCATATAAATCTCGTTTGCTGTGTATTACATTTTTTGTGAATAAATAACAACAACAACAACAACAACAACAACAACAACAACAGAGTTGGAAGGGACCTTGGAGGTCTTCTAGTCCAACCCCCTGCTTAGGCAGGAAACCCTACACAACTTCAGACAAATGGTTGTCCAAATGGTTATGTTGCATCCTTTCCTAAGACCTAAATGTGTTCTTCAGTGGTGAGGGATTCGGAATGCCCACGCTCAAATTTGATATGCTTGATGCCTGTTTTGCAGTCGCCTTGACGCTAGGCTAAGATGCTTCCATTTAATTCTGCTTTTTTGTCTAGTCTACACAACGTCTTGAGCTGCCCTCAGAATTGGTGATTGCTTGTCCAACGTTCAGGGGTTGTGTTTTTTTTTTTTTACTCTTAGTGTATCCGGTTTTAAAATGCTTCAAGTCTCGTGGCCCTTGTATTTGAGTTAAAATAATCTCTGCCATTGTATGTCATGTTGTCCTCTGATTGGATGCGAGGTAGAATAGACCTATTTCCAGCAAGAGAGAGCTGCTGAGCTAAAGGGAAACAGAGGTTTAAGGGTAGCATTTCAGCTTGGTTGCCACACCAGTAGAAACATATTTGCAAGCAAATAAACAAACGTGAATTGGGCAAACAGAGCATTTGATTTTGTTTTGGCATCGAAAAAGGGCAAAGTTAAACAACTCATGTTTTGGAAGGTAGAGAGGAAACGGTGGTAACCCAAACAAATCAGCCACTCATATATAGATTTGTTATTGCATAACCTCGTTTGTGTTGCAGTTAGAGTTTTGAAAATTTTTCTTATACTGACATAAAACAGTTATAGATGGTTGTGTTTTATAGAGGGTTTTTTTTAGAATGTAAACCAGCATAAATAAAACTCAGTCTCAACAAAAAAAAAATTGCAAAACTGATCAAATTTGAAGGCTTTGAACAAAATAGAACAAAATAGGCTGTTATCTGAAATAAAAGCTCTTAAAAGTAAGAAAATCAGGAAGGAGAACAAAGATCTTCTAGTTCATATTGAAAATATTTCTGAACAACATGTAAATCAAGAAAACAAAATGAAAGAGCAGGAAGAAAAATCAGAAAAAGAACAGAAAAATCTAACTTTAATTTTGGAGCAGAAGGAGACTGATCTGGAAAAAGTGCAAGCTGAATTCTCTTTGATAAAAAGCACTTACAGAAGAATAGAATGTGGTTCTTTTGCAAAAAGCCAGAAGTCCAGCAAAGATCACTACGAAGAGCAGAGCTTGAATTTAAAAGAAGCAGATAGTATTTTCCAATGCATCTAAAGAAGAGGAAATTACTAAACTAATATATATATATATATATATATATATATATATATATATATATATATATATATATATATATATATATATATATATATATATATATATATATATATATATATATATATATATATATATATATATATATATACTATTGCAAGTAATTCTAGGCAGTATCAAAATAGAATTGATAAGTTAGGCAAACTGAAGACCTTTCATCAAGATGAGCTATCAGAAAACTTGAAGCCTTGCTTACTGGCCAATTAGCCATGCCTTTTTGGGGCTTGGCAAGCTGCCAAACAATGCTGAAACAGAATCCCCAACGTAAACCTGAATTATTGGCAGCTGCCTTGTCAGGGCGTGCCCAGTTTCAGGAACAGACAAGGGCCATAGGCTTGGCTGAAGCTGGAAAAATGGTCTGAAGACTGAAGATGACTGGGTTTAAGTCAAGCAACCCCCCCTCCCTGAACTCTTGGTCCGGATGAAGATAAGAAAGCAATAATGTGACTTTTAGTTGACACAGGAGCCTCTAAATCTGTAGTCACTAAGTTATTGGCTCCCTTTTCTAATGATGTTATAAATGTGCAAGGAGTTGATGGCTCCTAAAACTGCTGCCCTTTTTCCTGAAACCTTTAACATGTTTCCTAAATGGGAGAGACCTCGAACAATGTCCAATTCCCTTATTGTGCTGTGACCTCCTATGTAAAATGTGCAACCATGGAATTTAAAGAGGACAATCTGGAACTAACAATAAAGCACCCCCCAGATGAAATGTGTTGTATAATGATAGCCCACGAGGTTCGAGTCCTCGATACCTGGCACAGTTAGAAGATAATCCAAATGATGCCTTCTTTATGCTCTGTCTTAGAAAAATACAGAAAGATTTCAAAATGCATCAGAACTATTTGTAATTTTGCTGAAGCAGTTGCTGTTAAATGCAATTTGCAAAGTAGAAAATAGGGAGTTGAAACTGGACGAAGGCAGAAGTTTAGATGTGTGAATGAAGGTCTCTATAAATCTTGATCTTTAAAACTCAGCCAGCGCTTGCTGGGAGATCCAGGCTGGAAAGAGATGATACATGCTTGTTGAAAAGACTATCGTGCATTTAGAAGGAAAAGCCCCTGGCAGTAAGTTACCCTCCCCCATGAAGTCAAAACCAGAGATCTCTTGGACATAAGAAACAGGAAGCTATATGCCGAATTGCTGAAGCCAACTAATAGAGGAGAATTAAAGAGGGTTTTTGGGCACAGCAGAGAATTGCAAAATATGGATTTCAAACTCTGCTCTGTTCGCAAAAATTTACTCCATGAATCCACAAACGGGGGGAGAAAAGGAGAAAAAGAGAAAAGGAGAAAAAGAAGAAAAAAGGACACATGAACAGCAAAAAAAACTTTTGTGACTTTGAAATCACCATTATATGTGTTTGTGTGGACTCAAAGAGTAAATATTTGCTCTAGGAGTCCTAACTCGAGAAAAGGTAAGCTGACAACACCCCATGGCTATCTGTCGAAACAGCTGGATGGAGTGTCAAAAAGAATGGCCACATTGTCTTAAAAAATCCTGGCAGCCACCGCCCTCCTGATTGAAGAAGAAAGCTCAGGATTATGGGTTATGAGCTAGGTTCAAAATGTTATCACTTTAGCAATGGAGGTAAAAGAATAGTGATTTCCAGGTCTGCTAGTTTTGCAGAGCAAAATTGGAACAGAATTGATGCAAATTTTGGGAGTGACTCACTTAATGACAGTGTCAGCATTCAGAGAGGAGAAACTGAAAAAGGTGGACCATAATTGATTTGCTGATGGGACAAGATAGTCTCACTTGATAAAGTCATAGAAAGCTACCCAAAAGGAACAAGTGCTCAGGCAGCTGATAGAAAAGCAAGATTGTCAGCAACCCGAGATAATGAAGTCTATCTTGACATGACAGCTGTGTGGCTTTAGAGATACCAAAAGGACTGAATCCTAGATATTCTCAACCTGAGGAACTACAAGCAACTGTAGATTTGAATGGACATAAGCAGGGAGAATAGTATGTACTCCCAGATGGAAGGACTTTTGTAAAAGATGCTCATTCAACTACTCACATGGGCAAGAGTGCCCTAGCAGAAGTTAAAAGAAATTTAAAAAAGATAATGCCTTTACTCATTATGTGCACATGCAACTGAAAGATGTAACACTTGTGCTCAAGTTAATCCAAAACAGGGACCTACTCTTCCGCCAGGAAGTCAACCCAAAAGATATTATCCTATGAATTCATTAGTTGTTGATTTCACAGATATGCCTAAATGCAGACTATATAAAGCAATACTAGTCTTTGTGTGCAACTATACCGGGTGGCCTGAATGTTTCCCCACCAAGACAAAGCAGGCACGTGAGGTGTCTAGAATCTTACTCAAAGACTTTATTCCCCGATATGGAACACCCTCATTTCAATCATCAGACAATGGTCTAGAATCAAGTAACTCAGACACTGGCTAAATCCTTAGGGATACAATGGGGATCAATGAAAAGGTATGCTAATTAGGCTATCTCCTTTTGAAATGATGTTTTGGGAGACCCTAGTTATTAGTAATAACTTGAAAAATCATATAGGGAACTTAGGTCAGATAGGGACCACTTGGGTGAGTCAAATGGTGGGAGAATTGAACAAGTAAATTCAAGCCATCTGACAGTAATGTGTATTCCTAACCCCATCTTTTTTTGACTACCCCTAGTCATAATATCCAAATAGGAGACAAAATATGGATAAAATATTGAAAAAAAAGTGAAAGGACCATGTACTGTGTTTATTTGTTCTCCCCTTACAGTAAAAAGTTAATGCGCAGCTAATGAGTGTTGGGAGGCGAAGCCAGATGAAGCCTGACCTCTAGTGCTGCAGTTGAAGAAACACCCCCTATAACTGCCCTACCAGGCAACGGACAAGCAACATACGGGGAAGAAGAAGCCTTACTGAAGTCACTCCTGGAAGCTGACTTCTCTACGTACGGCTGAAGATTTGGACAAGGAAAACAACTTTCAATATATTGAGGAGAAAGTGTGTTGGTTCTAGGAATGGTGGTTCAATCATATATTGTCATAAGTGTACATAACATATGTATGTTTGATCTTTCTGTTTATGATTTGTTGTATAGGATACTTATTTTGATGGAAGTACTCTCGGCCTGAATAGACAGACACTGTTCCTGTAATTATTAATTGGACTAGTGAATCCCTTAAGGAGACTGATGTTTGAAGAACCTTGGGAATGGGTTCTCTATAGCATATTGATAATTCTGGGATCATGGATACTATACTTAGCAAAAAAGACCTGGCTCTCTGGAGCACCTAAAACTAACCCTGAACTTTTCCTAGCCCCACTTGTTTCAGTCCATCTCCCTGATGTGGTAAATTTTGTAATTGAAACCGCTCCCCTTGATAAGGCTGTGTAAATTAAGCTGGATAAGATTCTTTTAATGTCAGGCATGGTTTTTCTATGGCTTGGATTATTAATTGCCAGTGACCTGCTGAGTGACAAGCCTGGGAATGGCCATTTGACTCTTCCTACTCCTAAGAAAGGCCCAGGGGATGCTGAAGGTCCCAGAGAACAAAAGAGTACAAGGGAATGACATGTGGTTTTCATAGGCTGCCAATTAGATATGAAGTCAGTAAAAGAAAAAGAACTGTTAAATGATGGAAGAAATGTCTGAAAGTGACGAGATTTGAGAGTAACCTGGTTATTTCTTTGCTTTTTGTTTTCTGTTATCTACTGTTATTATAAATTAGCTGAAAAGATAGGGCTAAATGTATCAGCTATTGTTCTTGTTGTTTTGTGGAATAGCAGGCCTTGCCTTTATTCCTTGTGTAATACTTTTGATCAAATGTGAGACTCTATCATAAATTAAATTAAATTAAATTAAATTAGAGTCTCAACGGGGGGAGTGAAGCAGGACGTAAAATGAAACAAAGTCATTAAATGAAACAAGACATACCTGTAAGGGTCCCTTGGAGAAATTTGATATCAAAAAGGTTTTAAAAGTCTTTTGCTCTGGAAGAACACAAAGAGGAAGTCGCTAGGCTTTCCCCATATCTGCCGGCCACAAACTGAAAACAGGCTGGCCACAGACAGATACAGGAAGCTTGAGAAATTCAAAGGTGTTACCATAAAACTTACAGGAAAACATGCATACGTATCGAGGTATAACTCCCTAATATAGTAAAATGCTGATTTATAATGTCTGATAGCCAACCCCTTTATGTGTTTTGTAACTATGGGAAAAGAATATTAAAAAACCTTGCTTTCTGTCAGAAAATCGTTTAGCTCAGGATTTCCAAAAAGCTGTGACTGAACCTTGCTTGCAAGCAATAAAAACAAAGTTTATCTTGCTCCTGATATCTGAGTTGTTTGGCTTATTCTTGCAACAGTATAACTTAAGTTCATTCACCCCTTCTTTCTTTTGATGTGTTTCTTGTAAAAATACAATATCTATTTTCTCTTTGTTAATTGATTTTTCAATTCTTGCTCGTTTATATTTCCCCCCAAGCCATGTACATTCTATAGATGCACGACCTTCAACGATTTCCCCATCTATTCCTCATATTACATATTCCCTTTGGTCTCCATATGTACTCTAACATAAATCTTACAAAACTAAAACTACACAATATGCATACTATCCCAAAACGTAAATAACCTCTTACCGACCCATAAACAATATAATGTCCCCCTTCTCTTCTTCAGGAGATCTTCCTCTTCTCTGCCTCATAAAGCCTCCGGGGGAGAGGAGAGGAGCCATCCATACACGGACTTCGGTCACCCACTCCACCAGAAAGTCAGTTGCTAATTAATCTTCATTAGTGCACACACACCTCCTTAGGATGCCAATACCATATCTAGAGCCATCCTATTCTGAACTCTCATTTTCCAAATGGCTTCTTGTCCTTTTGCTGCAGCAATGAAAGAAAAAAACCTCCCCAGTCTCATTAGCTAGGATTTCCTCCACTGCCTGTATACCAGTGGTGGGTTCTAAATGCTTTTGCTACTGGTTCACGCGCGCGCATACGCAGAAGCATCCCAGGTGGGTGAGCAGGGCCTCCCATCGCCGCCACTACTGGTTCGCAGAACCGGGCCGAACGAGGAGCAACCCACCGCTGCTGTATAGGATGCATGACATTATTGAGGGACCAGAGCCCACGGAACAAATTAAGAGGTTGGTAGTTCTTCAGGTACTTTCTGGATTGTTCAAGGTGCCTATGGTTTCTAATCTTTCTTTCAGGTAAAATGGGTATAATATAGGTGGGTGGGAGGAGCACAGTTACATAACACATCATACGGTTTCATCCTGACAGTTGTTAAGTCTATTTGTCTTAATATCTTAGCCTTCACACACACACACCCCAATCAACTGTTGTCGTAATAATTGGGTAACTCTCCTCATTCTAGTGTGGGTAGCTCCAAATACCTTTTGGGGAAATTTTCTAATTGAGAGAAGACCTATGGGAGATGGTAGTTCTCCTCTCATGCAAATATGATTCCGGAGGCTTTTGTTTCCAGAACAATAACTTCAGTCCCAGTTCTTCTTCTGAGGAAGTCACAGTCCAAGAATCAGGAGTGGCAGATCGTGGGGATTTCTTCACTCTGGAAGTGGTCTAGCCAAGATGCCAGGCCTTCCACTTTTAGTGCCGTATGGGTGGTCAGAAGCACTTGAAATGGTCCCTTCCGCTTCTCATCCAAGCAGGTTGTTGCTCCGCACGTCTTTACAAGCACCCAGTCTGCAGGCTGAAAGGGATGCACTAGTCCAGGGTATTGATTTTCCTGCAGACAACGGGAGAGAAAAGTCATAACCCCAGCAAGTTGTCTTACATATTGGTACAAGGTCAGTTCGCCCACCAGTGGGATGGACCTCTCCTCTGCCTTTAGGGAGGGATGTGATCGCCCAAAAAGGGCCTCAAAGAGGCTCAAGCCTATTCGCTTTCTAGGTGCAACGTGAAGCCCTAACAAGGTGAGTGGCAAAGTTTGCGGTGAGGACAGGAGAGCCTCCTGGCATAGCTTAGCTAGCTGTTGTTTTAGTAAATCATTACATTTGTTGGATATAAGAAAATTCAAAAATAAAATAGTATATACAGTAGAAATTTATATAAATGTAGAAGATTTAATTCTGTTTGGGCAGGGGGTTGGATTGGATGGCCTACAGGGTCCCTTCCAGCTTGAACTTGTTAAATATTAGTTGCTTTGAGATAGTTGGAGAAAATATATGCTGACGTATATCCTTTTGTTAATTAAGAAAGGGGCCCAACCAAAAAGGGACATTCCTTAATGCTAGGGTAAGGGAAGTAGAAAGATGCTGTACTTGCAAAATATTTTATGGGCAATAATGGCAATAGTGTTGATGGACATGTCAGAGATTCTGTTGTCTCTCAGGCGTTACGGACTAGATGTGATCGGTAACTGTATCCAATAGGAGGGGCATGGGGGGGGCGTCGAGATAGAAAGTATAAAATGTAATGCTTTTGAAATCTTAAGTGTGGCTTTTGGCTCAAACCTCACCTTAAGGTCAGGCTGAATGATCCACCGCACTTTGCAAACTGCTATTATTATTATTATTATTATTATTATTATTATTATTATTATTATTATTATTATTATTATTATTATTATTATTATTATTATTATTATTATTATTATTATTATTATTATTATTATTATTATTATTTTCCAATAAATACTCTTTGTTTTTTTAACCGATCCAAGTTTCTTTTGTTATTTCTAACATTTTTCTGCCATAGGACTACTTGCCGGGTGGTAGACCGAGTAAAGCTTCCAAGTGATGTTTAACTGTTCACACAAACCTTAGCTGTGAAATATGGGTCACAATCAAATGATATACTATTTGGCAGCCCAAACCTAGGAATAATTTTTTCCAGTAGGACTTTTACTACTTCATGCTCTTTATTAGTTCTGCAAGCAAAATCCTCAAGCCATCCTGTGAAGGTACATTCTAGGCCCAAAACATACTGAACACATTGCTTTCTAGGTAATTCAGTGAAGTCTATTTCCCAAATTGTCCCTGGGTAGTTGCCTTTAAGTTGGACTCATACTATGAGTCTCGTAGGGGTGGGCGCCTGGCTACTTTTGGATTATTTCTGGCACAGATCAGACAAGCTGCTACAGCTTGGGAGGTCAGTGGAATAGAGACCCTTGCCTACTACACAGCATGTCACAAAGTCTACCAGTGCTTTTGACCCCCAATGTATTTAGCATGTATTTGTTATAAAGGAATCCTCTGAGGTGTATTTGGTAGAATAGGTCTGCCCTCTACCTTCCACCACCCATCATTCCTCTCCCTGCCTCCAATTGACATGGCCCATGTCCTATCCTTGGGTGCATAAGAGAGTGGAGAAGTGGGTATGGGGAAATTGGAATTAGGTAGGCTGTTAATTCTAAGTGTCATAGGGTGGCTTCCTTAGCAGCTCTATCTGCAGCCCAATTTCATTTTGTGTGAAGGGTATTTTAGAATGCCCCTTGACATGTAAGAGTGCTACTTGTTTTGGTTGCCAAACAGCCTCCAATAATTTAAAATTTTCTGGGCTACATTTATCAGTTGATTCTCTTGCATTAAAATCCTCTTTCCTTCCATAAAGCTCCATGGGCATGCAAAGCTCCAAAGGTATATTTGCTATTAATGTTTGTCCCACAGCCATCTGTAAGGCTCTAGTTAGAGTGACCTGTTCAGCTAGTTGGGCAGAACTGTTTACTGGTAATGGGTTGACTTCTACAACTTCCCATGGTGTGACCACTGCATATCCTGCCTTTCTCTGGTCTTCTACCATAAAGCTACTACCATTCACGGTCAGCATTTGGGATAGACAGGTCACGAAGATTGGGTCTACTGGCATAACTGAATCCATCACCTGTACACAATTGTGATGCAATTCAGTATCCACCTGGGGCAAGAGTGTACTGTAGCTGGATTGAGTGTATTGCATACCTCTAATTGTATGGCTGGGAAGTCAAGGAAGAGGGTCTGATACCAGACTTGATGGCCCCCAGTCATCCAAAATGCTCCCTTTACTTCCATAACCTTTTGAACCCCGTTTGAAACTTTTACTATGAGATAAAGTGATAGTGTTAACTGTTGAGCTTCTTCAACTAGCAGGGCTGTTGCTGCCACTGTTCACAAGCCATGCCAATGCCACAGGTCTTTGCCATGAACCTAGTTTCTGGGTGAGAACTTTCATTGCAATGCCTTCCCATTCGTGTACAAATAGAGTAAAAGGTGTAGTGGGGTCTGGGAGCCCCTAGTGCAGGTGCTCCCATAAGCCCACTCTCTATTTTATTATTTATTATTTATTTATTATTTATTTATTTGTCAAGCATATATAAGAAAACACATAAACATATAAACATGATTTTGAATACATGAAAAGGATATGAATTATAAAAAAAGGGACATTAGGACAGGGACGGTAGGCACATTAGTGCGCTTATGCATGCCCCTTACAGACCTCTTAGCGCACCCCCCCTTTTTGGCACGCGAACCAAAAAAGGTTCGCCATCACTGCCCTAGAAGATAGGCTCAAGATCCAGATGGATCTTGACAGACTTGAACACTGGGCCCTATCTAACAAAATGAAATTCAATGTAGAGAAAAGTAAAGTCCTACACATAGGTAAAAAAACCCAAAAGTATACATATAAACTGGGTGAAACCAGGCTTAAGAGCAGTGACTGTGAGAGGGATCTTGGAGTCCTAGTGGACAACCAGCTAAACATGAGCCAGCAGTGTGCAGCGGCAGCCAAAAAAGCCAATGCAATCCTAAATTTCATTAACAGAGGGATACAATCTAGATCAAGGGATATACCACTCTATAAAGCCTTAGTTCAGTGGTTCCCAACCTTTTTGTGATCGAGTACCACTTGGAGGTCCCGTACAGTCGCCGCGTACCACCTGGTTCCAGAGAAACTAAATTCGATCAGATATCACTTTATTTCCATAATTGTACCGTTCCTTTTTTGGCCCCATGCATCCAGCAACTGAATTCTCGGGCCGCTGGGACCAGGTGGGTGGCGTGTGGCAACAGTTGTGTTAGGCAGTAAACATTTTTGTGAAGTAAAAAATAACTAACTAAAAATCGTTCATGACCCCGAAAGTGTTCGCGTACCACCTGGAAGGCCCCCGCGTACCACTAGTGGTACACGTACCACAGGTTGGGAACCACTGCCTTAGTTAGACCACACCTGGAGTATTGCATCCAGTTTTGGTCACCACACTACAAAAAAGATATCGAGACTCTAGAAAAAGTGCAGAGGAGAGCAACCAGGATGATTAGGGGACTGGAGACTAAAACATATGAAGAATACCGTATTTTTCAGAGTATAAGACGCACCTTTTTCCTCCCTAAAAGTGGCTGAAAATTTGGGTGCGTCTTATACTTCGAATGTAGCTTTTTTTTCCAGCCCTAACTAGGTGCTAACAGATCTTCCCAGCTCTTACCTTGTAGGCTTTTTCATTGTTACTCTCTCCAAAGAATGTTTTTCCAGCCCTAAGTCTTTGCAGAATTTTTTTTCATTGCTCTACTTGCTCCGAATAAGTTTTTTTTCTAGCCCTAACCAGGTGCTAACTATCTTCCCAGCTCTTATAGGCTTGCAGGCTCTTTCATTGTTACTCTCTCAGAAGAAGGTTTTTTTAAGTCCTAACCAGGGGATAAAATAATGTGCTGAAGCTGACCAGACTAAGGACGCTAGTCAGATGAATACCTGGTAGGCAGATTGTTTTCCCCTATTTTCTTCCCCCAAAACTAAGGTGTGTCTTATACTCTGAAAAATACGGTAGTTACAGGAACTGGGCATGGCTAGTCTAGTGAAGAGAAGGACCAGGGGAGACATGATAGCTGTCTTCTGATATTTGAGGGGCTGCCACAGAGAGGAGGGGGTCAAGCTATTTTCCAAGGCAACCGAAGGCCAGACAAGGAATAATGGATGGAAACTGATCAAGGAGAGATTCAACTTAGAAATAAGGAGGAAGTTTCTGACAGTGAGAACAATCAACCAATGGAACAGAAGTTGCCTTCGGAGGTTGTTGGAGCATAATCACTTGAGACTTTCAAGAAGAGATTGGACTGCCATTTGTCAGAAATGGTGTAGTAACTCCTGCTTGAGCGGGGGGTTGGACTAGATGATCTACAAGGTCCCTTCCAACTCTAACAATAATCTAATCTAATCTAACCTACAAGGCCCATTCCAACTCTGTTAATCTGTTAAAAAAACCAGAAATCTGTTAATTTCTGTTAACCCCTGGCTGATTTTCTTGGGGTGGGGAGGGGCTGTGCCTGTAACTCAACAAAGGTTGGGGGAGGGGCTTTTTAATGCGCTCCCTCCCCTATCCTGGGTTTGCACAGATTTGTTCCAACCCCCATCACGAGGCGAACTGACCTTCACCGCAGATAAATTTTGCAAACTGGGGCCTTTGTCCCCTTTTACAAACCTTCCTTGCCATGGTCGTTAAGTGAATCTCTGCAGTCATTAAGTTAGCACATGTCATTAAGTTCTCACATAAGTCCTCCACTTATGACGACAATTGAGCCCAAGCTTTATATGGTTAAGTGAGGAATTGGTGGGTTTTGTTCCATTTTACGACCTTCCTCGCCATGGTTGTTAAGTGAATCACTGCAGTTAGCTTAGTCACATGGTCGTTAAGTGAATCTGGCTTCCCCATGGAGTTTGCCTATCAGAAGGTCACCAAAGGGATCACGTGACTCCAGGACACTGCAACCGTCATAAATGCGAGTCAGTTGCCAAGCGTCTGAATTTTGATCAGGGATACTGCAATGGTCATAAGTGTGAAAAACAGTCGTAAGTGTCAACAATGGTCATAAGTCACTTTGTTCAGTGCCGTTCCACGGTAACTAAGCGAACTGTTGCAAGTCAAGGACTACCTGTGCTAACTTAACAACTGCAGGAATTCACTAAACAACTGTGGCAAGAAAGGTTTATTTTGTAATTGTAATGGGGCAGACTCCACTTATACCCGCAATATAAATTTTGGACTCAATTGCAGTTGTAAGTCGAGGACTCTCTGTACTTGCAGATTTGGACGGGCAATCTGAAGTCCAATCTGAAGTTCCTTCAGTCTTATTTACACACACACACACACACACACACACACACACACACACACACACACACACACACACACAAACAGATCCGATTTTCTATATTGTACAGCAAGCTTTCCTCAAAACAGCTGGGGTTCAAGAGGCCGTTGTTCGCTACATAGGAAAGCTGGACCAGCAAAGGCTGAAGGTACAGAATCCGGGAGAGCCCCCCTCCCTGCCTCCCTGCCCCGGCCAAGCATTTTCTCCAAAATCTCACGCAAAACAAAGTTTAGACTCCAGATGTTTTCAGCTTTACCACCTGACCATTTTTTCTACTTCTAGATATGGCAGGTCCTCTCCCCAAGTGGATTTAGGATTATAGAAGATGTTCCTTCCTAACTTCCTTCTTTCCTTCTGTCCTTCCAGTCTCCCTCCCACTCTCTCATTCTCACTCACCTTCCTTCCTTTCTTGTTCCATTATTCCCTCCCTTCCTACCTCCTTCCATTCCTTTTTTTCTTTCCTTCTTTCCTTCCTCCTTCCCTTCCTTCTTTCTCTCCTTCCAGCCACCCGCTCTCCCTTTCTTTCTTTCTTTCTTTCTTTCTTTCTTTCTTTCTTTCTTTCTTTCTTTCTTTCTTTCTTTCTTTCTTTCTTCCCTCCCTTCCTCCGTTCCATCCTCCCTCCCTCCCTCCCTCCCTCCCTCCCTCCCTCCCTCCCTCCCTCCCTCCCTCCTTCCTCCCTTCCCTTCCCTTCCCTTCCCTTCCCTTCCCTTCCTTCCTTCCTTCCTTCCTTCCTTCCTTCCTTCCTTCCTTCCTTCCTTCCTTCCTTCCTTCTTTTCCTCCCTCCCTCTCTTCCCTTCCCTTCCCTTCCTTCCTTCCTTCCTTCCTTCCTTCCTTCCTTCCTTCCTTCCTTCCTTCCTTCCTTCCTTCCAAGGTATCCCTGCTGAACTCACATGGCACCATTCCCCAATCTGGTGCCATCCAAAGCTGTTCAGCTGCAACTCTCCGAATACCCCAGCCGGTTGGTCCAACCATACAGGATGAGAAGTTACAGAGGTTGCAGCATGCTGGGGAAGATGTCCCAGGAGTAGAAGAAAGCCATCTCCCGGCCTCTGGGACAGGGGTAGTTGTGGTGTTGGCCTCAGCTGGATTGTCTCACCCTTCTGGCCCGAAGCAACCCCGGGTTCCAAAGAAATGTTGATGCATTTAGGAGGATCTCAGCTGGTTTCTGGCCAGAAATGAACAAGGATGGATTCTCCTTGGAACATGGACTCCCATTCCTGTCTCCACCACTAATCTTAGCAGCTCGATTTATTTTTCCCAAGTCTTTCTCTAGTGTCCAATGTCCATCCCTGATCAAAGCTGGTCTGCAGGTCTTCTAGGTCAGTAGATGTGGAGAATAGAATAGAGTAGGTCAATCCCCTCTTCTCTGTGACAGCTCCTCAAGTTGTTGTTGTTCGTCCATTGTGTTCGAAGAGGACCTTGACATCTATCAGGTTGTGGGCTGTCCATGATGTGTCCGCAGGTGGCTGGTAAGGCCTATATGGGCATGAAATGTTCTGTCACATGTTGGGCAGACATGTGTGGGCACCATTGTCGCAGCATTTGCAGCTCCGGCTTTGCGGAGTGCTCGCTTCTCTTCTGCTAAGGCTGCTCCTCAAGTAACCAGGAGATGGCTATCATGTCCCCCTAATCCTTCTCTTCCTCAGACTAGATATAGCTAGTTCCCTTGACCATTCATCATACCATTCGGCCTCTATTCCCCTTATCGTTAGAGGTCAGAACTGCAGACCTGTGTTTCTAATGGGATCTCAGCTTCATGCTGGTTTCCTAGAAAATGATGATCTCTCTTTGGGATTACACCCACAGTTGCATCCTTCAAGAGATTCCCAAATCACAATCCCAGGGTTATCCTGGCTTAAGCACGAGCCCGTCGCTCTCTGTGAGAAGACTGCGTTATGGACTTGGCCAGGAGCTGGTTCATAAAACTTAGAGAACATCTGTATGCAGAGATTCGTTTTGGCAACCAACTCCTTATATCCTTACGGGATGGCCTCCTTGCTCCCAGGACAGAAATGTAGGCCATTTCCCAAGAAAGTAGAGTGGCCCAAACTTGGTCACTTAAGACTTAGGGATTTCAACTCCCAGCACGGCTGGCTTGGGAATTCTGGGAGTTGAAGTCCACAAGACTTAGAAGTTGCCCAAGGTGGGGCACCCCTGAGACAAAGAGAGATACAGATAGTCCTTGACTTATAACAGTTTATTTAGTGACTGTTCACATTCCTACGGCACTGAAAAAAGTGACATGTCATTTTTTCCCATACCTAAGACCATTGCACACCTGATAGGGCATGTCAAATTTTTCCATTTTCAATTTCCAAAAAATGAGGGGTGCTCCAAAGTTGTGACACGCCTTGGGGATTGTAAAGTTATTTGGGTTACTCTAATATCATTTAGATGTGCTTGGTAAGTAACTACATAAATATCATAACTTTTTCACATTTTGTTTGTTTCTTTGCAGAATTCAAAATTCATTGCAGATCAAAATTCAGACTCTTGAAAACTGACTCATAATTATGACGGTCGCAATGTCCCGGGGTCACATGATCCCCTTTTGCGACCTTCGAACAAGCAAAGTCTATGGGGAAGCCAGATTCACTTAACAACCAGGTGACTAACTCAGCAACTGCCATGATTTGCTTAACCACTGGGGCAAGAGAGGTTGTAAAATGGAGCAAAACTCACTTAACAAGTGTCTCACTTAGCAACAGAAATGTTGGGCTCAACTGTGGTCATAAGTCAAGGACTGCCTATAATTTTTTTCCCTCCCTCCTGCAAGCCAAGGGGGATTCGTACCTATCATAATATAAAACAAAAATAACCCGATGCGGCAAATGATCCTAAGAACTGGCCAATCACATACGCGGGGAATTTGGCCAGAGTAAATTTCCAACCACGAAATTGGCAAAAGTGATGGCCACGTTCAGATGAGCCCCTTGAGGCAAAGACAACAGGAGAAGACCTGTTAGGATGGTTGCAGGAAGAGGACTGGCAGCCAAGTGGTTTCTATAGAACCACCCTCCACATCAGCGGTGGGTTGCTCCCGGTTCAGCCTGGTTCTGCGAACAGGTAGCTGTGGCAGAAGGCTCTGCCCACCCACCCAGGACACCTCTGCGCATGTGCAGAAGTATCGCACGTGCATGCAAGTGCGCATGCGAACCGGTAGCAACGGGATTTAGAACCCGCTACTGCTCCACATCATTGTGCAATAAAATAGATTCAAACTCAATGTAAAGCGCTCCAAACTCGACTGCAGAAAATACGACTTCAGCAACAGAGTGATCAATGCCTGGAATGCACTACCTGACTCTGTGGTTTCTTCCCCAAACCCCAAAAACGTTAACCTTAGACTGTCTACAGTTGACCTCTCCCCATTCCTAAGAGGTCTGTAAGGGGCGTGCATAAGGGCACTATCGTGCCTACAGTCCCTGTCCTTCTGTCCTATTGTCTAATTTTACCTATACATACTTTGCTTTTGTTTATGTTTATATCATAACTGTTATCTTGTACACGTGTTGACAAAATAAATAAAAAATTAAATTAAATTAAAAATGCCATGAAATCTCCACTTAAGTTGGAACCAATGTTAGGGAAAGTGGTGGGAAGAATATTCAGCGAAAGGATCCAGCCCCTATGCTGTCCTCTGGGCACCATGGAGATCGCCAAAGGTGGTCTTTTTTATTTTTATTTTTACGACAGGTGAAGGAAAATCCGGACACAATCTAGAAGCGTGTTTCTCAGCCTGGACAATTTGAAGATGGGTGGACTTCACTTCCCAGGATACATCAGCCAGCATCTAAGAGTTCTCAAGGTTGAGAAACCCTGGGAGTTTGTAGTTTCAAGATGGGGTGTGAAGGCCACTAGAGAAGAGAATATTTGCTGGGTGGTTTCCATGCAGATGTTTCATGACCCAACTAGGTAGCACCATCACTCCTAGAAAGGAGAGGGGCTTGGGAGGGGGGGGAGGAGGAGGAGGAGGGAGGAGAAGGAGGAGAAGGAGGAGTCCTTGGCGCTCTCTGAGCTTGGCTGCTTTCTTGCAGACATTTCATTACCGATCTAGATTATATCATCAGTGCTAGACTAGATGCTTGATTAAAGTGACCAGATTTTTTTTTTAAGCGGGACGGGGGGCGGGCCCGCCTGGGCGCCGCCATTTGAGTTTTGCCCTCTGCGCATGCGCAGAACGCTGTGCATGCGCAGAGGGCAAAACAACGCAAATGTCAGCGTCCAGGTGGGGGGGGGAGGCGGGAGGCCTTTCCTCGCCTCCCGCCTCCCCTTCGGGAGCCGGCAGTGGCTTGGGCTGGCAAGCGACGAACGGGAGGCGGGAGGCGGGTAAAGGAGGCAGCCGGCAGCTTACCTGTCGCGAGCTCCAGGCATCCAAGCGCCGCGGTCTCCCGGTCGCCCACCCGGCCCCAGGGCAACGGCGGCAGCGAGGCGACGGGGGGAAGGAAGGGGAGGGGGACGAGGAAGGGCTGTTTGCGCCGCCGGAGGGGCCGCTCGTGAGCTCAAACCGACGACGGCAGCGGCGACGGCTCCTCGTCCCTCACCCCTCCACCCGCATCCCAACAGCAGCGGTGCCTCCGAGGGCGGGGCTAGGGATGGGGCGGGGGAAGGAGAGGAGGAGCAGCCCCCCTTCCCCCTCTCCCCAGCAGGCAGCCGGCTCGCTGAAATTCCGCTTTGCCCGACTTGCTTCCGGTACCTCTCTTTTGTGCTTCCCCTTCTAAGGTGACCAGACGTCCCGCTGTTTTGGCATTCTTTCCAAAAAAGCGTGACTTTTTGGAAAGAATGCAGGACGCGGGACACACGCTTGAAAAGCGTGTCTGTCCCGCCAAAAGCGGGACGTCTGGTCACCTTATGCTTGATGTTACCTAGTTTAGTAATCTAGCCCCTCCCCCCTGCTAGACTCACCTGAGATTCCAACACCAGCATGGACTCCCAACATAACACCAAACCCGAATCCAAGATTGATACTCAAGTACTCTTCAAAATTGTGCTTCCCCAAACACAACTCGTGCCACGGGGCCAAGGCCAAAGCTCTGTCAGAAGAAAAGAGAAAGTCTCCAGAAACTGCCATTTTAGATAGGGCGTGGGGCTGGGGGGCGGGATTGGCAACTTTAAGACTTGTGTACTCCAATGCCCATGCTGGCTAGGGAATTCTGGGAGTTGAAGTCCACAAGTCTTACAGTCTGAAATCTGTGTGATAGGGAACAATTTTTAGCCTCTGCAGAATCTAGTCCAAGAAGAAAGAAAAGCTAGAAAAACAGGATAACAGAAATTTACAAAGGAAAACAATGCTGTCCATTCTCTGTTATTCCCTGGAAAATGTCCTGGGGAGAGTTCAAAAATCAGGGTCAGAACCAATTGAGCATCCGTTGTCCTTGCATAGCCCTTTCCACCCCATCCCGCCTCGTTCTTGTCACCATCTCCTGGGCCGCCACCACGTCAAGGAACCCCCAGCCTTACCGCATTGTGACCTCAAATCCATTGTGAGAAAAACCAGAGATTTTCAAGGGGTAGTGAAGGATGGAAATTAAATTTGGTAAAGTTCGTCCCCCCCCTCCACTGCTTGTCTCAGAGCGACGAATGGAAATATCCATCTGGCATCTATTCGTGGGCCAATTATAGACGTGATAACCAGAGGCGGGTTCCTAATTTTTTTACTACCACTCTGTGGGCGTGGCTTATTTTGTGGGTGTGGCTTGCCAGCCATGTGACCGGGTGGGCGTGGGCCTCCAGAGCTTGGCAGCGGCTGGAGAAGCAGGGGGGCATTGCCCACCCGCAACGCAGCCCCCTGGAGTGGGAGCAGCAAGACCGCGGCAGCGGTTCTTCTAGGAGGCTCTGTCCGGCCTGAATGCTTCTCCCCATTCGATGATCCTAGGCTCCTGCCACCCATTCCCCCTCCCCTCAGCAGCTCGAGAAGCCTCGAACGTGCGAAAATGCCTGGGATCATCACCGCATGTTCGTGGCTTCTCGGACTGCTGAAGGGAGGGGAATGGAGATAGCTCCTGCCGCCCGTTCTTTCAGCATCTCACACGCTCCCTCAGCCATCCTCCCCTGCTTGGACTCACTGTGGGGTAGGAAGGCAGCGCATGCGCAGTGCCGGAAGCTCGGCTTCTGGGCATGCATAGAAGAATTTTTTTAAAAAAAATTTTAAAAATTTTTTTTTTAAATGGTGGCACCCAGGCACCAGCAACCAACCGCACCGGTACTGTGACGTCACCAGCGGGCCTCTACCAGTGCTATAGAGTGGACCGCACTGGTAGGAACCCACCACTGGTGATAACATCCAGAGATCGTATCGAACTCTTATTGTAGCCCAGAGAATTGTCATCTTGATTTCTGGAAAATGATGTCAAAACTCATGTCAGAAGGGGACAATAAATGACATAATTATATATATTTCACCAGGAAATTGTACAGGTGAAAATATAACAAAGGAACATGAGAGAGGAATAATTGGGAAAGTTTCTCAATGCTGAGACATGACCTTCATCCTTTCATCTTGAAATAGTGGAACACACTGTAATTTTAAGGTGAGTTAGACCAGTAGAATAACATAACAATTTGCAAAACTATATCACTTGTAAGCCAAGGCCAGAAATAAGAACAGAACTCCATTCAAGTGGAACCATAAACAAGGAACCATCAGCAGAATATAACAGAAGATCTGAAGCCTAAACCCTTTGATGAACAGTTGAGGGAACTAGGTATGTCTAGCCTGATGAAGAGAAAGACTAGGGGTGACATGAGTCTTCCAGTACTTGAGGGGTTGTCACAGAGTAGAGGGAGTCAACCTATTTTCCAAAGCACCTGAAGACGGGACAGGAAACAATGGATGGAAACTCATCAAGGAGAGAAGCAACCTAGAACTCAGGAGAAACTTCATGACAGTGAGAACAATTAATCGGTGGAACGGCTCGTCTCCAGAAGTTGTGGTTGCTCCATCACTGGAGGATTTCAAACATAGACTGGGAAGCCATGTGTTGTCCATGATATAAGATCTTCAGCAGCGGGTTGGACTAGAAGACCTCCAAAGTTCCTTCCAATTCTGTTATTCTGTTAATTAATCAGTGGAACGGTTTGCCTCCAGATGTTGTCAACTCTCAAAGCTTTCCTGACCTGCTCCCGAGTTGGGGGGAGGGGGAAACCCTGACAGTTGTGGGTGTTCCATCACTGTAGATTTTCAAGAAGAGACTGGACAACCATTTGTCTGGGATAGAGTAGGATCTCCTGCTGGAGCAGGGGGTGGGAATAGAAGATCTCCAAGGTCTCCTCCAGCTCTGTTATTCTGTTAATTAATGCATGTAATGGCTTGCCTCTAGAAGTTATGTGTGGTCCACCACTGGAGGTTTTTAAGGAGAGACCGCATAGTCCTTTGACCAGGAGGGCATAGGATTTCCTACTCAAGCAGGGGGTTCAACTAGAGCAGTGCTCCCAAGCCGTGAGGCCATGCCAAGTGTGCCGCGGCAAAAGCTCGCGTCATTCGGGGGTGGCCAAACCGTGGGCCATGCGCCAAATGTGGCGCATTGGATGATTGCAAGTGGTGCATTGCAATCATCCAATGGCTGACGCCTCTCCCGCCCGCGTGACTTGCTGTCTTTTAAAACTCAAGCCACCTCGGCTTGAGTTTTAAAAGACAGCAAGACACAGGTGGGAGAGGCAGGTCTGGTCATTAAGCCTGCTGGCCGCTGCAGCGAGGCTTAATGAGCAGACCTGCTGCCCTGGACACAACAGCGAGGAACGCGAGGAGGAGGTACCGGGGCATGTCCCAGGTAGGACATGCGTCTCGCGCTGGGCGTTGACAGGACAGGTGGGGCAGGACTGGCGGGCGGGACGGGGCGCACGTCCTACCTGGGACTTTTCCCGGTAGCTCCAGTCACGTTCCTTGCTAATAGTGTCCAGAGCAGAGCAGCCCCTTCCAAAAGAAGAGAGACGGTATCTTTTGGAAGGGCTGCTCTGCTCTGGACGCTATTACGGTAGCAAGGAACGCGACTGGAGCTACCGGGAAAAGTCCCAGGTAGGACATGCGTCTTGCTCTGGGGGTTGGCAGGGCGGGCGGGGCAGGACTGGCGGGCAGGATGGGGCGCGCGTCCTACCTAGGACTTTTCCCGGTAGCTCCAGTCGCAGGCTGGCTTGATTTGAGGCTTGGCAGGGGGGCGGGGCGCCAGTCCTCCTCCCTGCTGCTTCTGTTTGTGGGAGCCGAAGAGCCTTACCGGTTGTTTGGGAGAAAGGAAGAAAGTTTTTTGCTGCTTTCCTTCAGTGCACTCAAAAGCAGAAGCAGCAAAAAACTTGCTTTCTCCCAAACTACCGGTAAGGCTCTTCAGCTTCCACATACAGCCTGGAAAGCAGTCTCCCGCGTCTCCCGCTAGGGCTGGCTTGATTTGGGGCTTGGCAGGGCACGAGTGAGGAAGGCGTCGGCAAGAGGCGGAGCCGAAAGGGAGGGCGACAGGGATGTCTGCTTCTTAAGCCAGCAAACTTTCTTGTTGCCAAGCTCCGCCTCTTGCTGACACCTCCTCACTTGCTGGATTGACTCGCCTGCTCTGGGCTGCCTTGGGCGGCTTGAGTTATAAAAGACAGCAAAATGCGGGCGGCAGAGGCAGGTCTTGCTCATTAAGCCTCGCTGGCCACTGCAGTGAGGCTTAATGAGCAAGACCTGCCTCTCCCGCCCACGTTTTGCTTTCTTTTAAAACTCAAGCCAAAGAAGCAGGTGGGGGAAGCGGCCCCTGGCCGCTTCCCCCGCCCACCTGGACGCCGCCATTTGCGGTCTTTTGCCCTCTGCGCATGCGCAGAGGGCAAAACTCAAATGGCGGCATCCAGGCGGGCCCGCCCACCCTGGGCGCCTGGGCCAATTGGCGCCTGGTATCATTAAGGTTGGCCACCACTGACCTACCTAATTATCAAATAAAATAATAAATCAAGTAATTGTTATGCCCAGTTTGACATTCCTATACTATTATACTCTTCAAAATGATATTTTGAAGATTATATTTGTTTTTTATCCAATTTTTGTATGTGGTGTGCCGTGGAATTTTGGGAGAGGCTATGGTGTGCCGAGGGTGACAAAAGGTTGGGGAGCACTGAACTAGAGGACCTCCAAGGTCCCTTCCAGCCCTAGGATTCTATGTTCTATGTTTGAAATGTCTTTAGACACATTCATACTTCATGTCAGCTTCCCATATATTCTCAGCACTGATCAATACGGGGAGTTTCCAATATTTTTAAGAGGATGAACTGGAAGAGGCTGATCCACAGATCTGGAGCCCAGCATTCACGAGAGGGTATGTGGGTCCTGGTTAGAAGTGGGAAAAGCGCATTGCACAGAAATTGCCATCAGAAAAGCATTCCTGATGAACTCTGAGGCTGAACAAGGAGAGCCCCAAGAGCCAGACGTCATGGCAGTGGGTCAAAAAAATGCCTGGGAAGTGCTGCCAGTTCTACTTGGACCCGTTCCATGATCCATGAGGCTCAAAGGTCATAAATATGAATGTCATACTTTTTCTCTCTCTACCACCTCTCTCCGTTTCTGCGTTCACCATTACCCATTGAAGTGATTGATACTGCCTGGATTCACCCCATGGACCTAAGCAGCTTATTGTATTAACTAGGATAGCAGAATAACAGAGCGGGAAGGGACCTCGGAGGTCTTCTAGTCCAACCCCAGGAGACTTTATACCATTTCAAATAAGTGGCTGTCCAATCTTTTCTTAAAAACCTCTTGTGTTGGAGCACCTACAACTTCTGAAGGAAAGCTGTTCCACTGGTTAATTGTTCCCACTTTCCGGAATAACAGAATAACAGAGCTGGAAGGGATCTTGGAGGTCTTCTAGTCCAACCCCCTGCTCAAGCAGGAGACTTTATATCATTTCAGACAAATGGAAAGACCACACTTGGAATATTGCACCCAGTTTTGGTCACCACGTTGTAAAAAAGATGTTGAGACTCTAGAAAGGGTGCAGAGAAGAGCAATAAAGATGATTAGGAGACTGGAGGCTGAAACACATAAAGATCGGTTGCTGGAATTGGGTATGTCTAGTTTAATGAAAAGAAGGATTAGGGATGACATGATAGAGTCTTCCAATATTTGAGGGGCTGCCACAAAGAAGAGGGGGCCAACCCATTTTCCAAAGCACCAGAAGGCAGGACAAGAAGCAATGGATGGAAACTAAGCAAGGAGAGAGGCAACCTGGAATTAAGGACAAAATTCCTAACAATGAGAATAATTAATCAGTGGAACGACTTGCCTTCAAAAGTTGTGGGTGCTCCATCACTAGATGTTTTTTTAAAAAGACAGAACAGCCATTTGTGTGGGATAGTATAGTGTTTCTTGCCTGAGCAGGGGGTTGGACTAGAAGACCTCCAAGGTCCCTTCCAACTGTGTTATTCTGTTATTTAAATGGATGTCCAGTCTCTTCTTAAAAACCTCCAGTGATGGAGCACCCACAACCTCTGGAGGCAAGCCGTTCCACTGATGGGTCAAGCGACCAAGGTTGAGAACCATTGCATTAAGAGACTCCACTGGATGTTCTCAACCCATCTGGAAGATTCTGGATTTCAGAGGAAAGAACAAAGCCTCTATACGAAATATCTTAAGATAAGAATGATATGATATGATATGATATGATATGATATGATATGATATGATATGATATGATATGATATGGGAAGAGAAGAGAAGAGAAGAGAAGAGAAGAGAAGAGAAGAGAAGAGAAGAGAAGAGAAGAGAAGAGAAGAGAAGAGAAGAGATATGACAAGCTCAGTGGTAGACTTGGCCAACCAAAGGATAAACTTGATCAGTCTTAATCTTGGTTAGGTTCTTTTGAGATCTAGCAGGTTGAGAGACACCTATCAGGATTCCAAGTCACATACCCAACAGAATCAAAACTTCAAAGCAGGCATGTTTCCTCAAAGCACAGATTTATTAGGCATGTCATATTGGCACACCTGGGGGAAACCCAGCTCTAAACTCTCCATGGGTTTTCCTCCAGTTAAAAGGAAGGTTTTCTTTCTCCTGCCTTGCAATCCATCACATGGTCCAATCAGGTCGCAGTTCAGGGGTCAGTTGGTCTCATATCCCACCTCCTTAGCACCTGGTGGGAAAGTCCTTGGTTCCCAGAGGAAAGAATGTTATTTTGGTTACAAGTCCCCAGCTATCTCTGCCTCCGCCCTTCCGTTCCCACAGCTCAACTCAGCTCCAGTGTGGCAGCCCTGAAGATGCCAGGGGAAATGGCTTCAGGGCTGACAACACCATCCCATTGGGTCATTCCGGAGGGGAGCCCTGGCTTTGCTCCCCATGATATCGTGAATGTTTTCAAGGGGGTATCAAGGGGACCCTCCATATCCCATCCCCATTATCTTGGGAAGTAAGAGGCCCCTTGGGTCATGACATCAGCTGTCCTCTGTGAAAACATAAACAATGCTGTGATGTCATGGAACCTGGGGCAGAGATATAAAGGCAAAGTGGAATAGAGTAGAATTGTGGCGAGTTAAGGAGTGGAAGAGTTGAGTTGGATTGATTTTAGTTGCTGAGTTGTTGGATTGTTTGAGTTGTTGAGTGCAGTAGAGGAGATTGGAGGCGAGACGAGAACACCGGAGGGGAGAAAATTGTTTGAGTTGTTGAGTGCAGTAGAGGAGATTGGAGGCGAGACGAGAACACCAGAGGGGAGAAAATTGTTTGAGTTGTTGAGTGCAGTAGAGGAGATTGGAGGCGAGACGAGAAAACCGGAGGGGAGAATTGGAGGAGAGTGGAGAGGAGTGGAGAGGAGAGGAGCATATCAGGTAAGACTGCACCTTGATTCTGCAGAATGGGATGGGATGGGATGGAAAGGGAATAGAATAGAATAGAATAGTCCAATAGTCCAACCCCCTGTTCAAGCAGGAAACCCTATACCATTTCTGTCAAGTGGCTGCCCAGTCTCTTCTTGAAAACCTAATGAATCACCCACAACTTCTGAAGGCAATCTGTTTCATTGGTTGCTTGGACTCACTGCCAGAACATTTCTTCTTATTTCTAGTTGAATCTCTCTTTGATCAGTTTCCATCCATTGCTTCTTGTCTGGCCTTCCCTTTGGGTGCATTGGAAAATAGGTTGTCCCCGTGTTCTTTGTGATAGCCCCTCAAATATTGGAACACTGCTGTCATATCTGTCCTGGTCCTTCTCTTCACTAGATTAGCCATGTCCAGTTCCTGCAACAATTCTTCATGTTTTAGTCTCCAGTCCCCTAATCATCTTTGTTGCTCATCTCTGCACTCTTTCTAGAGCAGTGTTTCTCAACCTTGGCAGTTTGAAGATGTGTGGACTTCAACTCCCAGAATTCCACAGCCAGCAACGCTGGCTGGGGAATTCTGGGAGTTGAAGTCCACACATCTTCAAACTGCCAAGGTTGAGAAACACTGCTCTAGAGTCTCAACATCTTTTTTTATTGCATGGTGACCAAACCTGGATGCAGTATTCCAGTATTACTAAGGCTTTATAGAGTGGTATAAGTATCTCAAATGTTCTTGATTCAATCCCTCTGTTGATGCAGTCTAGGATTGCATTGGCTTTTTTAGCTGCTGCTGCACACTGCTGGCTCATATTTAAGTGATTGTCCACTAGGACTCCAAGATCCCTCTCTCAGTTACTACTATTAAGCCTGGTTTCACTCAATCTATATGTGCACTTTTGGTTTTTCTTGCCTAAATGTACGACTTTACTTTTCTCTACATTAAATTTCATTTTGTTACTTAAGGCCCAGTATTCAAGTCTGTCAAGATCATCTGGATCATCTAGGGTGTTAGCTATTCCTGCCAGCTTAGAATCATCTGCAAATTTGGTAAGTTCCCTTTCTATTCCCTCATCTAAGTCATTTATGAAGATATTGAAGAGTACTGGGCCTAAGATGGAACCTTGTGGTACCCCCACTGCTTACTTCTCTCCATGTAGATGTAGTGCCATTAAGGACTACTCATTGAGTACAGTTTGTCAGCCAGTTACAAATCCATCTTGCGGTGATGCAATCTATCCCACTTTTTTCTAGCTTACCAAGAAGTAGGTTGTGGTATACTACCGTATTTTTCGGAGTATAAGAAGCACCAAAGTATAAGACGCACCTTAGTTTTGGGGGAGGAAAATAAGGGGAAAAGGCCTCTGCCTCCAAGCAATTTGCCAAACAGCAAACAGCAAACAGCACAGATGATAAACACTGTTTGCTGTGTATTTCTGTGCATGTGTGCTTGACCCATAGAAATAGCAAAAAATTGGAGAAATGTACATTATGCCAGAAAGTTGTCTTAAATGTAGTCACACTAACTCCTCCTGATTATTTAAATAGATCTACTCCAAGGTAACTAAACTCTAATACTAAACAGGACACTGTTACATTTCAGACTATACTTATACAGAGCTGTTAAAATTAATAAAAATTTCTGAAAGTATACATTATTCTCTATTATTTAAAAGAAGATACAATAGCACTGGGCCTCTTCAGAGCAAGCATTTATTTTAAAAAGCTTCTTTATTTTGTTAAGTTGTCTAGATTTACAGGGGTCTCCAAACCTTGGCAACTTTAAGACTTGTGGACGCTGGCTGGGGAATTCTGGGAGTTGAAGTCCACACATCTTCAAACTGCCAAGGTTGAGAAACACTGTTCTAGAGTCTCAACATCTTTTTTTATTGCATGGTGACCAAACCTGGATGCAGTATTCCAGTATTACTAAGGCTTTATAGAGTGGTATAAGTATCTCAAATGTTCTTGATTCAATCCCTCTGTTGATGCAGTCTAGGATTGCATTGGCTTTTTTAGCTGCTGCTGCACACTGCTGGCTCATATTTAAGTGATTGTCCACTAGGACTCCAAGATCCCTCTCTCAGTTACTGCTATTAAGCCTGGTTTCACTCAATCTATATGTGCACTTTTGGTTTTTCTTGCCTAAATGTACGACTTTACTTTTCTCTACATTAAATTTCATTTTGTTACTTAAGGCCCAGTATTCAAGTCTGTCAAGATCATCTGGATCATCTAGGGTGTTAGCTATTCCTGCCAGCTTAGAATCATCTGCAAATTTGGTAAGTCCCTTTCTATTCCCTCATCTAAGTCATTTATGAAGATATTGAAGAGTACTGGGCCTAAGATGGAACCTTGTGGTACCCCCACTGCTTACTTCTCTCCATGTAGATGTAGTGCCATTAAGGACTACTCATTGAGTACAGTTTGTCAGCCAGTTACAAATCCATCTTGCGGTGATGCAATCTATCCCACTTTTTTCTAGCTTACCAAGAAGTAGGTTGTGGTATACTACCGTATTTTTCGGAGTATAAGATGCACCGAAGTATAAGACGCACCTTAGTTTTGGGGGAGGAAAATAAGGGGAAAAGGCCTCTGCCTCCAAGCAATTTGCCAAACAGCAAACAGCAAACAGCACAGATGATAAACACTGTTTGCTGTGTATTTCTGTGCATGTGTGCTTGACCCATAGAAATAGCAAAAAATTGGAGAAATGTACATTATGCCAGAAAGTTGTCTTAAATGTAGTCACACTAACTCCTCCTGATTATTTAAATAGATCTACTCCAAGGTAACTAAACTCTAATACTAAACAGGACACTGTTACATTTCAGACTATACTTATACAGAGCTGTTAAAATTAATAAAAATTTCTGAAAGTATACATTATTCTCTATTATTTAAAAGAAGATACAATAGCACTGGGCCTCTTCAGAGCAAGCATTTATTTTAAAAAGCTTCTTTATTTTGTTAAGTTGTCTAGATTTACAGGGGTCTCCAAACCTTGGCAACTTTAAGACTTGTGGACGCTGGCTGGGGAATTCTGGGAGTTGAAGTCCACACATCTTCAAACTGCCAAGGTTGAGAAACACTGTTCTAGAGTCTCAACATCTTTTTTTATTGCATGGTGACCAAACCTGGATGCAGTATTCCAGTATTACTAAGGCTTTATAGAGTGGTATAAGTATCTCAAATGTTCTTGATTCAATCCCTCTGTTGATGCAGTCTAGGATTGCATTGGCTTTTTTAGCTGCTGCTGCACACTGCTGGCTCATATTTAAGTGATTGTCCACTAGGACTCCAAGATCCCTCTCTCAGTTACTGCTATTAAGCCTGGTTTCACTCAATCTATATGTGCACTTTTGGTTTTTCTTGCCTAAATGTACGACTTTACTTTTCTCTACATTAAATTTCATTTTGTTACTTAAGGCCCAGTATTCAAGTCTGTCAAGATCATCTGGATCATCTAGGGTGTTAGCTATTCCTGCCAGCTTAGAATCATCTGCAAATTTGGTAAGTTCCCTTTCTATTCCCTCATCTAAGTCATTTATGAAGATATTGAAGAGTACTGGGCCTAAGATGGAACCTTGTGGTACCCCCACTGCTTACTTCTCTCCATGTAGATGTAGTGCCATTAAGGACTACTCATTGAGTACAGTTTGTCAGCCAGTTACAAATCCATCTTGCGGTGATGCAATCTATCCCACTTTTTTCTAGCTTACCAAGAAGTAGGTTGTGGTATACTACCGTATTTTTCGGAGTATAAGATGCACCGAAGTATAAGACGCACCTTAGTTTTGGGGGAGGAAAATAAGGGGAAAAGGCCTCTGCCTCCAAGCAATTTGCCAAACAGCAAACAGCAAACAGCACAGATGATAAACACTGTTTGCTGTGTATTTCTGTGCATGTGTGCTTGACCCATAGAAATAGCAAAAAATTGGAGAAATGTACATTATGCCAGAAAGTTGTCTTAAATGTAGTCACACTAACTCCTCCTGATTATTTAAATAGATCTACTCCAAGGTAACTAAACTCTAATACTAAACAGGACACTGTTACATTTCAGACTATACTTATACAGAGCTGTTAAAATTAATAAAAATTTCTGAAAGTATACATTATTCTCTATTATTTAAAAGAAGATACAATAGCACTGGGCCTCTTCAGAGCAAGTATTTATTTTAAAAAGCTTCTTTATTTTGTTAAGTTGTCTAGATTTACAGGGGTCTCCAACCTTGGCAACTTTAAGACTTGTGGACTTCAACTCCCAGAATTCCACAGCCAGCAAAGCTAACAAAGCTGGCTGTGGAATTCTGGGAGTTGAAGTCCACAAGTCTTAAAATTGCCAAGGTTGGAGACCCCTGGCTCTAGAACAATAATAAAGCAGTCTTTAAAAATAAGTCTAATAATTTGAACATTCTACAGAGATTTATAGTTATTCACTTACCCCCTTCCATCCAGTTCAGCAAAAAATAAAAATTTGCGAGTCTCTCCCAGCTATTTGCTTCTTTGCAGTTTCAGTTTCAGTTTCATTTTAGCACGTGGCAAATCAGCTGTAGATTGGGAAGCTGCTAGTGACTTACAGGCTTTTCCCTCTTTGCTGCAAACATGTAAATTGCTGGAAGACAGAGGCCAAAGGGTGGGTGTGGGTGGGTGGGTGGGACTACATTTGGTGTATAAGACGCACCCAAGTTTTCACCCTCTTTTGGGGGGGGGTAAAAAGGTGTGTCTTATACTCCGAAAAATACGGTATCGCCAAGCATTTCGCTGGTCTACTAATTTAGTCACTTTGTCAAAAAATGAAATAAGATTGGTTTGACCTGATCTGTTTTTAACAAACCCATGCGGGCTTCTACCTATAACTTTATTATTTCTGGATGTTCGCAGATCTGTTTTTTCGATTATCTTTTCCAGTATCTTCCCAGGCAGGTATTGATGTTAGGCTGATTGGTCTGCAGCTTCCTGGGTCTGATTCCCCCCTCCCCTTTTTGGAGATGGGAACCACATCAGTTCTTTTCCAATCCTCTGGTAGTTCCCCAGTGCTCCAAGATTTTTGAAAGATCTTGTACAGTGGTTCTGAGATAACATCTGCAAGCTCCTTCAGAACTCTGGGATGTAGTCCGTCAGGTTTTGGTGATTTGTATTCACCAATATCAGACAGGTTTTCTCTTACCACTTTTTTGAGAGAGAAAGAGAGAGGGAGGGAGAGGGAGAGGGAGAGGAAGAGGGAGAGAGGGGAGCACCAAGGACCCCTCATTTCTGCCCAGAGTAACAAACATTCTTCTTTCCTGATAGGATCTCCTTATAGCAGTTCGCAAGATGGCTGATAAAAAACTCATAAAGAAGAAGCACAGCCAGAAGAAGAATAATGAGTCACGGCAGTGGGACAACCATCAACAAGCCTCACGGGTCTTGCCGGAACTTCTCGTTTCCCCTGCTCCTATGGCCACCAGGAGGAAAGTTCAGCCTCCAGCGCTGGTGCTGCCTGATTTGGGCCAGAAAAAAACTACCGGGACACCTCCGGGGCAGGGTAGGGTTCCCAAATTTTTTATTACCACTCTGTGGGCATGGCTTATTTTGTGGGTGTGGCTTGATGGTTATGTGACTGGGTGGGCGTGGCTTGGTGGTCATGTGACTGGTGGCGTGGCTTGATGGTCATGTGACTCGGCAGGCGAGGCTTGGTGGTCATGTGACTGGGTGGGCGTGGCCAACTCGATGTCACTCACGTCAAGGGGTGCCTCGCCTGGCCCCTCCCCTCCCAGCCATTCCTTGTCACACCCAGCCTCAACAAATCTACAGTTCTGTAAAAATATTGTTCACCATTTTTCAACTTTATTATCTACATACTATAGATGTACTTTCATGGACCACTGAAAGGAGGAAATGGCTCACATACTTTGCCCAAGGGTGTGATAGGCAACAGGCTTTTATGTGGCTGCCAGAAAGAAGGGGGGGGTAATGTATTTTCCAAAGTACCAAAAGGCAAAACAAGAAGCAATGGATGGAAACTGAACAAAGAGAGAAGCAACCTAAAACTAGGGAGAAACTTCCTGACAGTGAGAACCAAAATAGGTGCAGAAATATTTCAGTCATAATTTCAGATATAAAAAGCCATTCGTGTAATACAACCTGCATATTGTTCAAAACAGTAATTAGTATTATGGCTGATGTGGCTGGTTATGGAATATCATATTAAGCTGGACTTACGCAACCTGATGTACAAAATAAACACACATATATTTATGCTCTGGACTATAGACATTGAATGCATGTAAATCTCTGAAAAATATGTGGTAGCCCTGGGCAAAAGAAAGGCAGTAAAATCACTCTACTGTAAAATAGTATAAAATATTAACACATGATAAATAATAGAACAATTAAAAATAATAGTACAGAGTTTTCTTTCTCTCTCTCTCTCTCTCTCTCTCTCTCTCCCTTCCTTCCTCTTTCTTTCTCTTTCTTTCTCTCCTCACTCTCTCTCCTTTCCTCTTTCTTTCTCTCTTTCTCTTTCTCTGTCTCTTTTTTTCTTTCTCTGTCTCTTTCTTTTTTCTTTCTTTCTTTTTAAATCACTCTAAGGTTTGATGAAAGCAGTCACAAGCTTAGGGTGATTTAAGTCTTTCTCCAAAACATAAACCAGGATTCCAACAAAAACCTCTAGGTCAGCATCAAACAAGGGATGGAAGGCAAGCCAGGCTAGGAGGCACCAGAAAGGAAGGCTAGGATGAGGGATGTCTATGGGGATTCTCGGTCATCCAGGTTGCCCCAAAGATGCTTTTTTTTTTCAAGAGGTATGTAAGGATTGCCTTCCCAACCACATTCAAAGTACAAACTTCTGAGTCAGTGTTTCAAAAGGATTCCTTTATTAGCAGTTGTAATAACAATCCATTCATTCAAAGCAAGATCTAAATGCCTCCAGGCAAGGCAAGCATATTTAAACCTTAGTGCCCCTCCCCATTAGGCAGGATGCAAGAGTAAGCCAATCCACAAAGTGTGAAAGTTCTTTCCTGGCCATATGTTCCCACAGACCCTTCCGTTCAACTGACTTGCATTGCCCCTCATAAACCCTATCTTAAGATGAGAAGGTTCCCAGGTGTCTAAGATCCAGATATCTGTTATAACCATTTGATTATAACCGTTTGAAGCAGAACCAAGACCCCCCTTCTCCTTTTGAATGGCAGAGTCTGGAATCTGACAAGGTAGCTGGACTTCCTGATTTTTCTTCTAAGACCTTTCGCTTCTCCTCCAAGAAGCTTCTTCAGCTCCTCCCAGAGCAGAGGTCTTCAAACTTGGCAACTTTAAGACTTGTGGACTTCAACTCCCAGAATTCTATGCTGGCTGGAGTTTGCCAAGTTTGAGGACCCCTGTCCCAGAGGATCGAGCTGGGAGGTGGGAAGGGGTGCAGCGCACGTCATCCACCTTGCAGAGGATCGCTCGTGGCCCCCTCCCCAAGAGAAACCCCCATCCTTGCATCCTGGGAGCATGCAATTTGGGCTGGAGACCCTCAAAAGCAAAGGAATTTATTGTGACCGGCAGGGGAGAGAGAAGCGAAGTCGGACAAACCCGTTGGGTGCTACATCACTGGAGGTTTTTAAGAAGAGTCTAGACAGTCACTTATCTAAAATGGTATTAGTTCTCCTGCTTGAGCAAGGGGGTTGAACTAGAAGACCTCCAAGGTCCCTTCCAGCTGTATCCTATTCAAAGCCCTTGGGATTTTTTACTGCTTTGAAATTTCACAATGTTTTAATCTTATCATTTCTTTAAAAAATTGTCATCATATATTAATCTTAATATTTTATGGCTAATTTTATATGCTGTTTTATTTGTTGATTGCACTGGAGTTCAGAGTTCCTCCTCAAGAGGGTTGTCTAAGGACAGGAAGATCAGGGGCTCTAGACGTATAACACTTTTGACCCCTCCCTCAAGCTCAGCCTGGTCATCCTCTACACATACATTTTCTCTCTTTGCTTTGAGAAGGCTTGTCACATTGAATTGCCCATCAATCTCAGTCTGTCTCTTCTTCTCAGAACTCTTCGGAAGATCTGGCAAAGAAGCTTCGGTGAGACAATTGGAGGCCACGGTGGATTACATCACTACTTTTAAGGTAAGCAGCTTGGTTTGTGTCGTGGTGGGCCCTGAGGTCCACCGTGGAGAGGTTGCAGAAACAAGGCTGCCTCAGTGGAGATAATGTATCCCAAAAGTAGACAAAGGTGGCTATCGAGAATTTGCTGAACTATGGGGCCATTGGCAGAATGATCATAGAACGATCATGGAATGATCTCCTGAAGCATTTCGGACTCCGCCTCAACATCAAGACAACTGGTACTTAGAGATTAGCACCACTCCTTGAATGCTTCAAATCAATGGAGAAAACCTAAAGAAGTTGGACATTTTCCGGTATCTGGGATCCCACCTCCAAGGCAATGGTGACATTAATGGTAAGGTGTGAGCAAGGATGAATGCAGACTGGATGCATTGGCGAGAACTCACCAGTGTGTGAGTTGCCAACCTGTCTTAAATCTAAGACAACCATCTGCCCTGTTGCACTGTATGGTCCTGAATGCTGGGCAGCAACAACAAGGACCGAAAGCTATCTCCATGCCATGGAAATGCTCCATTGGATATCGGGCATCTTCCTTCTCGACCACATCACAAATGACACCATTCGACAGCACTTTGGTGTGGCACCACTTACAGAGAAGATGAGAGAAGGCCGACTCCGCTGGTATGGACACGTCCAGAGAGCAGCACCTCCGACCATTGCCAAGACTGCCTACCAACTAGAAGTCAATGGCCAGCGACCTCACGGGAGTCCAAAACAGAGGTGGCAAGACATCATCAACAAAGATATGCAAGCTGCGGGCCTGTTCCCTGCAGACGCAGCTGACCACGCAAAGTGACCTGAAAAGCAGACCCTGCACTGGGGGAATATGCTAGGAAGAAGAAGATGGGGGCCTTGGTGCTCTCTGAACTTGGTTCTTTATTTGCAGACATTTCATGACCCAACTGCATCGTCCATGCTGGTGAGTGCGATGTTTGCTCCCTGCTTATTCAGGGCAAGCTACTGTGTATAAACAGAGAGCAAAGATCACCCCCTTCTTCTACTACTGATGATGTTCCCTAGTTGGGTCATGAAATATCTGCAGGAAAACGACCAAGCTCAGAAAACACCAAGGACCCCACAGTCCTCCTCTTCCTCCTCCTCTCTGCCAACCCCACTGCTTTCTAGCACTGATTACGTTACCTAACCGGGTCATGAAACATTTGCAAAGAAAACCACCAAGCTCAGAGAACTATATTTGGCCCTTCACTTACAACCTCAACTGAGCCCAAATTTTAAGTTGCTGAGCAGGACATTTTCTAAATGAGTTTTGCCCCCATTTTATGACTTGTCTTGCCTCATCTGTTAAGCGAATCACTGCAGATGTTAAGTTAGTAACACGATTGTTAAGTGAATCTGGCTTGTCAGAAAGTTGCAAAAGGGGATCACATGACCTGGGACACTGCAACTGGCATGAGTACATGCCAGTTGCCAAGCATCTAAATTTTGACCATGTGACCACGGGGATGCTGCCATGGTCCTGAGTGTGAAAATCAAAGTCCCCTTTTTCAGTTGTAAACTATTTGTTATAACTTTGAGCACTCAGTAAATAAATGTTCTGACCCAGCTCCCCAAACACGACAAACCCTCTGTAGTTGAAGCAATGATTCCTTTAATTCGGAGCACCAGCAGCCCTGGCAAAAAGTTTCTCTCCCAACGCAGGCTAACAAGTCCGTCTGTCTGGAACATGAATAGTTCTCTGCCACATCTATTCATCTCTGCTCCCTCCCTTTTATCCCCAGAGCTAGAGTGGGGTTTCGCTAGCAGCGGTGGCTCTTCTGTCCCAAGGATCGGCCCATAGATTTCCGCTGCTCTCCTCTCCTCTGTCTTCTGCGCATCCTTCTTATGTGCTTGGTGTCTGTCCCAGCTAGACAGCTAGAAAAATCAAATAAATTATAATATGCATCCTGACGCAGAAGGGAAACCAACACTCCCCTTGGAAACACACAAAAAGTGGTTTCTTCCTCTGCTCCTTCACTTTGTCACAACTTCTTTTTTGTTGTTCTTGTTGTTGTTGCCAAAGCAGATTTCTCCAGACAAGAGAAGGAAGCAAATAGATATATTGCCACCCATAAATGCGAGGCCTGAAAAAGAAAAAGAAAAGGTAAATATGCTGAGGTTTTATACTTTTAGGGCCACAGTTGTCTTAGACACAATGTCAGAAGAGGACAACTTGCTGTGGCCAACTCACTGCTGCCCACAAGCCATGGCCAACTCTCCGCGGGTTAATTCAACAATTTCATTCTTTCCAATAATTTTAAAAAGTATTTTAATGTTTGTCCTTCACATTTCATTTTGTCCCTCCTTTGGCATCCTTTCTTTGACGGCTCTGTTCCTCCATTTCTTCAATATTAGACAGATAAATGAATAATAGAATTACAGACTTGGAAGGGGACCTTAGAGATCTTCTAGTCCAACCCCCTGCTCAAGGAGGAAACCCTATACCAGTGATGGCGAACCTTTTTAGGTTCGTGTGCCAAAAAGGGGGGGGTGCGCGCGCTAGCGCGCGCTTGCATACCCACACCCATTCCCTCCCCCTCACGCATGCACTCAACACCCCCCCATGCTGTCCCCTGCACATGCGCACACACACACACACACACGCAAAGGCCTTACCGGAGCCTGGGACGGTAAAAAATGACGAAACGGGCAAACCGGAAGTTCGGAAAAATGCACTTCCGGTTTGTCTGTTTCGTTGTTTTTTGCATTCCGGGGCTTCAGGGAGCTTCCCTGAACCCTCCGGAGTGCAAAAAACAGCTCACCGGCAAACCGGAAGTGCATTTTTCCGCACTTTCGGTTTGCTGGTGGGCAACGCTCCCGTGCCCTCCGCTATGGCTCCGCGTGCCACCTGTGGCACGCGTGCCATTTGTTCGCCACCACAGCCCTATACCATTTCAGACAAATGGCTGTCCAGTCTCTTCTTAAAAGCTTCCAGTGACGGAGCACCCACAACTTCTGGAGGCAAACTGTTCCAGTGGTTAATTGTTCTCACTGTCAGGAAAGGAGAAGGAGGAGGACTTTTGGATCCTCAGTGTTTTCTGCTAATTTTTTTTTTGCAGATGTTTCCTTACCCAACTAGGAAACCTTATCAGTGCCAAAAGGGAGTGGGGTTTGCTCTCAGTTTACATATAAGTGGCTTGTCCTGTCAGTGCTGGCAGGACTGTTGTTGTCTTCTTGGTAGTTCCTTGATCTCTTGTTTACTGCTGCATTGTTTGTCTGGTGTTAATCCCTGCTTATCTGGATTTCAATTGCTGGTGACAAAATATAAGAAACGTCTGTAAAAAAAACAACCAAGCTCAGAGAACATCGAGGGCTCTACAGTTCAACCCTGAGCTACAAATATCCCCTTTTATTGAACAATTACAATCTGACTGCAGTTCTTAGGGGTTGCTTGGAAGAATCAGCAGGCAATCTCGAGCCACCGGTTATGCCTCTAATCCAGATTTGCTCCCTGTTGCAATTGCACATTTTTAAATACTAGTTATTTATTTATCTATGGTCATGCCGCATTTATTATACTCAAGGCAGCGGATGTGCATTATACTCTTTCTTCCTTCCCACACAACAACAACACTGTAACGTGTGTTGGATCAAGAGAGAAGAACTGGCCCAAAGTCACCCAGCCAGCTCTCATGTCTAAGGCAGAACTAGAACTCACCATTTCCTGGTGATTGGCCCAAAGTCTCTCAGCTGGCTTTCATCCTAAAGTGGGACTAGAACTCACAGACTCCTGGTGATTGGCTCAGACAGTTGGTCTTTGTGCCTAAGGCAGGACTAGAACTCACAGTCTCCTGGTGATTGGCCCAAAGTTACCCAGCCAGCTTTCATGCCTAAGGCAGGACTAGAACTCACCATCTTCTGGTGATTGGCCAAAGTCAAGCTTTTATGCCTAAGGTGTGACTAGAACTCACCATTTTTGGGTGATTGGCCCAAAGTCACCCAGTCAATTGTCCTGCCTAAGGCAAGACTAGAACTCACCATCTCCTGGTGATTGGCCCAAAGTCACCCAGCCAGCTTTCAAGCCTAAGGCTTGAACTCACTATTTTCGGGTAATTGGCCCAAAGTCACCCAGCCAGCTTTCATGGCTAAGGCAAGACTAGAACTCACAGTCTCCTGGTGATTGGCCCAAAGTCACCCAGCCAGCTTTCATGCCTAAGGCATTACTAGAACTCACCATTTTCGGGTGATTGGCCAAAGTCATCCAATCAGCTTTTATGCCTAAGGCAGGACTAGAACCCAGAATGCCCAGTCATATTTTGATTGGGAGCCCCCCAGATTTCAACCAAAGACGGTCAGTTACGTAAAGGTTTAAATAAATAAACACATCCTCTTTCTTGTGGTTTCTTCTCACCCTACCCTATTTCCACTTGGGTTTTCCAGGACGAAAGGCTCAAGCAACTATTAATGCTCACTGAAGAGGTTGCCCAGAGCACTGGACAATATTTGCCACAAAAGGAAATATTAATCACAAAAATCCTTGTAAGTGGGGAGAGGGAGGGGAGGCAGGTGCTCCTGGGCGTATTTATGTTTGAAAATGAATTTAAATTGAATTAAATACCAAACAGTTGAGCCCAAAATAGATAGATAGATCATGAGAGAGAGAGAGAGAGAGAGAGAGAGAGAGAGAGAGAGAGAGAGAGAGAGAGACAGACAGACAGACAGACAGACAGACAGACAGACAGACAGACAGACAGACAGACAGACAGAGATGAGAGATGAGAGATGAGAGATGAGAGATGAGAGATGAGAGATGAGAGATGAGAGAGAGAGAGAGAGAGAGATGATTAGATAGATCATTAGATATATAGATGAGAGAGAGAGAGAGACAGACAGACAGAGAGAGATGAGAGATGAGAGAGAGAGAGAGATGATTAGATAATCGTTAGATATATAGATGAGAGAGAGAGACAGAGAGAGAGACAGAGAGAGAGACAGAGAGAGATGAGAGATGAGAGAGAGAGAGAGATGATTAGATAATCGTTAGATATATAGATGAGAGAGAGAGACAGAGAGAGAGACAGAGAGAGAGACAGAGAGAGATGAGAGATGAGAGAGAGAGAGAGATGATTAGATAATCGTTAGATATATAGATGAGAGAGAGAGACAGAGAGAGAGACAGAGAGAGAGACAGAGAGAGATGAGAGATGAGAGAGAGAGAGAGATGATTAGATAATCGTTAGATATATAGATGAGAGAGAGAGAGAGACAGAGAGACAGAGAGACAGAGAGAGATGAGAGATGAGGGAGAGAGAGAGAGAGAGATGATTAGATAGATCATTAGATATATAGATGAGAGAGACAGAGAGACAGACAGACAGAGAGAGATGAGAGATGAGAGAGAGAGAGAGATGATTAGATAATCGTTAGATATATAGATGAGAGAGAGAGACAGAGAGAGAGACAGAGAGAGAGACAGAGAGAGATGAGAGATGAGAGAGAGAGAGAGATGATTAGATAATCGTTAGATATATAGATGAGAGAGAGAGACAGAGAGAGAGACAGAGAGAGAGACAGAGAGAGATGAGAGATGAGAGAGAGAGAGAGATGATTAGATAATCGTTAGATATATAGATGAGAGAGAGAGAGAGACAGAGAGAGAGACAGAGAGAGAGACAGAGAGAGATGAGAGATGAGAGAGAGAGAGATGATTAGATAATCGTTAGATATATAGATGAGAGAGAGAGACAGAGAGAGAGACAGAGAGAGAGACAGAGAGAGATGAGAGATGAGAGAGAGAGAGAGATGATTAGATAATCGTTAGATATATAGATGAGAGAGAGAGAGAGACAGAGAGACAGACAGACAGAGAGAGATGAGAGATGAGAGAGAGAGAGAGATGATTAGATAATCTTAGATATATAGATGAGAGAGAGAGACAGAGAGAGAGACAGAGAGAGAGACAGAGAGAGATGAGAGATGAGAGAGAGAGAGAGATGATTAGATAATCGTTAGATATATAGATGAGAGAGAGAGACAGAGAGAGAGACAGAGAGAGAGACAGAGAGAGATGAGAGATGAGAGAGAGAGAGAGATGATTAGATAATCGTTAGATATATAGATGAGAGAGAGAGAGAGACAGAGAGACAGAGAGACAGAGAGAGATGAGAGATGAGGGAGAGAGAGAGATGATTAGATAATCGTTAGATATATAGATGAGAGAGAGAGACAGAGAGAGAGACAGAGAGAGAGACAGAGAGAGATGAGAGATGAGAGAGAGAGAGAGATGATTAGATAATCGTTAGATATATAGATGAGAGAGAGAGAGAGACAGAGAGAGAGACAGAGAGAGAGACAGAGAGAGATGAGAGATGAGAGAGAGAGAGAGATGATTAGATAATCGTTAGATATATAGATGAGAGAGAGAGACAGAGAGAGAGACAGAGAGAGAGACAGAGAGAGATGAGAGATGAGAGAGAGAGAGAGATGATTAGATAATCGTTAGATATATAGATGAGAGAGAGAGAGAGACAGAGAGACAGAGAGACAGAGAGAGATGAGAGATGAGGGAGAGAGAGAGATGATTAGATAATCGTTAGATATATAGATGAGAGAGAGAGACAGAGAGAGAGACAGAGAGAGAGACAGAGAGAGATGAGAGATGAGAGAGAGAGATGATTAGATAATCGTTAGATATATAGATGAGAGAGAGAGAGAGACAGAGAGACAGAGAGAGAGACAGAGAGAGATGAGAGATGAGAGAGAGAGAGAGATGATTAGATAATCGTTAGATATATAGATGAGAGAGAGAGAGAGACAGAGAGACAGAGAGAGAGACAGAGAGAGATGAGAGATGAGGGAGAGAGAGAGATGATTAGATAATCGTTAGATATATAGATAAGAGAGAGAGACAGAGAGAGAGACAGAGAGAGAGACAGAGAGAGATGAGAGATGAGAGAGAGAGAGAGAGAGATGATTAGATAATCGTTAGATATATAGATGAGAGAGAGAGAGAGACAGAGA